>KE370859.1:51815-80758 GCA_000418225.1 Zizania latifolia
TTTTAAAAATTCGATTTTCTATTTCCTTTTCTTTTAGAAAAGGCTCCAAAAATTCAGAAAAATACATTTTTGACTCAGAAAAATTCTTTACATTTTTAGAGATTTTTCCAAAAAATTCTAGCAACATTTAACTTGCAAAATTTTCTTCCTCAAATTTTTATTCCCCCAAAACTCTTTCTTTTCCTTTATAGAAAAATTTTATTTTCCATTTCTTTTATTAAAAATCCTTTTTCTTTTATTTTATTCACAAATTTTATATTTTGAAAATTTTAGGCTGTGACAAACCTACCCCTAAAACATAATCTCGACCTTGAGATTCGGAGGCGCTTGAAAAAAATGCGGATGGTCAGCTCTCAATTCATCTTCACGCTCCCAAGTGGCTTCATCTTTCGAATGGTTACTCCAATGAACCTTGCAAAACTTCACAACCTTGCTCCGGGTTCTCCTTTCACTGACCTCCAAAATACGAACCGGTTTTTCTATATACGTCAAATCTTCTTGAAGTTCTATTTGTTCAACATTTGCAACTTCAGAGGGAACACACAAACACTTCTTCAACTAAGACACATAGAACACATTGTGGATATCCGCCATGGATGGGGGTAACTCTAACTCATAGGCAACTTCTCTTCTTCGACTGGTTATCCGGTATGGTCCCATAAAGCGTGGTGCCAACTTTCCTTTAGTCTAAAAATGGCGAACTCCACGAAAAGGGTTAACTCTAAGGTATACAAAATCTCCTTCCTCAAAACTGAGATCTCGAAGACGGTTATCGGCATAACTCTTTTGCCTTGACTAAGCAACTCTTAATCTTTCTTGGATGATTCTCACTTTCCTTTTAGCTTCTCTCATGATATCAGTACCAAAGACTTGATCCTCACCAATCTGATCCCAAAACAATGGTGTTCAGCACTTCCTCCCATACAGGGCTTCAAACGGGAACATCTGAAGACTAGCTTGGTAACTGTTGTTATAAGAAAACTCAGTGTAGGGTAGGTTCTTATCCCATGATCCTCTGAAATCTAGAGCACAGGCCCTTATCATATCCTCCAGAATCTAGTTTACTCTTTCCATCTGATCATCTATCTGGGGTGATAAGCTGTACTGAAATTCAGACGAGTGCCCAATTCTTCTTACAGCTTCTGCCAAAACTTAGAAGTGCACTAACTTCCTCTAACACTATCTTTTTAGGAACTCCATGCAAACAAACAATTCTAGCCATATATAGTTCCACTAACTGACTACTATGATAGTTGGTCTTGACTGGCAAAAAGTGAGTCACTTTTGTCAAGCAATCGACAATGACCCAAATTGAATCATACCCTGAGTTTATTTTGGGCAGTCCTGTTATAAAATCCATTCCAACTTTTTTCCATTTCTATTCATGTACTCTTAAGGGTTGAAGTAATCCCGCAGGTCTCTGATGTTCCACTTTTACTCTCTGACACACATCACATATTGTCACGTACTCTACTATTTCTCGGTGCATACTAGGCCACCAAAACTTTTCTTGAAGATCTTGATACATCTTTGTACTCCCAGGATAAATAGAATACTGGGTCTCGTGGACTTCACGAAGTATCAGATCCTGTAACTCCTTATCCGGTACACAAATACGATTCCCATACCATAAGGTACCTTGTTCATCTTCAATGAACTCACAAGCTTTTCCTTCCTTCATGTTCTCTTTAACTTCTAGAATATAGGGATTATTTACTTGAGCTTCATGGATTTGATCTAGCAATGAAGGTTGAGCTTCTAAGGCTACCACAAATCCATCCAGGACGACATTCAAGCTTAACTTCTCAAACTCTTGTAGCAACTCAGATGATATTTCTTTCACTGAAATAGCATTTCCATAAGTCTTACAACTAAGGGCATCTGCTACAACATTAGCTTTACCAGGATGATACTGTATACTAACATCATAATCCTTGATTAACTTGAGCCATCTTCTCTATCGAAGGTTTAAATCTAGTTGAGTAAAGATATACTTCAAACTTTTATGATCAGTAAAGATCTCTGTATGATTCCCAATAAGATAATGATGCCAAATCTTTAAAGCATGGACCACTGTAGCCATTTCTAAATCATGGATAGGATAATTCAACTCATGGGGTCTTAGCTGCCGAGAAGCATAAGCAATTACTTTTTCTCCTTACATCAATACACATCCTAAACCTTGACGAGATGCATCACAATATACTTGAAAATCTCCTTTAGAATCTGGTAAAATTAGCATTGGGACTGATACCATTCTCTCTTTCAACTCTATGAAACATTTCCTCACATTCAGGTATCCAAACAAATCTCTCATCCTTCTGTAGCAACATGGACATAGGCTTGGCTATCTTCCACTGTAACATGGTTCACTCTTGCTTTGACTTGTTCGACAAGGGCTTGAGCTAGGGTCGCTGCAGTCCTGTTTTGACACTTGGGCTCTAGGCACTTATCAGAATAATGACTAGGCTTGTAGTAGTTGAAACACACCACTGGTTTTTCACCTTTGTGCTTTAGGGGAACTTGATTAGCACCGGTGACTGGAGCAGGGCGAGGCGCATTGGGGCTATAAGCTTGAGGTGCATTGCTAGTATTTCCACTCCTACTAGCAGCATAGAACTGATGAGGATGATTGGTCTAAGCATTGGGCTCTCCAGATTGCTGTTGCTGTGGCACCATCATAAAGCGGGTCTTCTTATTGTTAAATTGCTGGTTCTATGCCATATGATGCTTCTTGGACTTCATCCTATTATGCTGATCTTCTCGATGAATGGAGTTATCAATCAATTTCTAAAAATCGACATAATCTCTAGAAATTAGATGAACGGTCAGTTCATCATTCAGACCTCCTAAGAACTTCTCCCAACATTTAGCATCTGACCTCACATCTTCAGGGGTGTAATGAGCTAAATGATTAAACTCAGGTAGATATTCCGTTATAGAATGATTCCCTTGTTTGATGGCATGAAATTCCCGCTTGTTCAGAGCCACCAGTCCATCAGGAATATGGGCCTTCCTAAAACCAGCTGGAAAATCTACCCAATTGATCTCTGTTCCATCCACTCTATTCTCCTTGAAATGACTCCACCATTCTCTAACTAGACCTTAAAGTTGATGGGAAGCAAAAGCATCCTTCTCTTGATCAGTGCGCTGCAGTACTTCTAACTTCTTCTCGATAGTGAAAAGCCAATCATTAGCCTCCACCGGGTTGATAGTGCTAGAGAAAACAGGTGGCCTCACATGGAAAAATTCTGACAACTTGTTTTGAGCTGGGACAGGTGCAGGTGGGGGTTGAACAGGGGGTACATGATGTTGAGTATTCATCTGATTCATTAACATAGCCATGAGCTGATTCTGGTTAGCAAGCACTTGAGCCAAGGTAGGGTTCTCTAGCATAGGAGGAAGGTGGGGCTAAGGCTGTTCGTTGTTTGATCAACTAGCTTCTTCCATCCCTTCTTGAGAGTTGACACGATGATTCTAAACCATCTTGCTAAACAGAACAAACGAAAGAGGGGAGAGGTGAAATTTTAAAAGAGAGAAGAGAAAAGAGAAAAACATCTTGTACTGATATGAACTTTGTAATGATTTTTATTAGACTCCGGAAGAAAACTCCTAAGTGAGGATGTATCACAGGGGCCGATACAAACCACACACTATAGACAAGCAAAAGCTAACAAGCATTTAGCCTAAGCAAGACAAATGCCTAACACAACATACTAAGGGTACATAAGAACTCTAAGGGCTAGGCTCCTCTCCCTCTGGATCAAAAGAAAACTTAGGCTCTTCTAGATCTTCCTCTTTCATCACTCCGTCTTCTTCATCTTCATCACTCTCGATGATGATGACCTCCTCTTCATGCATCCTCTTGATCACTTGTATCTAGGGCGACATCTGGACTCGCTTCCTCACGGTATGATGGATCCTTACACCTCCTGGTGATGACTCTTCCTTCAGTGCAGCAACTTCCTTGTGCAGCATGTCCACTTAGTTCTGCAACTGACAAATGGTCTACCAGTTCCTGTTCTCCTGCTCATGTGCTCCAATAAGTGCATCCTTGTGTCAATCATCCATTGCCTTTAGCATATTTGTCACTCTGACCATTGTAGCACTATCTTCTTCATCATTGGGTGGATACTCTGCATAGTCATCTTGATGAGTCTTCCTCGGATGATACTTGTACTCCGACTCTGACAACTTGGCGGCATAGCGCTCCCGAAGTTCTCCAATTGTAGCATAGGCAGCTTCTTGACAGGCATGACTGAAATTCCTTCCTTCTGCATCAACTATCACTAATGGGATAGTCTCTATCTCATTCATGATGGAGATAGCCACTTCCACGGTCCTGGGGGTAATTTACCTTACTTGGGCATATGTAGGAATTTCTTGGTATCCACAGAAAAATGCTATATGCCTCAACTCCTTGATAAAACCCTTCATTCTGAAGCATCACTAGGGCTATGATTCTTTCGAAGACATCTAAAAATAATAAAATAAAATCAGTACCACTTTTTCTAGAAAAAGAAGCACTCTTTTGAAGAGAAGAGAGGAGTATAACTAGAAAAATAGTTTTCAGCTCCTAAGATTAAACCATTTGGCCATTTCTACAATTAAGGTAGCTCTGATACCAACTTGTCACGCCCAAAAATTCCAATTATTTCCTTACGTTTTATTGAGCAGAAAGTACCCTCGTCCAAGAATCAGCCGAGGCACACAATAGACAATTTATTGAAAATCAAAAGTATAATTGTTCACGACGGCATAAATAAAGTACTTTATTACAGCGGTGGCATTGGAACCTCAAAACACTAATTGTGTGTGAATTACCGAGCAGTCCACCCAAGGGGGTACCCAAGGTGATGATTAGATGTGTGAGGGAAGCGCGGCACCTTCGAACTTGATGGTCGACTCTAGTAAACAAGAGCCAAGATTTATACGGTTCAGGCCTCCAAAGGAATAATAACACTATGTCCAATGTTTCGATGTATTATATGGTGTCTAAATTTACAAAGCAACGCACTCAAGCTATGAAGGCCCAAGGCTTCGAAAGCACGATGAATAACTTGTCCCTGGGTGCCTCGCCCTCTTTATATAGCCAAGGGGCGAGCCCAATGACCTAGGACTCTACACCGAGTCAGTTTCCTTGATACCTAAGATCACATACCTAAGTTTGGTGCTAATTCTCTAATTACATAGATTCTGGTACAAATATATATTTTCACTGATAAGGACTTAACCTTCCTTATCGGGACCAAACCCCTTTCATGAGCCATGCTAGACTCCAATGCTAGGCTTGGCCTGCTATTGGTCTAGACTGATAAGCCCATCTCAGGGTACCCGGGGGTCATATCCCTGACAGCATCCCTCGAGCTCTTCTTAGCTTAGTTGAAAATCTTCGACTGCACAAGCTAGGAGGAGCTTATCTTTTAATCTAAGTCTTTGTACTTCTGTTTGAAGCCTAAAAATCTTGACAGCTTTAATCTTCTTCTTTGTGTGAGGTGTACCCACACGGTGTAGCCCCCGAGCCTCGAGTTAAATGGAACATTTAGCCCGAGGGTCCTAGGAACCCTCGTCCCTGATAATGCTTTGAAATTCTTCAGGCATCGACGTAGATTACGTGTATGTCATGCCCTCGAAGATAGTTAGTGCTAGGGTGAAGTTTTGCCTGGAGAATACGGTCGTCGAGGTCTTTGAGCCTCCGTCACTTTAGGCACAACCGACCTCGAGCCCCCAAGGTTGAGCGTCTGATCTTTGAGCCATGAGCTCTGAGCACTCAAGCCCTCAGTTATGCGAGCTCCTAAGCATGCAAGGCCTCGAGCGCATGAGCCCCCGAGCGCACGAGTCTTCGGGCACACAAGTCCCTGAGCACGTGAGCCCTCAGGCGTATGAGCCTCCGAGCATGCGAACCCTCAGGCGTACAAGCCTCTGAGCATGTGAGTCCTTTGGCGCGTGAGTCCTCGGGCACATGAGTCCGTAGGTGCGCCAGCCCTCGGGCATATGAGCCTCTGAGCGCATGAGTCCTTGGGAGGGTGAGCCCTTGGGCACACAAGCCTCTGAGCTCTCGAGGGATACAAGCATCGCGAGCTCCATCAGGCGCATAAAAAGTTGCTTTTTTGTCTTCTCTACCTGCAATTAATGCATTGCAGTTGAGGGGACAGGCAAACGTCTCTGCTTTGATTGGACTAGGCACAGGTGTCAAGCACAGACTAAGAGGTGAAACCGTCGTGTTGACTCAATTGTAGTGGGTGCGACAACTGAGGTGATGCCTGTTCACAATGATCATGCCCGATGTCATGGCGACGATCCCATGTCTATTTAAGCCGTTTGTCTCGCCGCCTACTCGCATGCTACCATTTCAAACCTCTGCTTCCTTTTCACAACTGTTTGCCTCCTTCTTCTTCTTTCTCCTTTGTTCTCCCACCTATTGGCTCCTCGGTGCCCCGACCATCATTGCGGCTATGTCATCTACTATCGCAAAGCCCACTGCCTTTTCCAATTTAAGCCCATGGCCTCTGAGAGTCCTTCATTGCCGGTGGAGTGGGAGGCATCAGTGATATCAAGTGGAAGGCTGCACAAGCTCGAGAAGGCATGGCTCTTGCCAGAGTGGGTGATCTTAGGCTAGCACGTGGTGGAGGGCGAGGAGTTCCCAACACCGGACACGAACCCTTGACTAGTGGTGAGTTTTACCACTTGCTTTTTAATTCTTGTTGTTTTGCCCTTCTGCTTGGTGAATTTGTGCTGATGTTCGATCACCCACATGGTGTGACATGGCCTAGCCATAGGGTCACATGGTATATTTTCGCTAGCGCCGCTCCCTGAGCATCCAACGGGAGTCAATCCACGCCGCCGCTGGCCCCTCCTCGTCCTCCTCCGGTGAAGGGGACAATAAGGTGCTAACTCGCCAGTGCCTTTCGTCTGGAGCCAAGGTAAGTTTTGCACCATGTTCGCTTTATTTCTTTCATACCCCTAGTTTGCTTTTAACTTTGTGACCTGCAGGGTGGCCGGGGCCATCCTTCCTCTAGGCCCAACCGTGGCGCTGCCTTCGGTAGTTTTGGTCATGGCGGATGAGGCCTCGAGTCCTATGGCAGCCAAGGGGGATGCCGCCATCCTCCCTACCAGGGATGCTACAGGTTTTGCCATGGCGTCGGCTTCGGCGCTAGCCAGTGGAGATGTCACAGTGGTGCAGGCCGTGATATCGGGGATGGAGGCTTCCATCCCTTTCGTGGCGATGGCAACGATTGCGACGACATTCATTGATTCATTAGTGGCGGCGTTAGACATGACTGGTGGCGTTGCTATTACAACGCAAGTCATGGCATTTGAGACAGGGATCACCGACTCCTCTACGGTGGTGGTGATGACCATCGTGATCCCACCGCCTTCTCTAGCGGTGACGGGTGGCTCCGGGGCCTCGGTAGGCTCGGATGCTCTCTAGGTGGCGGCGGGGAGACCCTTACCCAGTTGCTCGGCTCGTTGAGGTAAGTTTCTGGTTCACATCAATTTTTTGCTTTTCCTGCTTCGTCTTTTGTTAACCACCATTTTCTTGACTGCAGTTGCTCTAGGCACGGCTGGTGGTGGAGTCCTCGGGCGTGAACCAAGTGGCCACCCTCGAGGCCAAGGTCGAGCTGCTCAAGTGCGAGTGAGCTGACCTCAGGGTGAGTGTCGAGGAGCTGACCTGAAGAGGCGTCAAGGCTAAGACCACAGTGAACTCTATGGCAGTGACGGCTGAGAACACCACCAAGATGGCCGAGGAGGCCTATCATCGGGACGTAGCCGCCAAGGCCACCACAGACGCAGCCAAGGCCACCGCGGAAGCAGCAAAAGAGGCAGAGGCATCCATCTGGTCTGCCTTCGAGAGGGTCAAGGCAGTGGTGGAGGAAACGGCCGCCGAATATATGAGTAAGTGCTTGTATTCGATTTTCCCTGATCCCTTGTTTCGTCCTTTGATCCTAACTCCCATTAGTTTTCTTCTGCAGGGAGATGTGATCAGGCCAACACCCGAATCGCCGAGCTTGAGGAGGAGGTGGGTTAGATCCACTCGGTGGTCACGCGCCTTCACTTCCTGTTGGTCAAGGTGCCCCTACCGGATGAAGCGTTTCAGGAGAAACTTGAGGGCCTCGAGACCCAAGCCTTAGCTTACGTTCAGGACCACTTCCCCAAGGCGGATCTCAGGCGGTTGGCACGTGGGCTTCCCGCTGGGGTGTCCAGTGAAGATGCTATGGCTTATCAGCTAGAGGTAGAGGATATCGCTGCCACCATCATCGGGGAGCTTGAGACCTTGGCCCCCTCGAAGGCACAGAACCTGTAGCGGTGCCTCCAGAAGAGTAGTCATGTTTGTTATCTACAAGAATTAGGAGTAGGTATTTAGTGTAAGACTCGTTGTGATAAAACTCCGTCTTTTTCTTTTGTGAATAAATGTCCTTCACAATTTATAAATTTTGTGTGCTAGAGCCATCAGCATCTCGAGGAACTTGGGCTAAACCATATAGTACTCAGCATAGGGATCTCATACCACGTATATGCCTACCAACATTAGGATGCGCAAGCCCCCGAGGGTTTTTGGGCTCTGGATTTTGTGAAGTCCTTTGCATAGCTGAGGTCGAGCCCCGAGCCCTTGGTATAGCCGTATAGTCTTAGGTGTGGGGAACTTACGCCTCTTACGCGCCAACCCGACATCAAGCGTCATGGGTTCTCGAGACCCTCGAGGCTTTTAGCAAAGTTGAGGCTAAGGCTTCGAGCCCCCAAGGTTTTCAGTAAGCTGTCAAGTACCAAGAGATGCGCTAATACCAGTTCATTTTCACCCATGCGGTTGCTAGCACCAAACCTAGAGCTGCTTCATAGGGGCACAACCGGTGAGCTAGGCATATGATGTTCTACATTGACTCAGAATGGTTCGGGTCTAGCGGGTTGGCGACAAAACATGTGATGCAAGTTTTGCTTGAAATGAAGATTTTACTTTATCCAAGGCAAAAGGTACATAGCTGGATAAGGGGAAAATTTGAGCCCATCGGGACTCGGTGCCTCCTTTTGGAGACTCGGCATGACGTCAAACAACGATTCCAAAGACGGCCTATCCTGGCATCAATCCTTGATGATCCCGTCATCTTCGTGATCCCGTTTACTACTCTGCCTACACCTAGGCATCCTCGTCCGTCTTCTCGTGCCATGTCCTCTTGCGGGTCCATCATCATTGGGATCATCTTGGTGCATTGTCTTGTCCTTCCTCGAGCGCTTGAATCAATGGGTGGCCCCTCGGGGGGCCCAGCCGTCCATTTTGGAGTTCTTGCTCTGATGTCTCCCCGATCTAGTATGATGAGAGGAGCTGGACCTAGGAGCCGAGGTGCCCCCATCGATCATCTCGACGCGTGCTCGAGCAAGTCAGCCGGCGAGGTGACCCCCTGTGTGCTTGGGGAAATCGTCCCGAGTAGAAGGAGAGGAGGTATGCTAGCACGGGTCCTCGAGACAGCTCAAGAAGCGCTGGATCAGCCAATTAGTGACCCGTCCAGCAAGTTGATCCGTTACCATCTCCATGCATGACAGTATCAGTCAGGTGTTCCATGACCTGATCTACTTTTTGAGCAGTAAAGGGGTCGAGGACCTCATGCAAAGACCGAGCTGGTGCTAGCATTGAATCGAAGGGCACCAGCCTCCCGGTCGAGTCGGCGATGAATGTGGTGACACCTAGGACGAAGGTCATCCCTGGCTTAGCAGGGAGATGATGTGGCGATGCCATCGGGGCCTATTGAAAATCGCCACGATCCCCTACCTGGCACGCTAATTGTCGATGAATTACTGAGCAGTCCACCCAATAAGGTACCCGTGGTGGTGATTAGATGTGTGAGGGAAGCGCAGTGCCTTCGAACCCGATGGTCAACTATAGTAAACAAAAGCCAAGATTTATATTGGTTTAGGCCTCCCGAGAGTTAATAGCCCTACGTCCAATATTTTGGTGTATTATATGGTGTCTAAACTTATAAAGCAACGCACTTAAGCTATGAAGACCCAAGGCGTCAAAAGCAAGATGAATAACTTGTTCCTCGAGGTGCCTCACCCCCTTTATATTTCCAAGGGATGAGACCAATGACCTAGGACTCTAGAGTCGGTTTCCTTGATACGTAAAATCACATACCTAACTCGGGTGCTAATTCCCTAATTATAAGGATTCTGGTACAAATATATCTTTTTATACCGAATCTACGATTTGATTCCCTAATAAGGACTTAACCTTCCTTATCAGGACCAAACCCCCTTCATGGATCATACCAGACTCCAATTAATGATAGGCTTGGCCTGCTCTTGGTCCACACTGATAAGCCCATCTTGGGGTACCCGGGGGACATATCCCCGACACTAATTAATAGAAATAAATGACTCCTAAATGACACGGTGATGACTCCACTCCACAGGCAAACTTGACTGAGCCTAGCTCAAAAGGTGCCACTCCTCTTCTCTAACAAACTCCTCTTTTGGTGGTGGGGGAATGCAAGGGTGAGTATTTTGAATAATCAATAAGCCATCCAACTGGAACATAAATAATGCATAGAGATTGTCATTGCTTGGAACAACAATCCTCCGATGGGGTTACCCACGGAGGTAGTTTGATTTGGTTATGGGTAGTCTCTATGTTCGTGATCCTATGGTTGTCAAAAAAATGAAATGAGACAGAAAGATTTTAGATAGGTTCGGGCCTCCTAGAGGATAATAACCCTAATCATGTGTAGTGGTGTATGCACGAACGAAAATGATTATAGGATTCTTGCGCGCGTAAGATGAATAAGTGTCTCTCCTCTCTTGAGGGAGGTACCCCCGATCCCTTTATATATCCTAGGGGTCGGCGGTTACCGTTTAGGTTTTAACTCTCTCAGTTAAGTACCTTTACAGCAGATAAATGAGCACACATCGTGGGCAAATAACCATTCGCTATCTTAACTAGCATTCAAATCCGGTAGTTACGTCCTTTATTGTCAGCGATTAAGTGTGTGGGCCTGATGTCGCCTCCTCCTTCTGAATCCTTCTACTCGGGATGTTTCCTGAGTCCTTGACTCGGGGCGCCATCCGAGCTTCCCTTCATATCTTGCTGACTGCTTCACTTCCTACTATCGGTTCAGCCTTTTATGAGGCCATCTTTAATGTCTTGTCTTTTGACCCCTGGTTCCATCCGACTGCTCCAAGATCACTCAGGAAATTCCCTAGGGTCATCACCCCGACAGGAGCCCTCGAGCTCTTTATGGCCGAAGGGTGATAGCCATCTAGGCGGAGTCAGGAGACCATGAGAAGCACAAAAATGAGCTTCTTGATAAACCCTTTCACTTAACCAGAGGTGCGCCGGTTAGGTTCACCTGCCAGGTGTAGCCCCTGAGCCTAGAGTCTGATATAAGGTCAGGCTTCAGGGTCCAATGTCTTGCGCACTTCAATTGTACAAGTCATTATTTGATCTGGCGTTCAGGCGATCAGGTTTCATTGGAACGAGGGGAATCCGAGCCCCCTAGTGTTCAGGCAATCGGACATCATTGGAGAGAGGGGAATCTGAGCCTCTAGGCGTTCAGGCGTTCGGGCATCATTGGAACGAGGGGAATCCGAGCCCCCAGGCGTTTAGGTGATTGGGCGTCATTGGAGTGAGGGGAATCTGAGCCCCTGGGCGTTCAGGTGATCGGGCATCATTGGAGCGAGGGGAGTCCGAACCCCCAGGCGTTCAGGCCATCGGGCGTCATTAGAGCGAGGAGAATCTGAGCCCCCGGGCATTCAGGTGATCGGGTGTTGTTGGAGTGAGGGGAGTCCAAGCCCCCATGCATTTAGGTGATCAGGTGTCATTGGAGCGAGGGGAGTCCAAGCCCCTAGGCGTTCAGGTGATCGGGCGTCATTGGAGCGAGGGGAGTCCCCTAGTAATTGGTAATGAACATATCACACAACTAGTCCTAGGAGTCGATGGAGCCTTCTGAGAGTCTTGCCAACCAATTAATGGCGGCTGGCACGAGCATCATGGGGAGATAGTTCATCATGACATTCTCATCCCATTTGTGGCTCAGACGGCTGTATAGTATAGCTGGAGCCACTGTGAGGGATCGGTCTTGCCATCATAGGGCTCAATGCCCGTCGGACGAAAACCCTTGGGCCAGATAACCCAATGAAGTCGTTCCATGATGGCTAGAAACCCGTTGTGGTGAGAATCACCACGCCGGTCGGCTCCCGGTGTGCCGTGACTCTGGTCGTATTGCTCTCGGTGATGCATTTCACCGCGCTCATGTTCTCCATGGTGGCGAGAGATAATGTTGCAGGCATCCCACACTTGGTTGACAATTTCTAGAGCATCGCCTGAATAAGAGCTTCCATGATGCTCGATTCGTCGGGAGCGTCGCGAGGGACCAGATGGTCGAGTGGATCAGGAGAGCCTTGAGGGACCTGATGGTTGGGTGGCGTTGCGGTTGGTGGAGAGTGAGAGGCTAGACGAGGCCAAATCATCAATTTGGGCGGTGGCGGCCTGTGTCTCCAAAGTCTTGGGGAGGGCAGAAAGTGCCCTCTCAATGGCAACCAGGTTCGTCTTTGGCGTACGGTACACAGCGTGACCCTCAAAGTCCACTGTGAAATCTTCTTGATTGTTCTACCAAGAGCCTTCAGCCACGGTGGCCTTGCCCTGGTGAACAGAGCGAGCTGTGTTCTGCTGCCAATGCTCTCAACGATGACTAGTGGACTCAGCAGCGTTGGCAGTAGGCTCATCATCAGAAACAATGGCCGTCATCATCATGATGGAGCTTGGTAGGGAGTCAGCGATCGGATCGGCGTGCCTTTCTTCTTAGATCGCACCGAGTTGACCTCAGTGAATTAGCGCCGCTAGACCGTGCGCCCACTCGAGGTGGAGAAGATGACGTAGTCAGCGGGGGAGTCATTGGAGATTGCTTTGTGAGGGCTCGGTGGAGATGGGTGTGCGGGTGTTGGGATCACCTAGTTGCAAGGGTGAGTCACCCCCGAGTAATGGAAGGAGTCGGCCGCACAACGGGCATCTATGGCCTCTGCGGCGCATGGTGTCGGAGTCAGATGGTGGCGGAGTCGGACAACACAAGCTAGCGCATGGTGTCACCGACGAAGGTAAGGCTCCCGAAGGTGATGATGGAGCCGACAGGGACCTTGGTGCTGAATTTGCAAACAATAGCCATAGAATCCAAGTGAGGAAAATCACAGAGACTTCCCCTACCTGGCGTGCCAACTGTCGTTGCTTGGAATGGCAATCCTTCGACAAGGTTACCCATGGAGGTAGTTTGATTTGGTTAAGGGTAGTCTCTATGTTCGTGATCCTATGGTTGTCTCGAAAATGAAATAAGACAGAAAGATTTTAGATAGGTTCAGGCCTCCTAGAGGATAATAACCCTAATCCTGTGTAGTGGTGTGCGGACGAGAACGATTATAGGATTCTTGCGCGCGTAAGATGAATAAGAGTCTCTCCTCTCCTGAGGGAGGTACCCCCGATCCCTTTATATATCCCAGGGGTCGAGGGATACCGTTTAGGCTTTAACTCTCTCAGTTAAGTACCTTTACAGCAGATAAATGAGCAGACATCGTGGGCTAATAACCACGGTGTTATTCCTATCTTAACTAGCATTCAAATCCGGTAGTTACGTCCTTTATTGTCATCGATTAAGTGTATGGGCCTGATGCCGTCTCCTCCTTCTTAGTCCTTCTACTCGGGATGTTTCCCGAGACCTTGACTCGGAGTGCCATCCGAGCTTCCCTTCATATCTTGCTGACTGCTTCACTTCCGACTACCGGTTTAGCCTTTTACGAGGCCATCTTTAATATCTTGTCTTTCGACCCCTGGTTTCGTCCGACTGCCCCAAGGTCACTCGGGAAATACCCCGGGGTCAAACCCCCGATAGGGATACAAAGAGAGGCATAATTGGGCTAATTTGCATAAAACAACAGTTAAGAGAAGAATGGAATTTAAAAAGTTATTCTAATTAAGTTAGAACCTTAAAACAAAATTTATGATGCACTGAATAACTCTACCCAGAGTTATCAGGCCCAAAACTAACCAAACCACTCTAAACCAGAACTAACCAGGTTAAACAGAATTAAATATCATGTTATTTACGTAACAGTGAGACTAATCACGAAAAACATTGCGCAGCTCGCCCTTAACCATGGGTACGGCTATTCGAATAGTTTTACTCTGATCAGAGGTGCACAACTTTACCCACAATACACAGCCCTATAACATGTCACCATGCGCCTCAATACCACCATGGTACCTCAGAAAAGGACTGTGATATGACCCTTTCATTGAGATCCTCCAAGCATCGCACCCTAGGTGGCCATCCATCCAGACGCTCCGTCACGATGCCCCTGGCACTCCATTCCAGCAATAGCAGAGACTTCGAAGAGTACAGGGCTACTAGTGGTCTCGATGCTCCACTTGGGATACCTAAGCATTGCAATAGGTAGCTCGTGAACTAGTCCTTAAGTGTCATGAGTACGATTAGCAAAACCATGTACTCACAACCCACCTTAATCAAATTTTAGTAGAATTAATCATGAACCAGTTCATAGGTAAGCAATTAATCATATAAACCAGCATTAAGGTACATGTGGCATTTAAATGAGCATACTGACACTAGTTTCTAAGCAAGGCTAAGCAATCCTAAGCATTCCAGTTAAATCATAATAAAGATTCATATTGGCCAAATTATTAGTCCCAATGTAAACAAGGAATGGGGTAATAGGACAGAAAGCAATACAAGCAGGCTAATACCCTTCCCCGGTGATATTCTAAAATAAATACATAGTTGAAAGAAGTAATAGCTTTAAACACGGGTCCAATCGTGATTAAAGAAATGACTTAGATGACTTGTCTTGCTGCATAGCAACAAAAACAGAAGCTTCCTCAACAAAAACAGGCTCCTCGGGGACTTCGGAAACTATATGTCAAAGCAATTAATTACAAATAGTATAGGAGATCGCTCTTAACATGTGTGAAACTATTTATATTGTGTAGAGCTCATTGTTAGAAAAATTATTCAATTTGAATGGTCAAATTTGGAGTTAAAATGAATTAATTATGAATCTTTAAAGGTTTTGGCACTATTCTGGATTTTCAGGAAATAAAACAGAATTATGACACAATAAAGACTTATTTTTCTAAAGAAAATTTAGGATTATTGCATCAGCGGAGGGGCGGTGGTGTCGGCATGTCTGGTCTACCATGTGGTGCACACGTGGCAGCAACGTGGGCGGAGCACGCCGACGGGGCACAAACATGGCAGCCACGTGGGCTGGCCACGCCAGCACCACCGGCGAGGTGGCACGGGACCCGAGGGTCACCGGCGATCAGTGATGAGGGCAGCGTCGGCACCAACAGGATGAGGGGAACTCACCGGTGAGGTCGACGGTGAGCAGCAGTGATGGGAAATGGCCAGCGGCGAGAAGAGAGCGGCAGGCAGCTCGAGCCATCGGCGAAATCGGGGCTCTGATAGCTGGTGGCGACGGCGGAAGGCCAGACGGGGACTGACGGGCGACGGCGCTGACGAAGAGGGGATCAGAAGTGACTGGTGGTGACTGGCGCTGTGGGGAACAGTAGCCAGAGGCAGGTGGACATGGCGGAGGCAGGGGAGCTCACGAAGGAGGTGGACGACAACGGTTTAGGCTCCAATGAAGACGAAAGAGGGTTGGGGAGCTCTGTGCAACCAAGTTTTATAGGCAAGGGGGGAGGAGTTCGGTTAGGGGATGGCAGCACACGGACAGGGGATCGCCAAAGAAAACGTGAGGGTCGTTATAGCCGGTTGTGGGCTCGGCAGCGACTCAAATCCCGGGGGATTCAAGCAAGGCGGTTGAGGTGGGCTCGAATTTAGGGTGGGATTGAGCCAATCTGGCCTGGGGCGGTGGATTGAGGCAGCGTGATGCTAGGGTTTGGCATGACTGGCTGGAGGTAGGGGATGGGTCTGACGCGCAGGGCCCACATGGCAGTGGCTGGTGGAGGGCCGTAGGAGCGGCTGGGCCTGCGACGCGTGGTTGGGCTGGCGGGGCGCGGGAGTGGGCTAGCGGAGGCATGTGGGAAATGGGCCAGCTTTGGTCGGCCCGACCGAAGGGAGGGAATTTATAAAAATTTTATTTTATTTTGTTTAGAAAGTCTTCCAAAAATTAGAAAAATAGTTTTTTAGCCCAGAAAAATTCCAAAAAAAATCTAGAAAAAATCTTTACATATTTAGGGACTTTTGCAAAAATTTCTAGCAACATTTTATTAGGAAAAAATTCTTCTCACAATTTTACTTTTAGAAAATCCCTTCTTCTCCTTAAAAAAATATTTTCTTTTCTTTTATTCACAGCTTTTATTATTTATTATTTTGAAAATTTTAGGCTGTGACAAACCAACCCCCCTTAAACAGAATCTCGACCTTGAGATTCGGAAGCGTTTGGGAAAGTGTGCGGATGGGTGGCTCTCAATTCATCTTCATGTTCTCAAGTGGCTTCATCTTCTGAATGATTACTCCACTGAACCTTGCAAAACTTTATAACTCGATTTTGGGTTCTTCTTTCATTGACTTCTAGAATACAAATATGCTTCTCCACATAAGTCAAATCTTCTTGAAGCTCTATCAGCTCAACATCTACAACTTCAGAAGGAACACACAAACACTTCTTCAACTGAGATACACGGAACATATTGTGAATATCGGCTATGGATGGTGGTAACTCCAATTCATAAGCAACTTCTCCCCTTCGACTTATTATCTGGTATGGTCCCACAAAATGGTGTGTCAACTTTCCTTTAGTCTGAAAACGTCAAACTCCACGGAATGGGGTAACTCTTAGGTATATGAAATCTCCTTTAAAACTAAGGTCTCAATGATGATTATCGGCATAACTCTTTTGTCTAGACTGAGCAACTTTCTACGGATCTTGAATAATTTTTAATTTCCTTTCGGCTTCTCTTAGGATGTCCATACCAAAGACTTAATCTTCTCTAACTTGGTCCTAAAAGAATGGTGTTCTACACTTCCTTCCAAACAAAGCTTCAAATGGGGACATATGAAGACTAGGTAACTATTATTGTATGAAAATTCAGCATATGTCATGTTCTTGTCCCATGATCCTCCAAAATCTAGAGCACACGCTCTCAATATATCCTCTAGAATCTGGTTTACTCTTTCTGTCTAACCAGCGGTCTGCAGGTAATAAGCTGTACTGCAATTCAGACGAGTACCCAATTCTTCTTGTAACTTCTGCCAAAATTTGTCTCTAAACTGACTTTCTCTGTCTGGCACTATTCCTTTAGGGACTTCATGTAAACAAACAATTTGATCCATATATGTTTCAGCCAACCTACTACTGGTATAGAAAGTCCTAACTGGCATGAAATGAGCCACTTTTGTCAAACGATCGATAATAACCCAAATAGAATCATGTCCCGAGGCTGTTCTTGACAATCCGGTTATAAAATCCATTCCAACTTCTTTCCACTTCCATTCAGACACTCTCAAAGGTTGAAGCAAACCTATAGGTCTTTGATGTTCTACCTTTACTCTCTAGCACACGTCACATAATGCCACATAATGCCACCAAAACTTTTCTCAAAGGTCTTGACATATCTTTGTACTCCCAGAATGAATAGAATATTGGATCTCATGGGCTTCGCAAAGTATTAGATTCTTCAACTCCTTATCTGGCACACAAATACGGTCTCCATACCATAGTGTACCTTGTTCATCCTCAGTGAACTCACGAGATTTCACATGTTTCATGTTCTCCTTGACCTCTAAAATGTATGGATCATTTACTTGGGCATCATGGATTTGATCTAACAGCGAAGGATGGGCTTCCAAGGCTGCAATGAATCCACTTGGCACGACACTCAAACTTAGCTTCTCAAACTCTTATAACAATTTCGATGGAACTTCTTCAATTGAAATAGCATTCCCATAGCTCTTATGACTAAGGGCATCTGCTATGACGTTAGCTCATAATCCTTGACTAACTTGAGCCATCTTCTTTGTCAAAGGTTTAAATCAGGTTGGGTAAAGATATATCTCAGACTCTTATGATCCGTAAAGATCTCTGTTGTAAGATCAAATCACACTGACCACAGCAACCAGAGGGGGTGAATGGTTATAAAACCCCAAATATGATACTTAAAATAAAATCAGAAAACTAATTCCTGACCAAACTAAAAATCCCAAACCAGTCTGAGATTTCTCAAGGAGTTTCCCGACCAGTTCTGCAATTTCTCGAAGACCCTGGAATTTTCCCGAGGGCTCTGGAAATTTCCCGATGGCTTTCTCGACGATGGAAAACAGCCTAACCAAGCTACGGTAAAACAAGCGTAACTTTTGATTCGTAACTCGGATTAATCTGAAATTTTAACACGAGAAACTAGACTTCAATACAAAACTTTCTCATGTGGTTTTACTCAAATCCAAGTTCCCAATAAAAAGTTGTGATCCTCGAGATATGCAGTAGCGTAAAAACAGAGCAAATCCAATCCAAAAGTTAAAACTTTAATTGTTGGGTTATGGGGAGGCTACGCTAGCGCTTAATTTCAAAAATTTACCCCATTAGCCCAGGAATCATGCGTGCAATTTGATCATGGATCGTTACCTTGAGCCTCGAGATGCGCTCGGGCAGCGGAAGTAGAGTCGATGAAGCGCGTCCTCGAGCTACTCCTCCTGACTCCGTTCGTTCGTCGGTGATCCGGCAATGAAGACGACACAATCCTACTATCCGACGAACTCCACGGGAAGAAGACGAGTACCACTATTGGAGTAGTGCCTCCACGGTATCGACACGTTCGAGGACAGGATCACCTCGTGTCGGCGTGCTAGCACCACTCGCGAGATCCGGGGAGATGGATCACAACGCTTGCAATCGTGGAGAAAAGAGATGTGGCGGCTAGGGTTTGGTCAAAACCAACATCAAGCAGCATCCTTTTCGTACTAGCCCCTCCTCTCTTTATATAGTACACTGTCATGGGCCTTTAATCTGTATTAAAGTCCAACAGATCTAATCTGTTCGCCTGGACCGGAACTTTCGGTTCTGGCCGAAACTTCCGAAAATAACCTTCTGTATCGAATTTATTTTGACCCGGAACTTCCGTTCGTCCAGGCAAGCCCAGAACTTTCGGTCCAACCAGAACTTCCGGCTCCTCCAGAAACCAAAACTGGGGCTAGCCTGGAACTTCCGGTCTAACCAGAACTTCTGGATGCTCCAGAACCCAGAACTTCCGGTTCCCCCAGAATTCTCTTGAGCATAATTCCATCAATCTCCCACTTACACAAGAGCCAATTCTTGCAAACTTTAAATTCCAATCCCCTTAAGCGTGCGACCCGATAGGTTCATATGCAAACGGCCGCTATCCAGAAACCCTTTCCAAATCGCCGATCAATAGCGGTACCTAGCAGCACATATTGACCACCGAAAGCATACAAATTTAAAATCATACTTTCTGAACCTTGATATACTCAGGCACTAATTCTTTTACCACACGACATCAGTCAAGTTCAAGGCGAGATTCGTGCCACCCTTGTTGATAGCCCCTCTAGTCTATTTATAACCCCTCATGGCTGCCACCATGAGCCACAAAATTAACAACTTTTATAATCCTAATCTAACTAGGAATCCATATCTCTTATGAATCCTTCCAATCCTAACTCCTTCCGAATTTTTATCTTTTTCCATATTCACATACATCCCACGTATGACATATGAAAACCTCTCTTTCTATATTCGTACACTTCCCACGTACGACATATGGAAACCTCTTCACGTGCAGCATCCTCTAGTCCAAGTGTCTCGCATGACTTCCTTGATCATTCTGAACCTCAGCTCCTCCCCGAGCCTAGGTCCAATCCGATCATCGACCATGACTCGCCCTCAAGCAATGCCTGCACATGAACAAACCAACAAACCCTTATCCTAAGCACAAGTTCTTTTCAACTTGACTATATCAGTCCAATCAAAACATGTCGTATTTTTGTAATAAACAATTCAAAACATAAGATCTAACTTGAACATCAAAAATCTAAGTGATCCAAAATCCCCATACTGAAATTCTTGGGTGCTGAAGTTTCCTCGAGGGCCAAGTTCTAAGTGCCCGACAAGAGTGCTCGACAACTTGACCAAAGTGCCTGATCACTCAAACCAATTAAACCCAATTTGTTCATTGCATCTGAACATCAAACCAATTTATTCATCACATATCAATGATCATATACATGATCTCACAATCTTCCCCTAAATGAACACATTAGCAACACCATTAAAAAGCATGAAGAAATTTTTGATTGTCAAAAGCACAATCAGAAGCACAAGTTTTCCCCCTTGAAAAATGATTGCAAAAGACAATGATTTTATCAAAAGACAATGATTTCATCAAAAACCAATTTCTCCCCCTAAGTAATTCACCCCTTTGACAATGATTTCATCAAGTAAAACAAAAGAGAGAAATTATCATGAGAATACTTTTTTTATTTCTTGATTTGAGAGCTTTGAAGTGTACCTAAAGCAATCCATATGACAAGGTTTGTAATACAAATAAAATGAATAGACCAACCAGCTAACAATCAAGCCTAAAAGCCTCAAGAAGAAACTAAGCCATAATTCTTAAGTTCAAATCAGCACTAAAATTAAATGATTTCAATGATTTATAATGTTGGCTTTCACTTGGACCAATTTAAGAGAAATACCTCACACACAATTCAGCCATGTCTACAAAACCAAAACAGCACTTAATACTCTTAAAAGTGCAATTCAAAGCCATTAAAAATTTCAGATTTGATATATGCAACTTTTGTATGAAATTTTCATGTCTGTCTGTCTTAGCACAGTGACCACTATCTAGAGACAGATGATGCCACCTGAGCTTCGGTCACACGACCTATTATGAGGTTTTTGCACACACAAGTAGTCCATATTTCAATGGTCTGGTCATCTATGATCATCTCTAAGTTCATGTCAAAGTGTAATGATAAGCAGTCTCGTGAGACAATCTAGGCAAAAATATTTTTTCATGAATGCAGAACTTTCTGTGCTTTTACACACTTTCTTTTCTTTTTGAACTTTCTGTGCTTTTGCACACTTTCTTTTTCTTTTTTTATTCAGATTTCATTGTTTTTGGCATTGCAAGAGCTATAGTACTGCATATTTTACTCATGGTGAGATAAACACAACTAGAACATGAGTAAGCATATTTTACTCAAACTAGCCACTAGATCAGCACAACATATTTCTTTATCTTTCACTTGAATATTTATGTGTCATGTGTCATATCCCTCAAAAGCTATGTCATATGTTGATAAAAAGACTAAAAGACATGATAGCAAGACTAGTGATCCATCAATTTCACAAGATATTGCTAGCAAGAACAAAGATTAATTGAAGGTAAAAATCAAAGCTCCATGTTTTCTTCTTTTTATTTTTCATTTTGAATATATACAATGCACAAAAATAAACATGAATGCATTATGATACAAATGGAAAAGCAAACTCCCCCTCAAAACAAACCTATTGGATGAACAACGCCCAACGCCCCATGAAGAAAAGCAAAGCGAGAAGAATCTAAAGGTTTAGTAAAAATATCTACCAATTATAACTCAGTGTCAATAAAAAGAAGCACAACATCACATTTCTCCACATGATCTCTAAGAAAATGATATCAAATATCAATATGCTTTGTTCTAGAATGTTGCACTAGGTTCTAAGCAATATTTATAGCACTTATGTTATCACAATAAAGTAGAACACGATCACAATTAATCTCATAATACTTGAGTGTAAAATAAACTAAAGAACTTATGAGCAACAACTAGCAGCATTAACATATTCAGCTTTGACAGTGGATTATGCAATAGAAGATTGTTTTCTAGATGACTAAGCAACAAGTGATATTCCCAAGAAATGACATGTATCATTAGTACTCTTTCTATCAATTCTATAACCTTAAAATCAGCATCAGAAAAAGCTCTTAAATTAACACTTGAGGAAGTAGAGTACCATATGCCAAATTCTTGAGTAAATTTAAGATACCTGAGTATAGCTTGACAGCTTGACGATGTGAAACACGAGAAGAAGCTTGAAATCGGGTACATACATAGATAGAAAATTGAATATCTAGCCTCAATGTAGTGAGATATAAAAGTGAGCCGATCATGCTCCAATATTTTTTTGATCAACAGGCTCACCATCCTCATCAGGATACAAAGTGAAAGTAGCTCCCATCGGTGTAGCAATTGGCTTATAATTTTCTATATCAAAACACCGAAGAAGATCCTTGGTGTACTTACTCTGGTGAACAAAAGTGCCATCTTTTGTTTGCTTGATTTGTAGTCCTAAAATGTACGTCAGCTTGCCCATCATACTCATCTCAAACTCTCTGCACATAATCTCAGAAAACTTGTAAACCAAGGAGTGAGATGAATAAGCAAAGATAATATCATCCACATAAATCTGAATGAAAAGTTAATTATTTTCTTACTTGAAAGGAAACAAAGTTTTATCTACTTTTTCCATAGCAAAACATTTTTCAAGCAGAAAAGTTTTCAACCTATCATACCATACTCTAGACGCTTGTTTCAAACCATATAAAGCTTTAGACAACTTGAAAACATGATTCAGAAACTTTGGATTTTTAAAATTATTTAACATAAACTTCCTCACTAATAAAACCATTGAGAAAAGCACTTTTAACATCCATTTGATATAATCTAAAACCTTTAGATGCAGCAAAGGCTAAAAGGAGTCTAATGGCTTCAATTCTAGCTACAGGAGCAAAAGTTTCATTAAAATCCAAACCTTCCACCGGAGTAAATCCTTGAGCAACAAGCTTATCTTTGTTTATAATAATTAAACCATCATCATTCTGTTTATTTCGAAAAACACATTTAGTTTCAATAATATTATACCCTTGAGGAGGTTCAACCAAATTCCAGACTTTATTGCGTTCAAAGTTTTCAAGTTCTTCATGCATGGCATTGATCCACGATTCATGAGTTAGAGCATGAGAGATAGGAGAAGCAAACCTAGAACGTGTGACACGGTCATACAAATTACCAATTATTTGTTCAGAAGGGTGTTAACGTTGAATGTGCAAATGAGCAGAAACATCTTGAGAAGTATCTTCTACAACATCGTCAAGTGACGAAGTTATCTCTCAAGGAACATTCAAAGTTGCTGAGACTTCATCTCTTTATGGTCGGTATTGCTCCTCGATCGCCTCTAAGTGCTGGTCGGACCTGACCTAGACGTTGGTCTGACCGCCAACCGCATCAACATCTTCGTTGTCACTTTCTTCAACAAAGATGCTTTCATCCTCCCCCTGAACCTGTGCATCTATACCTGTAATGTTGGGTCTAGTACTAGGACTAGCCTAATTAAAAGTCACTTCACAAATCTCCACAATCTTGTTAGTTTCTAACACAAGTACACAATAGCCACAAGTATGAGCAGGATAACCAAAAAAAATGCCATCTTAAGATCCTGCTTCAAATTTATCTAAATTTCTAGATTTCAACACAAAACATTTGCACCCAAAAACTCTCAAGTGAGAAACACTAGGTCTATGTCCAAAACAAAGCTCATATGAAGTTTTGCGCAACTTTAATCGCAAGAAAACTCTGTTAGAAATATAGCAAGCTGCAGAAATTGCTTCAGCCCAAAACTTCATAGGAGTCTGATATTCATCAAGCATAGTCCTAGCCATCTCAACCAAAGGTTTATTCTTTCTTTCAACAACATCTTTCTATTGTGGAACTCTTGGTCAGAAAAAATGATGTTCAATGCCTTTTTCAGCATAAAAGTACTCAAAAGATGAATTCTTAAATTCAATACCATTGTCACTTCTAATTGCTCTAAGTGCTCCCAGGAGTTCAACAAAAAGTCTCAGAACCAGTCGGCGATGTGACCCTGGGTACCCCATATTGGACCTATCAGTCCGAACCGAGAGCAGGCCAAGTCTAGCTTTGTAGTCCAGTATGGACCATGAAGAGGGTTTGGCTCAAATAAGGAAGGATAGGTCCTTATCGGGAGGCCTAGCCCTAGGTATGGTATGTGGAGATATGTTTGTACCAGAATCGTTGCAATTAGGAGATTAGCACCCGAGTTCGGTAGGCAATCATAGATATCCAAGAGACTGACTCAGGATAGAGTCCTAGGTTATTGTCACACCAAGAAATTTAGCAACCTAATTTCCAGAACACTTCTTGCATTAAATCCCTGTCTAGGAATCAGCCAGGATACACAAAGTGACAATTAAATATACAGATCCAACTCAAACAAAAAACGTTAAAACTTACATAAGAGGTACTTAGTCCTTACACAGAAGAAAACACAGCAGCGGAATGACGGACTAGCGTAGCTTCAGCTCCAACTTGAAAGTACATCTTGATGCATCTAGGCCCCTAATTTGTTTTGGTATTTCAATGACATTAGTGATCAAATGCTACTGACATGATTGCTAAGATGAATGCAAGAATTAAGAACTAAAAGTGGTGTTGTAGCTCTTTTGATCTTGAAGAAATCGAGTTATTCGTTTCACTTAGGCTCAAGTAGTGCTTGTTGCATATATTTCAAACTTTCTTGAGTCTAGGTATGCCGTACTATCAAGAGGGATAAGTTGATCGTTAATCCATAGCTAAGTGCTCAAATCAATATCTTTCATTAAAAGTTTTGGAATTTTTCAAAGTTGGCTTTTGATGTCCAGAAAAGCCAGACTGTCCAAGTCTAACCGGACTGTCCGAGATTTGCCTTCTGTTAAATTTTATTTACATGGCAGACTGTCTAGATCCTAACCGGACAATCTAAAAATATGGTTCTATTTCGACTTATTTTTTGAGCCGGATTGTCCGGACTCTGACCGGACTATCCGAAAACTTGTTTCTGTTGAAATTTATTCTAAAGTCGGAATGTCCGGAATTCTGGCCGAACAATATGAAAATTGCTCTCTGTTTGATTTTATTCCGTGGCTGGACTGCCCAGACTTTGGTCGGACTGTCCGAAAACACCTTTCTGTTTGGGCAAAGTTTTTGGCCCGGAATATCCGAACTATAACCGGACTGTCCGAAATACTCGTTTTGTTTCGATTTTATTTGGTCCGGATCATCTGGTTAAGCCTAGACAGTCCGGATGAACAGTGTGCGATTTTTTACCCTAACGGGATAGATTTGGTGCAATGGTATAAATACCCTTCCCCTCCATAATAAGGGGATGTGATTTGCAACCCTAGACCTCCTGCCATTTCTTCCTCATTTTTTCTTGTGCGTTCTTTTGGATCTTAAGGGAAGAAGAGTGTTCTCTCCACACATCTCCACGTTTTTGTTTGATCAATCTCTTGAGAGTTGTGTGGGTGTGTGCCTTGAGTTCTTCGCTGATTCTTGAGCACACGACGTTGGATCACGTCATCGAATCTATTACTCTTAGAGATTGAGATCTCATAGATGGCTAGGCATCGATCCGCGAGCACCCAAGGATTGTGGGTGACCGAACAAGTTTGTACAAGGCCTCGCCTCGGCTTTAAAGAGGTAACTGAGTAAAAACTAAGGCTTACGGAGGTGAGTGCTTGATGAGGATTAGGGTTGAAAGAGACCTGACCCTTTAGGGTTTCCTCAACAGAGATGTAGGATCGGAGGATCCGAACTTCGGGAAAAAATCATTGTGTCTATTATTGTTCTTGCTAGTTATATTTTCTGTTGATTTATCTATTTGCTAGCAAGTTTAAGTGTCGTCGAATTCATTGGGTAGTATATTTTTCGCGTTGGTTATATTTTCAGATCTGTTGTGCTCGGACCATCCGGTTACACTCAGACAATCCGGACCTCAGATAGTTTTTTATTTCATTCGGCTCCTGGAGTATCTGACTAGAGTTCGAATAGTCCGGGTCCTAGAGGTTGAAACTAATAATTTTTATTGAGAATTTTCAGATTGCCTATTCACCACCCCCTCTAGGCAACTTTCACAACTCCACAGGCAACTCAACTGGAGTATAAGCCTTGGTCCTCCAACAATTAAGAACTTCTTTATGGCGAAAGGGTGCATAAAGCAAGGCTGAGTACCACCGACCGTACTCAACAAGTCATGTGAAATGTATATGATGCGAGGGGATTTCAAAGGAAGGCATAATGGGGCTATTTTTGCATAAAAACAACATTTAGAAAAAGAATAGAATTTCAAAAGTTAATCTAATTTAGTGGAAACCTTAAAACAGAATTATGCAATCACTGAATAACTCTACCCAGAGTTTTTAGGACTACAGATCAACCTTACCACTCTAAACCAGAGCTAACCAGGTTAAACAAAAAGTAACATCAGATTAATTAAGTAACAGTAAAACTAATCACGAGTGACATTGTATTGCCCGCCCTTTACTGTGGGCACGGCTATTCGAATAGATTTACCCTGATCAAAGGTGCATAACTTAACCCACAAGACATAGCCCTACACATGTCACCATGTCCCTCAATACCACCACGGTACCTCGGAGGAGGGCTGTGATATGACCCTTTCACCTAGATCCTCCAAGCTTCACACCCCAGGAACCATCTATCTAATATACCCGTGGCGCTCCCATCCGCATAGCAGAGACTTCGAAGAGTGCAGCGCTACAGGCCATCTCGATGCACTACTTAGGATCTCTAGGATATAGGTCAGACCATTACCTATGCTGGCTTATGGTAAGTGCTATTTTGCAGTGTAACAGTGGCCCATGAACCAGTCCTTAAGTATCATGAGTACAACCAGCAAATCATGTACTCACAACCCACCTTAGTCAAATTTTAGTGGAATTAATGATGAACTAGTTCACAAGTAAGCATTAAATCAATAAACTAGCATTAAGATAACAAGTGGCATTAATGAGAATTATTAGGTGACACTAGTTTATAAGCAGGGCTAAGCAATCCTATTTAATCCAGTCAAATCATAATAGGGATCTAACTGGTCAAATTTTAGTCCCATGGTAATCAAGAACAAGGTAAAACAACAGGGGCATAAACAAATAAGGTTAAACCCTTCCTGATGACATTCAAAAATAAATGCACATTTTGAATAAAAGCAAGGATTTAAATCATAGGTTCAACATGATCAAGGTTCGAACATGTGTGACTTACCTTGCACTCTCACTTAACCTTATGAAGCTTGAACGAAGACTTCTGGATCCTTCAAGACGATGAAATCTACACGAGCGCACAAAACGAGACAACAACGCTAAGAAAAACCGAATAAACAATACAATAAAATAACATTACATGGTTGTATATTAATTAAGAAGAATTATGAAACTTGAATAGATGGAAACAAAATTAGGATGAAAAAGATATAAATTTTAGAAGTTTAATTCCATTCACATGAAATGGTAAAACTTCTAAAGGAAAGGAATGAAATATTCACGAGAATATTTCATGGCTTAGATCAAAGGAAACGATTGATAGGAGGCTAGACGAGACGATGATTGGACTGAAGAGAAGGGAACTGAATTAACCAATTGGTTGGATTTCACCGGGTTAGGAGACTACTAAACGAAAAGAAAGAAAAGAGTTCAATCGATTTACGACAATCGTCGAATGGCTTAGATTGGAAAAGTTGAATGATCGAGGAGATTCTCGACCAAAGGACATGCTTAGGTTGAATACGATTGAACAAGGACATCCTAGATATGTGCATGAACAATCGACTCACCCAGCACTAGATGAAAAAGACAGGAGAATGGTCGACTGAAGGTATACATGATTAAAAGAAATAACCTCGGGATTATTCCTTTGGATTAAATGAAACAATCGATGAGCGACAAGGGAATGAATAGATATGAATAAGCTTCGTCGAACAACTAGGATAGGATACGACAATTGAACAAACTGGCTCACTCGGCTTCAGATGAAAGAGACCACCAACTAATGGTACACAAAGGCTTAATCGATCGAGCCTTAGCGACCATATCGACGGGTTTAGATTGAATCGACGTGATCCGACGATGAGCAATGACGAACAATGAGGGACAATCGATGATCGATGATGATCATCGATGAACATCACACATCTGTCAACCGAACATCAATTAAATCACAGCCGATGGATTGGGTCAAGGAAAGGGGACACATCGAGGGTCGACGACGAACATTAACTCCAGTTCAAGGAAAAGAAGGGTGGTGAACGATGGTTCACGGATACTGCAACCTCCTGGGCAGAACGTTGCAGAACAAGGAAAGCATCGCATGTTTTAGGATTAGGAGATTCTAATGGTTGAACGCGGAACACCGAAATGGCACAGATACAAAGGCTATAAGATTATATCGGAACGGGGTCACCGGGTATTGGCATGATAAATCGAGATCGAGGTTAATTAATGGATGATGATCGATCTACTCTAAATAGAATATAATCGGATTGGAACATGAATGGTGACGAAATAGATTAGATCAGAATAGGAATAATGATCAACGGACATGTCAGATTGAGATTAATATATGATATCAAGGTACATGGAATGGTAGATCAAAATAGAATAATATACAACCTAGGCTTAGCGATTTAATTGGAAAGAATTGAAAAACGAGGGAAAAGGATGAGACCTCACGGCAGGCAATGAAGTCGCCGACGAGGAACCGCTACCGAAAAGGAGACCAATGGAGATGAAAAAGATGAAGAGGCCTTCTATTCTCCTTCTCCTTCCCTCTGATTTTTGGCCAAGCAGCAGCACAGAGCATGTGGTGGGGAGGCAAAGCGGCGTGGCATGCATTTGGGATGTACTGGTGAACAGCAGGCTGGCGGTGAGCAGGAGGTGGCTGGCAGCAGTTCGCCGGCAGCGACGGCGGCGTCCTGGTGCAGCAGCGGGGAGAGGACGGCGCGAGGAGGAGTAGCAGGGGTGCTGGCCGGCAAGCAGCAGCGTGGCCGGTGGCAGAGGAGCAGCAGCGCGGCCGGCGGGGGAAGGTAGAGGCTGCACAACAGGGTCGGTCGGCGGGGTGGAGGGGCGGCGGCGCTGCTGG
>KE370859.1:88166-98346 GCA_000418225.1 Zizania latifolia
GAACTGCAAGTTGTACTTGGAAGAACTCAAGAAGAAGAAGGGAAGTGAGACTTCCGCTTCTACTTCAAGTATAAATGTTATTAAAATCAATCTTGCTACTCGTCCAAGTGATTCGTGGGTATTTGATACTGGATCAATGATTCTTACCTGTAAATCGTTGCAAGGACAGAATAGGTCAAGGAAGTGTGCAATAGGCGAATTGGATGTTCGTGTTGGCAATGGTACAAAAGTTGTTGCGTTGGCCGTCGTGTTTATTCTGTGTCGCTACCCTCAGGATTAGTTTTAGAATTGAATAATCGTTATTACATTCCGACCTTGGGCAGAAACATTATCTCTTCTTCATGTTTAGAGGAAGACAGTTTTGAATTCATAATAAAGAACAAATGTTGTTCGATATTTTTGAATGGTATGCTCTATGGTGTTTGTCCATTGTTGAATGGCTTATATATTCTGAATCTTGAGAATACACACATTTATAACATTAATACGAAGAAACCTCGACTCAATGATTTGAATCCTACCTATGTCTGGCATTGTCGTTTGGGTCATATAAATGAAAAGCGCATGCAGAAGCTCCATAGAGATGGGCTTTTAGAGTCATTTAATTTTGAATCGTTTGACACATGTGAGTCTTGTTTACTTAGCAAAATGACTAAGACGCCTTTCACTTATCAAAGTGAGAGGGCAAACGAGCTATTGGCCATTGTACATACTGATGTATGTGGACCAATGAGTTCTACAGCCAGAGGTGGTTTTCAGTACTTCATAACTTTTACCGATGACTTTAGAAGATATGGTTATATCTACGTAATGAGGCATAAGTCGGAATCCTTTGAAAAGTTCAAGGAGTTCCAGAATGAGGTACAAAATCATACAGGCAAGACAATTAAATTTTTACGATTGGATCATGGAGGTGAATATTTGAGCCATGAGTTTAATGATTATCTGAAACAGTGTGGAATTGTTCCACAGCTGACTCCACCTGGTACACCTCAGTGGAATGGGGTGTCCGAGTGGAGGAACCGAACTTTGTTAGACATGGTCCAGTCGGTGATGAGTCAAACTGATCTTCCATTATCTTTCTGGGGATTCGCTTTAGAAACTGCTGCTTTCACACTAAACAGAGTTCCATCTAAATCTGTAGAGAGGACACCATATGAGATATGAACTGGGAAGCATCCCGGGTTGTCTTTTCTAAAGATCTAGGGTTGTGAGGCCTATGTAAAGCGTTTGACGTTTGATAAGGTCACTCCCAAATCTGATAAATGCTTCTTTGTGGGGTATCCTAGGGAAACCAAAGGATATTACTTCTATAACCGGGAAGAGGGCAAAATATTTGTCGCCCGGAATGGTGTTTTTCTTGAGAAAGAGTTTCTCTCGAAAAGGGTTAGTGGGAGCACGGTACAACTCGAAGAGGTTCGAGAACCACTAGAAAGTATTTCAACTCCTACTAAACCACAACTCGACATGCAAGATGTTGTAGAGCCTGTTGTCGAGACACCAGCCCCACATCGGTCGGAGAGGTTGAGTCGTGCACCCGAGCGGTTTGTGTTTTTGACCACTAGGCAGCACGACGTATTATTGTTAGACAATGATGAACCTAAGACCTATATGGAAGCTGTGATGGGACCAGACTCTAAGAAATGGCTTAGAGCCATAAGATCCGAGTTAGAATCCATGCGAGAGAATAAAGTTTGGAACTTGGTCGATCCACCTGATAGTGTAAAAACTATCGAGTGTAAATGGTTTTTTAAGAAAAAGATAGACGTTGATAGAAATGTTCACATCTATAAGGCATGATTGGTGGTGAAAGGTTTCAGGCAGATTCAAGGTGTTGATTATGATGAAACGTTTTCGTCCGTCACTATGCTAAAGTCTATCCAGATCATCCTAGCAATTGCCGTATTTTATGACTATGAGATATGGCAAATGGATATCAAGACGGCTTTCCTTAATGAAAACCTAAGTGAGGATGTGTACATGACATAGCCTAAAGGTCTTGTTGATCCAAAGAGTGGTGGGAAAGTTTGCAAACTGCAAAGGTCCATTTATGGGCTAAAGCAGGCTTCTCGGAGTTAGAACCTTCGCTTTGATGAGGTAGTCAAAGGGTTTGGCTTCATCAAGAACGAAGAGGAGCCTTATGTTTACAAGAAGACTAGTGGAAGCTCACTTGTATTTCTGGTCTTATATTTAGATGATATATTGTTGATCGAAAATATTATTCCTATGCTAAATGTTATCAAGTCTTCGTTGAGAAAAAGTTTCTCAATGAAAGATCTTGAAGAGGCAGCATACATCTTGGGCATAAAGATCTATAGAGATAGATCGAGAAGGTTAATTGGATTAAGCCAAAGCATGTACATTGATAAGGTATTGAAACGGTTCAATATGCAGAATTCTAAGAAAGATTTTCTGCCAATGTCACATGGTATTTCTCTCAGCAAGAGTCAGTGTCCTTCGACACCTGATGAGCTAGAGAAGATGCGTGTGATCCCGTATGCCTCCGCAATCGGATCCATCATGTATGCCATGCTTTCTACACGCCCAGATATTTCTTATGCTCTAAGTGTTATGAGCAGATATCAATCAAACCCGGGTGAAAGTCACTGGGTGGTTGTAAAAAGTATCCTTAAGTACTTGAGAAGAACTGATGATATGTTCCTGGTGTATGGAGGTGAGGAGGAGCTCGTTGTAAATGGTTACACCGATGCTAGCTTCCAAACCAACAAAGACAATTCACGATCGCAGTCTGGATTTGTGTTCTGCCTCAATGGAGGCGCAGTGAGTTGGAAGAGTTCCAAGCAAGAAACGGTTGCAGATTCAACAATAGAGACCGAGTATATTGCAGCTTCGAAAGCTGCGAAGGAGGCAGTTTCGATTAGAAAGTTTGTTTCTGAGCTGGGTGTTGTCCCTAGTACGTCCAGTCGAGTGGACCTCTATTGTGATAATAGTGGTGCCATTGCGCAAGCCAAGGAGCCTAGGTCGCACTAGAAGTCCAAGCACATACCGTGGCGCTATCACCTGATCCGTGAGATTATAGATAGAGGTGATGTGAAGATATGCAAGGTGCACACGGATTTGAACATAGCCGATCTATTGATGAAGCCTCTCTCACAGCCTAGACATGAGGCACACTTGAGCTCTGTGGGTATTAGATACTTGCGTGAGTGAGTCGAGTGTATGTGAGAAGAAGTTAGTTTGTCTATGCTGATGTACATTTGGATAATTTATTATCTTGTTCCTTGAATAAATATCTTTTACATTGATCAGCAAGTTGATGACTTGTTTGTGAGACTCTTTATGTTATGATGTTGTTCTAAACGATCCCTAATCTCATATCGTCATGTGAGACAGTGATGATTCATAGATTAGCACATTTGTCTGATTGATGATCAAGTTTCACAGATCATAGACATGGAGATGTCAAATCAGCGATGTGGACTTATGTTGGTGAGTATGGAGTTGGATAGACCCACCTTGAGATACTACTGGGATTGTTATTTTATAAGTAACATTAGTTGTCATCTCAAATGGTGTACCTGCAGAATCCTTAGACCTGAGATCGTCATTGATTCCAGAATGTGTAGTAGCACACTTAGGGGCTTCCAAACGCTATTCCGTAACAGGGTAGTTATAAAGGTTGCTTTCGGGTATGTCACGAAACATGTCGTGGGATGTGAGCGGTCAAGATAGAATTTACCCCTCCTATATAATGGGAGAGACGTCTCTGGGCTTCTCGAGGTAGTCGGATTGGAAAGTGCATGGCTATGCCACTATGATCAAAGGGTTGATCATGATTGAATCCACTACTTGATCGAGTGAAGTGTCGAGCTATCAACAAGGGTGGCACGGATCTCGCCTTGAGCTTGACTAATGTCGTGTGGTAAAGGGATTGGTGTGTGTGTATATCAAGGTTTAGAAAGTATGATTTTGACTTTATGTGCTTTCGGGGGTCAATATGTGTTGCTAGGTACCACTATTGATCGGTGATCCAAAAAGGGTTTCCGGGGTTGTGACCGTTTGCATATGAACCTATCGGGTCGCACGCTTAAGGGGATAGAATTCAAATCTTGTGAAGAATTGGTTCTTGTGCAAGTGGGAGATTGATGGAATTGTGCCCAAGAAAATTATGGGGGAACCGGAAGTTCCGGCTGTAGCCAGAAGTTCCGAGTTCTAGAGCATCCGGAAGTTCTGGTAGGACCAGAAGTTCCGGGCCAGCCCCGGTATTCGATTTTCTGGACGAACCGGAAGTTTCGATTGGACCGGAAGTTCTGGGTCGAGAATTAATTTGATACAGAAGGTCATTTTCGGAAGTTCCGGCTGTAGCAAGAGCCGGAACTTCCGGGCCAAGCGAACAGATTAGATCTGTTGGGATTTAATACAGATTAAAGGCCCATGATGGGGTACTATATAAAGAGAGGTGGGGCAAGCACGAAGAGGTTGCTGATTGCTCCTATTGTTCCTGGTTGAGAACCCTAACCGCCACACCTCTCCTCTCTCCACGATCACAAGTGTTGTGATTGATCTCTCGAATCTCGCAAGTGGTGCTAACACGCCGGCGCGAGGTGATCCTGTCCTCGGACGTGTGGATACCGTGGAGTCACTACTCCAATAGTGGTGCTCATCTTCTTCTCGTGAAGATCATTGGGTTGTAGGATCGTGTTGTCTTCATCGCCGGATCATCGATGAACGAACAGAGACGGGAGGAGCAGCTCGAGGATGCGCTTCATCAACTCTACTTTCGCTGCCAGAGCGTGTCTCGAGGCTCAAGGTAACAATCCATGATCCCATTACATGCATGGTTCCTGAGCTAACGGGGTAAATTTTTGAAATTAAAAGCTAGCGTAGCCTCCCCATAACCCAACACCAGCTGAGATACGACCATGAGCACACAAACTAAGGTGCATGCTTTTTACGTTAGATTCATTGATTATATTTATGAACCATGGATGCTACACCATGAGATGCGTTCGTTTTCAATTGCAGAAATACTTACATGGATCAAAACAATAGATGCATGCATATGGAACTCATATATAATCATGGAAGTTGATTGGGGACCAACTCAGCAAATAAGAACAAGAAAAGATGAGGTCGGACCGCCACTCGGTGCGATCGGAAAGATGGTGCGTTCGGACCGTCGATCGGTCGATCGGGAAGTCCCACCACTACAAGTCAGACCGCTACAAGTCCTACTACAAGGCCAGTCGAGAGTCCTACTACAAGACCAGTCGGGAGTCCTACTACGAGACCAGTCAGGAGTCAGACTGCCAGATTAATTTGAATCTATTTTGGATCTAGATTTTATATTAGAGTCCAACTAGGTTACGATACTTGAGTCATACTAGGTTAAGGTATTTGAGTCCTATTAGATGGCATCTCACCTTTTGTAACCCTATAAATAGTTAGCCGCCGTCATTGTTAAGACTTGGGTTTTGCTTAGATTATTCTGCCATTGCAGTTTCACCGTAGATCGGTTTGTAGAACCCCAAACTTCGAGTTCTTCAGATTAATATCCGCAATCCAGATTGCGTTTACCTTTGTTCTTGCAAAGTTCTTCGATTGTTTGCAGGATCAAAACCTTCGTGGTGAGGTCGACTATGTGAAAGCGTGGTTGATAATGACTAGACGTGCGGGTGTAGCGATTGCAAGGTTACAATCGCTGATCGGAAGCCCTAAAATGTAAACGTCCACTCGTCGCCTCAATCGAACCTATCGAAAGATCGGGCCACTAATCGCATCAAGTGCACATCACAGGGTCTCTGATTGTTGTTGGATTGCTGATTCTGTACCATAAGACGCTTCTTGGACTCCATCTGGTTATGTTGATCCTCTTGATGAATAAACTTATCAACCAATTTCTGAAAATTAATGTAATCTCCAAAAATCAGATGAATAGCTAGTTCATCATTCAGACCTCCTAAAACTTCTCTTGACGTTCTGCATCTGACCTCACATCTTCAGGGGTGTAGCGGGCTAGATGGTTGAACTCAGATAGGTACTCTATAACGAAACGATTCCCTTGTTTGGTGACACAAAATTCCTGCTTCTTTAGAGCCACTAGTACATCAAGAATATGGGCCTTCCTAAAACCAGCAGAAAAGTCCACACAAGTGATCTCTATTCTATCAACTCTATTTTCCTTGAAATGACTCCACCATTCTCTAGCTGGACCTTGAAGTTGATAGGAAGCAAAGGCAACCTTCTCCTGATTTGTACACTGCAGCACTTCTAACTTCTTCTTGATAGTGAAAAGCCAATCACTAGCCTCCACCAGGTTAGTGGTACTAGAGAAGACAGGTGGCCTCACTCGAAGGAACTCTGACAACTTGTTCTAAGCTAGAACAGGTACACGTAGGGGTTGAGTAGGTGGTACATGCTGTTGAGTATGCATCTGATTCATCAACATGGCCATGACCTGATTCTGGTTGGCAAGCACTTGGGCTAACGTAAGATTCTCAGGCATGGGAGGTGGTAAATGAGGCTGAGGCTGCCCGTTGTTATTCGATCCACCAGCGGCTGTTAGCATTATAACCTAGAGACAACATGGAAATGTTATACATGGCATACTATATTTATGACATAAAGTTAGTGTTCATTGAAATAGATTGTCATTATGGATCAATAAATACGTGATTTGTTCATGAGACTCATAATGTGACTATTTCTAAACGATCCCTAATCAGATATAAGTCATATGTGGAATAGATATGACTGAGATTGGCTTGTGTATTGATTAATAATCATGTCTCATGGATCATGGGTATGGAGATACCAACTCATAATATTACTTACCCCATGTTATTAATTTCTAGCAGTGATGCCAAAGCTCACTAAGAATTAGTGAAATAAGGATCCTGACCCACTATGTAACCGAGAGGGAGGTTTTTGTTTCCAAAACATAGTAGGAGAATCTTTTGTTAAATAGTTTAATAAAAGATTAACATAAACATAGGTGCTAAACTTTACATATCTTATGTTGTAGATCATGTCAACCTCTACCACGTCCAGTTCTTTTAATTTGCGATCTATCCTTGAGAAAAAAAGATTGATGGAACAAACTTTATAGATTGGTATAGAAATTTGAGAATTGTTCTCAAACAAGAAAGAAAAGAGTATGTTCTTAAAAGTCTCTACCTTGATGACTTGCCTGATAATGCTACTGTGGGTGCATGGCGTGCTTACGAGAAGCACACTAATGATTGCCTTGATGTGAGCTGTCTCATGCTTGCCACAATATCCTCTGAGCTTCAGAAGAAATATGAGAACACAGACGCTTACAATATTATTATGGATCTACGTGGCATATTTTAGAACCAAGCAAGGGCCGAGAGGTTTAACACCTCAAAATCCTTATTTACGTGCAAGATGACAAAGGCACCTTTGATGGGTCAAAGTGAGAGGGCAAGTGACTTGCTGGCAATCATACATACTGATGTATGTGGGCCAACGAGCTCAATAGTCAAAGGTGGATTTTAGTACTTCATAACTTTTACCAATGACTTTAGTAGATATGGATATATCTATCTAATGAGGCATAAGTCGGAGTCCTTTGAAGAGTTCAAAGAATTCCTGAATGAAGTATAAAATCATTTATGAAAGACAATCAAGTTTTTACGATTAGATCATGAAGGAGAATACTTGAGCCTTGAATTTAGTAATCATCTAAAGAATTGTAGAATTGTTCCACAATTGACTCTACCCGGAACACCTCAGTGGAATGGGGTTTCTGAGTGAAGAAATTGTACCTTATTAGATATGGTTTGATCAATGATGTGCCAAAGTGATCTTCCATTATCCTTCTAGGGATATGCTCTTGAAATAGCCGCTTTCACACTAAACAAGGTTCCATCGAAGTAGGTTGAAAAGACTCCATGTGAGATATAGACAAGACGACGTCCTAATTTGTCTTTTCTCCAAATTTGGGGTTGTGAAGCTTGTGTAAAGCGTTTACAATCAGATAAGCTTACTCCCAAATCCGATAAGTGCTTCTTTATCGGGTATCCTCAGGAAACCAAAGGATATTATTTGTGAAACCAAAGGATATTATTTCTATAACAAGGAACTCGGCAAAGTGTTTATCGTCCGACATGGTGTATTCTTGGAGAAAGAGTTTATCTCTAGAGGGGTTAGTGGGAGCTCAATGCATCTCAAAGAAGTTCAAGAAACATCTAAAAATGTTTCAACTCTCATAGAACCACAACAGGATAATAAAAGTGTTGAAGAACCTGTTGCACCACATAGGTCAGAGAGGGTACGGCATGCACTTGAGAGGTTCATGTTCTTAACCACTTAGAAACATGATATATTGTTGTTGGAAAACGGTGAGCCCAATAACTATGAAGAAGCGATGGTGGGACCAGACTCTGAGAAATGGCTTGGAGCCATAAGATCCGAATTTGAATCCATCTACACCAATCAAGTTTGGAACTTAGTTGATCCACCCGATGGTGAAAAAACCATCGAGTGTAAATGGGTTTTCAAGAAAAGATAGATATAGATGGAATGTTCACATCTATAAAGCACGATTGGTGGCAAAAGGTTTTAAACAGATTCAAGGTGTTGATTATGATGAAACCTTCTCGCCCGTCATAATGCTAAAGTCTATTTGGATCATTCTAGCGATTGCTACATATTTTAATTATAAAATATGGCAGATGGATGTCAAAACAGCTTTTCTTAATGGAAATCTGAGTGAGGATGTGTACATGACAAAGTCGACTGGTTTTGTCGGTCCACAATCGGCTAGAAAGGTATGCAAACTACAGAAATCCATTTATAGATTGAAGCAGGCATCTCGGAGTTAGAATATTCGTTTTGATGATGTGATTAAAGGGTTTGGTTTCATCAAAAGTGAAGAAGAGCTAGCCCTATGTTTACAAGAAGACTACTGGGAGTGCACTTGTATTTCTGATCTTGTATGTGGATGACATATTATTGATTAGAAATAATATACCTATGCTAGAGTCTGTTAAGTCTTCATTGAAAAATAGTTTCTCTATGAAGGACTTAGGAGAGGCAGCATATATTATGGGTATCAAGATCTATAGAGATAGATCGAGGAGGCTAATTAGATTAAGCCAGGATACATATATTGACAAGGTGTTGAAGAGGTTCAACATGTAGAATTTCAAGAAAGGTTTTCTACCAATGTCACATGGCATAAATCTTAGCAAGACTTAGTGTCCGAGTACACCTGATGAGTGAGACGGGATGAATGTGATTCCATATGCTTCAGCAATTGGATCCATTATGTATGTCATGCTATGTACATGCCCTGACGTCTCGTATGCTTTGAGTGTTACGAGCAGATACCATCTAGGTGAGAGTCACTAGATAGCCATAAAGAACATCTTAAAGTATTTGAGAAGGACTAAGGATATGTTTCTAGCTTATCAAGGTGAGGAAGAACTCATTGTAAATGGTTACACCAATGCAGGCTTCTAAACCAACAAGGATGACTACAGATCGCAATTTGGATTTGTTTTCTGCCATAACGGTGGAGTGGTGAGCTAGAAGAGTTCTAAGCTAAGGAGCCATGGTGAATACCATGGGGATGATGAGTGATTGTCAATGGAAAAAGAAGAAGGAAGTCCCCTGAAGAGGGGCACCTCGAAGGTTCTCTGAAGAGAGGGACTTCGAGGAGAAGGTGACTCGCCGTGGCTCGGTCGGTGCGACTCAGGTACACGGACGGGCGGTTGCTGGGCTGAAGGAGTCGTGGGCCGTGCTGGTCCAATCCGGGTGCACGGCGCGAGGGCGGTGAGCGGATCCGTCGTGGTGTCGACCGGTGCGACTCAGGTACACGGACGACCGACCGCCGGGCTGAAGAGCCGCGGGGTCGGAACGGTCCAATCCGGGTGCACGGTGCGGAGGCGACGGACGCTTTGACGGCTTTGGCTCAAAACCATCAAACCTACCGGAAAACGAATTTCTCCGTCAAAAGTTGGCGGTGTCGTGATGGCTATGAAAAGCAGCGGCACCAAATAAAATCTGTAGGGTTGTTTTACGTTTTTGCCCCATGGGCCAGAGTCTGTATCGAACCTTCGCGAAGAGGGTATTTGAGTCATTTGTGTTGGTCCATGGTGGCTATATAAGGGCTAACCCTCCCTTGTAATGACTTGAGGATTTTGGAGTTTAATTGAAAAATCTTTTTGATTAGAGGTGTCTTCTTCCTCCTCCC
>KE370860.1:47039-62069 GCA_000418225.1 Zizania latifolia
TTGACAATCACTCATCATCCCCATGGTATACACCATGGCTCCTCATCGGACTCAACCGATGCAGCCATGACTCCGGTAGGGAATCGCCCTAATGCTATGTACCTAAAATTGGCGATGCACCAAATGGTTAATTGGTTGGTTGTGCGAACTCATTATAATGACCTCAGGCTTATATATTTATAACCAGGTGAACACGCTATCTATGGATAACACAAAATCCTAACTGACTTATTTATTTGCTAACTAAATGATGACTAACATAAAGTATTAGCCCACGCCGCGCACAGCCCGTCCTCACCTTTTAAGCCTCTATCGGCGGCCCATCGGATTCATCACCTGGTTTGCTAAGCTGATGATGCATCGGTCCAAATTCTGGTATCAATAGGTTTTTAATTTTTCTTTTATTTTCATTTAGAAAAAGCCTTCCGAAAATTAGAAAATTAGGTTTTTAGCTCAGAAAAATTTCAAAAAAAATAGAAAAATTCTTATTCCTTTTTAAAGACTTTGACAAAAATTTCTAGCAACATTTTATTTGGAAAAAATTCTTCCCAAAATTGTACTTTCAGAAAACTTTTTTTCTCCTTATTAAAAATTCCATTTTTATTCATATCTTTTATTTTCATTATTATTTTAAAAATTCAAGCTGTGACATGATGCTTCTATGACGATGGCAATAGCTGATAATAGAGGCGAGTGGTGGTCTAGGTGTTGGGGAACATGGAGGCTACACTAGCTGAAAAAAAAATTCTACCATGCACATAGGATATCTTGCTAGAGAGTGACCATAGATCATGACCACTTGATGCGTAGAGTAGCGGAAGAAGTGTTAGAGAAGCCAGTCGATCCAACACACGTGCGCCGAAGTGGTCAGTAGCCGATGAGCTTGGTCGAGAGGCAGCCGATCTGATCGGGAAGTCCTCATCCGACATCTTGTCCTTCAAGCCAATGAAGTCACTGATCCAATCAGCGATGTCGATGCCAATATGAAGGTCGATCCGATTAGCGAAGCGGTATAGTAACGCCTCTACTAGTATCCACACATCCAAGGATAGAACGCTGATCCATGGTGTACAGGCACTCGAGCGGTCGGTGTGGTGGTCGGGCTTAGGAGAAGTGACGGCTAGGGTTTGCTCGTGGTGGCTAATAGATTAGCACACTCAAAAGGCATATCACGCACGAGCCCCTTGCCCTCATGTATATAGACACCCTAGCTTAGGCTCTTCTGGGCCTAATCAGGACTCTACTCAGATCTCTATCCGATCTGCTTAGATCTCTATCTAAAACAAAGCCTGATTCAAATCTTATTCAAATCTGGTGTTCTAACCCATTAAGTGTGTGACCCTATAGGTTCACGTATGGCTTGTTTAACGTATAAAAACTCATTTTCAGTACTCCGTTAATAGCGACCTCTACTAAAGCATATTAACTCAAGTATATATAAAGATCATATCGGCTGAACCTGTAATGTTTTCATGTACAAATCCTTTGCCTCACGGTATTGATCGGGCATAAGGTGAGACTTGTGTGTCATCCTATCAATAGCTCAATTTCTCTCAAGATCTTCATATTGGATTATAACTTGTGATTAACTCCTTAATCACGTTAGCATGGTCATGTACTTCTATAATCCATTACATCGAGGGGCCAGAGATATCTCTCCCATAAGGAGGGGCAAATTTTATCTTGATCACTCATATCCTACTATATGTTTCATAGCATATCCGAAGATTACTTTTATAACTACCTAGTTATGGAGTAGCGTTTGGTAGATTCAAAGTAAGCTAATACTTATGTTAGGAACTATAATGATCTTAGGTCCAAAAACTTTACATAAACACTACTGAGACCAACTAATGACACACGAAATCTCAACAATGTCACATATTGGGTCTATCCAACATATATTCTCTAACATATGTCTATATTATTGATTTGGCATCTTCATACCCATGATCTATGAGACATGATCATTAATCAATACGCATGCCGATCTTAGTTATATCTATTCCACATATGACTTAGATGTGATCAGGGATCATTTAGAAATAGCAACATCATGAGTATCATGAACAAGTCACATACTCATTGATTTATAATGATAATATATATTTCAGAGAACAGGATAATATTTCATAAACATAGTATGCCATGTACAACATCTCTATGTTACTTCTAAGGCATAATGCTAACACTAGGTGACATAGCCTACACACTCTAATTATGCTTGGAATTATAATAATCTAACTTATTTCTATAAGCTAAATCAAATAGTCTAACTTATTATGTTAGCTTATTATAATTTATGTGTATATTATAATAATTTAATAAGCTTATCAAACCGAGCTTATTTCTATAAGCTTAATTATTACAATCCGAGCTTAGTCGAGACAGTATCCCACACGGATAGTCACAAGGATATACGTCATGTGTGACATGAACCGTCAGATCAACATCCATCCGACAGTCAATATCGCTCTCTGCGTGGCGGCACAGATTCGGCCCACCGAATATGTTAGCAAATAGACTTTGTGCCAAGTCACATTAGCTTATTCAGTTAGTCGTTGATCACTGCATGAGACCATGGGTTGTATGGCAGTCCATGCAGAGAGTTTGTTTCAGAGTGGAGAGATTAGCTCGTAGAGTCCAAGTCTTGTGCTGCGTCCTGATCGTGATGCAAGACGCACGTTTGCTGTGTGATCCGGCTCTCACGCTTATGCGCATGTGTTCTGTTAACTGAATAAAAGAAAGAAAGCCCAGAGAAAATGCTACAGTTTTTATAGCAGCAAAAACACTCTGTTCTTGTGTGCTTTGTCGGAAGGGGTACAGTTCTCACGTGAGTTCATTAGAATTCAGAAACTTGCTTTCTTCCTAGCGATCACGGTAGATTTCTGACAATTGGTATCAGAACCTGGTTCCAGACTTGGATCTGAGATCACGTGCTCGAAAGAGTCTTCATGCCTCACAAAAGTTCTAGTTCACCGTGTCACCGGTCGGCATCACCGACAGGGCACACTACGGCCATTCTCGGCAGCCGTGCTTCGGGCAGCGGCGGAGGCGACCGTGGGCTGGTATACACCACGTGGTCAAGGAGGCCGGGGGATCGGCGAACTACCCGCTGCTGACAAAGACCAATTACAATGATTAGTCGCTGCTGACGAAGATCAATCTCCAAGCTCGCTGCCTCTGCACGGCGATTGAAATGGGCGACGTCGAGCTCCACGAAGATCGGATGGCCCTCGACGCCATCTACAGTGCTGTCCCACCGGAGATGATCTCCATGCTTGCAACCAAGGAGACGGCCAAGGAAGCATGGGAGAGTATCAGAACAATGCAGGTCAGCAACGATCGGATCTGCAAGGCAAGTGCGCAAAAGCTGCATGCTGAATATGAAGCAATTGCCTTCAATGAAGGGGAGTCGGTGGAGAACTTCTCACTCTGTTTAACCGCGATGGTGAAGCAGCTCGCCATCCTTGGTGATCCTGAGACAAGCAGCAAAGTTGTGGAGAAATACTTGCGCGTCGCTCGACCCATGTTCAGCCAGCTTGTTCTCTCCATTGAAACCTTGCTTGATATATCTACCTTGTCTCTCGAAGAGGTAACAGGACGGCTCAACATCCTCTAGTGGTGCTAGAGGAAAGTTGTATCTCACTGAGCAAGAATGCCAGGCAATGCAGAAGAAGAAAGATCAGGAGCAGAAAAGCAGAGGCAATACCTCCAACAACCGTGGTAAGCATCACAACTACAAGGGACACAACAAAGGGGAAATGCTGGGAGCTCAGAGGGAACAAACTCTAGGCAGTCTCGCAAGGATGACAAGTGCCAGAACTGCGGTAAACTTGGCCATTAGGCCAGGGACTGCCAGAGTAAACCGAAGAGAGAAGGTGTTGTGCATGTTGCTGTTGACACCGAAAATTGGGCCGACGTGCCATGAGGATGTCAGGCCAAGAGGCTGGGCCGATGGGCTACCGAAGGGAGTTCAAAGGGCGAAGATAGAACACGCGCAATGTGGGCTTAGGCTTCGCAAGATTTTATCTTTAAGTATTAGATAATAAAGTTAGTTTAGATTCTGTGTCAAACACGGATTAGCTGTTTTTTCCGGCTATAAATAGTTAGGTCCGAGGCTATTGTAAAACATTCACACAACCAATCAATCAACCCTCGGCGCATCACCAACTTTTAGGTATGTAGAATTAGGGCAATTCCACATACAGGATTAGGCTACATTGGTTAGGTCTGATCTCTGATCATGTTGGGGATAGTCTTCTTAGTAAACCGATTGATCTATTCATGGCTTTCTTGGTTAGGTCTGATACTATGATTAGATTGAGTAGGTTTGCTAGTTATCGGTGTAATGCATTGGTTCTTCTTTCTTATTATATGCTTTATCGTCCGAATCATTGTGTTTGCCAATCACGCCGATCTCATAGATTGCTTTAGATTGGATCGTATGCCAATCGTTAATATGATGTTGTCTCGGTTGAGTCTGGCCCATTGTACTGACGAAGGGGTATACGAGATGGTTTGATCTAATCTACTGGTCTGACGTACTTCGGGGTTTTAGCCGATGAGTTAATTGCTATCTTGTCAATTGGTTCGGTTTCATTTATGATAATTCTGGTATGATGTCTTTGCGCTACATCAGTTAAGTTCGAACTGCAGGGATTGATGTGCTGAGACGATCTCGTAAGCCGATTATTAAGATCTGCTGATAAGAATGATAAGTAGACTTAATATAAATCAACCAGTGCCTAATTATTTATACATTTTCGCGATGCATCATAGCTGTTACATGAGCTATCGGGGCCGATGCTGATGAGCCATCGCCGATAGCGTTAGAATAACTCACATTTGTTTCTTTATTAATTAGAGAGTCAAATTGATTGGCATGCTCTATACACCTCCGGGTTTTTAGGACCTACACTGGAGCTAAGAAGACTCTCCTAGATCTTCGAGTGTGAAGGTGCAAAGATCCCTGTGTGATTTTTACATCAACAGTTACCGAGAATGACGAACAAACCCTTCTCATGCTCACTGGTGGGAGTGTGGAGTCAGCTGACTTTGCCCTGCCAGCGGGACGATGCACATTTCCGACATCACACCATGACCACACGCTTCAGGCTGCAACAACACTGTCTTTACCAAGCATTGTCGAGCTGGTGGAGGAGGAGGTGTACGTGGCACTGGACGACGCCACGACCACGACCCACGGCGATAGATTGTGGACTCCAACGCATCTAATCACATGACCGGGTGTCATGTGGCATTCCCTGATCTTGACACAGGGATCACCAGAAATGTGAGACTCGGAGATGGCTCCGTCATCCGGATTCAAGGCTGCGGCACTGTCCTGGAAGAGAAGATGTTCATGCCAACTGGAGCACTTTCCTGGAGGAGAAGATGTTCATGCAAACAGTGAGCACCGTGCAGTTGCAAACTGCTATTTTCTCCCACGCTTAGCAGCAAATATCATCAGCGTCGGCCAACTAGAGGAGGCAGGCTATGATGTTCATGCCAAGGGCGGCTTCATGCAGATCAGGGACGAGAAGATGCGGCTCCTTGCCAAGATTCCTTGCAGTCCCGGGTGGCTTTACGTGCTCGACATCAATTTGTCATAGCTGGTCTGTCTGACGGTGCGCTCTGGCGATGAAACATGGTGGTGGCACACTCGACTCGGCCACATCGGCTTCACCGCACTTCGGAAGATGGGCCAGGAGGAGTTGGTGCGTGGGCTACCAGTGCTGAAACATGTTGATCAGCTCTGCGAAGCCTGCCTCACTGGCAAACATCGTCGAGCACCATTTCCACAGCGTGCGCTGAACCGTTCTAGGGAGCCGCTCGAGCTGCTGCACGGTGATCTTTGTGGGTCGATCACGCCGACAACTCCAAGCGGCAACAAGTATTTTTTGCTCCTTGTCGATGACTTCATCCGCTTCATGTGGGTGGTGCTGCTTCGCTCCAAGGATCAAGCACCGGTGGCAGAAAGAAAAACTGGTAGGAAACTAGTGCTCTGCGTACCGATCACGGAGGCGAGTTTACTGCCGAACATTTCCAGGAGTACTGTGCCGAGCTGGGAGTAAGACGTGAGCTCACAGCACCATATTCTCCACCACAGAACGGCGTCGTTAAGCGCAGAAATCAAACCGTGTGCGGGACAGCGAGGAGCATGCTCAAGGCGAAAGGTTTGCCCGGTGTATTTTTGGAGAAGGCAATTACTGCTGCTGTTTACATCCTGAATAGATGCTCCTCCAAGAGTGTTGGCGGCAAAACACCGTATGAGCTCTGGAATGACAAGACCCTGCAGTGCATCACCTATGAACGTTTGGGTGTGTGGCACATGTTAAAGTCACCATGCCGAACGCGAAGAAGCTAGATGACAGGAGCAGGCCAATGATTTTCATCGGGTATGAGCCTGGGTCCAAGGCTTACAGAGCCTATGATCCGGTGACACGGCGTGTTCACATGTCACGCGACATCGTCTTCGACGAATCAACACAGTGGAGCTGGGACAAGGAAGCAGCAGCCAACTTTGACACCGATTTCGTCATCGAGTATGCCTCGGTGTACCAGCCGGGAGTGGTGACGACGCATAACCATGGCATAGGGGAGCAGATCACGGCCACATCCTCACCGAGCACGGCTTCATCAACCCCATCGGCAAGTTCTATACCTACTGAAGAACCTGTGGTGAAATTCGTTTCACCACCGCCTGGAGGCCACTCCAACTTCAACGCCGAACATGATGATGCACCTCTTCGCTACCGGACCATCAACAACGTTCTTGGCCCGGCTGTTCCACCGGGGCTGGCCACTCGGGAGGTACAGGAGGAGCTCCTGATGGTGAGCGGTGAAGAGCCTGTAACTTTTGCGCAGGCCGAATAGGAAGAAGCAATGCTTGATGAAATTTCATCAATCGAGGAGAACAAGACACGGAGGCTTGTTGATCTGCCACAAGGACAGCACCCAATTGGCCTCAAGTGGGTATACAAGCTGAAGAAAGATGCCCAAGGTGTGATCGTGAAACACAAAGCACGCTTTGTGGCAAAGGGCTACGTGCAAAGGGTAGGAGTTGATTTCGATGAGGTATTTGCTCCTGTCGCCCGGCTTGATTCAGTGCACTTGCTTCTTGCTCTTGCAGCACAGGAAGGGTGGATGGTGCATCACATGGACGTGAAATCCGCCTTCTTGAATGGAGAGCTCACAGAAGAAGTGTATGTCATCCAACCTCCTGGTTTTTTCATTGAAGGACAGGAAGCAAAGGTGTACCAGCTGGACAAAGTGTTGTATGGGCTTCGTCGAGCACCAAGGGCTTGGAACACCAAACTAGACCTCACATTGAAGAAACTCATGTTCAAGCAGAGCCCCTGGAGCATGGGTTGTATGCAAGAGGAGAAGGCAATGGGCAACTCCTGGTTGGAGTATACGTTGATGATTTAGTCATTGTGGGCGGTGACACTAATATCATCAACCAGTTCAAGGCTCAAATGAAAGCTGAATTTAAAATGAGTGATCTTGGTGCATTGAGTTTTTACCTGGGGATTGAGGTTCATCAAGAATCTAGGCTGATCAAACTGAACCAGGGAGCATACGCATCAAGAATCATAGAGAAGGCAGGACTTGTGGGCTGCAACTCGGCTGCAACACCCATGGAGTCAAGGCTGAAATTGAGCTAAGAAAGCACTACACCACCGATTGATGCCATTGAATTCAGAAGTTTAGTGGGCAGCCTGCGCTATTCGGTGAATACAAGACCAGACCTGGCATTTTCGGTCAGCTACGTGAGTCATTTCATGGAAAGGCCCACGGAAGAACATCTTGCAGCAGTAAAACAGATCGTCCGGTATGTGGCAGGGACGGTGCATTCTGGTTGCTGCTACAAGAAAGAAGGAAGCAAGGGACTGTAGGGCTACAGCGACAGCGAGATGGCCGGCGACGTCGACACGTGCAAAAGTACAACGGGTGTGCTGTTTTTTCTTGGCAGGAACTTGATCAGCTGGCAGTCCCAGAAGCAGAGGGTGGTAGCCCTCTCATCATGTGAAGTGGAATACATCTCAGCTACAACAGCAGCATGCCAGGGCATTTGGCTTGCCCGGCTACTCGGCTTCCTCAAGAACATTGAACCTGAGGTTGTTGAACTCAAGGTGGATAATCAATCTGCCTTAGCCCTCATCAAGAATCTGGTTTTCCATGACAAAAGCAAGCACATTCAAACGAAGTATCACTTCATCCGTGAAGCAGTGGAGAACGGGGAAATCAAGACAGAGTTCATTGGCAAGGGAGGGCAACTCGCAGACATCCTGACTAAAGCGCTGCCACGTGAAAGATTTTTGGAGCTGCGGGAGAAATTTGGTATGATGTCTACTGTTTAGGCACACAATTTAGGGGGAGTTTTGTTAGCAAATAAACTTTGTGCCAAGTCACTTTAGCTTATTCAGTTAGTCATTTATTTCCTTTAGTTAGCCGTTGATCACTGCATGAGACCACAGGTTGTATGGCAATCCATGCAGAGAGTTTGTTTCAGACTTACGAGATTAGCTCGCAGAGTACGAGTCTTGTGCTGCGTCCTGATCGTGATGCAAGTTGAACGTTTGCTGTATGATCCGGTTCTCACGCTCATGCGCATGTGTTCTGTTAACTGAATAAAAGAAAGAAAGCCCAGAGAAAACACTACAGTTTTTAGAGCAGCAAAAACACTCTGTTCTTGTGTGCTTTGCCGGAAGGGTACAGTTCTCCTGTGAGTTCATTAGAAATCAAAAACTTGCTTTGTTCCTAGCGATCTCGGTAGATTTCTGACAGAACAGGCTTTGGCTGCCGCGCAGCTGTTCTCTCATGTGTTTCTCCCTCTTGATTTTACAAGCCGATATCTCTCAGCTCGATCAATCATTCAAGCTGCAATTTTTTGCGCGACACAAATCAACTTTCGAACGAGACTAATATTGTGGAATTTAGTTTAGTGTACAATGAGAAATCGCTCTGCAAGTGATGGATGGTCTGTTTATGGAACTATTGCTACAGGTGTGCTTGTCTCCCGATTTTGAGCAGCAATTGCGATCGATACACTTGACAACTCCAGCATCCATCTCTTCCATTCTGTAGTGTTAGAAACTAGCTTTCAAACGTGATTGATCCAACTCGATTCCGTTGAAGATTGCGGCAGCAATCGACGATTCGGTGACGACAGGCCCGACGGCTTGTGTGACTATTCAGTAGCTGCCGGGCACCAGTAGGGATGACAATTTTATACACGGATACGGGTACCCGTAGGTACCCGACCTGATATGGACATGGGTTTAGGTTCAGATTTGTGTCCGTGGTTCACGGGTTCGAATACCCGTTTATTATCGGATCGAGCACGGGTTTATATTTAAACCCATGGCTACTCGCGGATTTACCCGATTATTTAATTTATCCCTCATCCCTGTATTCGGCCTAACCCAATATTCTCCAACCCTAATCAGCCCAGCCTTCTGAGTCCTGCCTCCTAGGCTCCCAGCCGCTGTCTCCTGTCTCTCCTAGCCAGCGGCGCCCGTGAGTGAGTGAGTCCCGTCTCCCAACCACCCTTGACCCAACAACCCAGCCGCTCCCACACCAGCCATCCCCCAGAGCTCCCACGCTGGCCGAGCCCACAGCTCCTGCGCCGACCGTGATCGTCGCCCTCCGCCAAGCCCGTGCGGCCGTCGCCCGTCTCTCTCACCCGTGCCCGTTGACCACGTCCGTTGTCACTGTGTTGAACCTGTAGGTTTCTCGTCAGGTTTCGGGTACCGGATGGATTCAAACATAGGTTTAGTTGTAAACCCGTAGATTTCACGGACACGGATTTAATTAAGTTTCGTGAGTTTGTGAGTTTGCTTCGTGAGCAGGTTTTTCTTAGACCCACGACCCGCTTACCATCTCTAGGCGCCGGTAGTGCTCCGCCCAGCGTGCCAGTGGGCTCCGACCACCATGCGATGGATTTGCACGCTTTCTGACTTTCTGTGTAGCTGTGTGCTTACTGGATAGTCTGTGCAAGCCTAAACTTTTTTGTGCTTTTGCCATGTAGCAGCAACGTGACAAGTGATAAAGTGATTGTGTGCCTTACTGAGCTATTCGTGCAGTCCTCATGTTGTCTTGTGGTCTCGGCTACCAAAGAACTGTAAAAGTTCTACATCTTCCAATAGAATTTCTTCAAGATTCCACAAGATAATTAGCTACAAGGTAAAATGCAGGATGACAAAAAAAGACTTAGCGATCGGATGTCGACCATAGCATATGTAGATCTATGATAAAATTAAACTAGATCTACCAATCAAATATTTATTATAGAAAGGAGTTGAGCTCCATACCTTCATCATGTTCCTCCATGATCCACCATTGGCAACTAATAAGGATTCTAAAGACTGATTCCAGACTCCACTTCCAATGACGTTGTATGTCCCATCCAACACATATGCCCCACCATGAATCGAGGTCTTGGACTATCCTATTAGATTTAGGAAAGAGGAATTAGGACTATATATAGGAGCAGGGATGAACCTAGATCCTAAACTACTTGGACCATGGCCTAGGGTCTTGGACTTAAAGCGCATGGGCTTGAATTAATTCACGATGGTTAATCTAATATGGGCCCAAATAGGTTGGAACGGCCTAGGCATTAGTCTAGGCTGGGTTCGCACTTAGGGGAGTGTGACAGTGAGGCACATTTTGATGTTTCAATGTTTGGGAGGAGATGACTAGTGCCTATGCCAAGTGTCACATTTGCCACTGTTCCTATAGCTCTATAACCCATTGTCATGCTCTCCACTACTAGAGAAGTGGGCTTTTATTCACCCCTTTAGTACCGATTCTAATTCAAGCCGGTACTAAAAGTCCCCTGCAACGATAAAAAAACAGAGAGAAAGTCAAGAGTAGGTAAAACCGGTACTAATAAACAGTTTTAGTACCGGGTCGGGAGACCGCCTAGTACTTTACTTAGTAGTATCGATCAGCATCCCCAACTGGTACTAAAAACTTAGACTTTAATACTGGGTGGGGATACCAACCGGTACTAATAAACATGGCACCGGAGGGTCTTCCAACCTAGTACTAAAAACTTGGGCTTTAATACTGAGTGGGGATACCAACCGATACTAATAAACATGGCACCGGAGGGTCTTTTAACCTGGTACTAAAACTCTTTATTAGAGCGGGGTGCTTTCTTGATCCAGTATTATCATGATGAACAGTATAAATTGGCTTCTCGCTAACACCGCCAGCTAGCTTCTAATGCAAGGAGAGGTGAAATTTTAATTCTTTGGGGTGATCTTGAGCTTGCGGGTGTTTGAAGGTTAGTATCTCTATTCTTTACTGTAAGATCAACTTGGTGCTTGATTTGTGAAATGTGATACTTTGATTCCTGTAGCTTGTGATGTGCCGGTGATTAAATAGAGTGGAATAGAAAGGAGGTTATAGCAGCTACAGAAATTTCAATTCTTTGCGGTGATCTTAAGTTTGTGGGTGCTTGAAGGTTAGTAGCTTCATTCTTTACTATAAGATCAACTTGGTGCTTGATTTTTGAAATGTGATACTTTGATTCATGTAGCTTGTGATGTGCTGGTGATAGAATAGAGTGGAACAGAGAGGAGGTTATAGCAGTTGCTGAAATTTTAATTCTTTGCGGTAATCTTGAGCCTGCGGGTGCTTGAAGGTTAGTAGCTCCATTATTTACTGTAAGATCAACTTGGTGCTTGATTTGTGAAATGTGATACATTATCTTGATGGAAGTATGGGTAGATTTATGAAAAATGTGATACTTTCATTCCTGTAGCTTGTGATATACCGGTGATCGAACAGAGAGGAACAGAGAGGAGGTTATAGCAGCTGCCAAAATTTCAATTATTTTTGATGATTTTGATCTTGCGGGTGCCTGAAGGTTAGTAGCTCCATTCTTTACTGTAAGATGAACTTGCTGCTTGATTTGTGCAATATGATCCATTATCTAGATGGACGTATGAGCAGATTTGTGAAATGTGATGCTTTGATTCTTACAGCCTTGTTAATTCATCTGGTTATTTTTCCTAGGTGTTGTTCATAAGCAATGTACATTATCTAAAAATGTGGTGAAATTATTATTCAATGATCTAATTGGGCTATAATCTTGTTAATGTAAATGAACAGGCAGCGGATGTACGGCGCTGACCGCTGCTCTATAGAATTTAATCACGGTGTACGTGATTTTCTCGAAGCAACTAAGGCCCAAAATTCTCCATCGGGTTTCATATGTTGTCCATGCATAGACTGCCGGAATTTGAGGATATACTTTAAAACAAGTACCATTCACTTCCACTTGCTCTCAAGGGGATTCATGTATAATTATATTTGTTGGACGAAACATGGAGAAAATAGTGTTATACAGGAAGATGACGATGAAGAACAAGACAACAATAACATTCCAGGCTTTGATTGTAAAGATGCCAATGTTGCTGAAGAAGATGACCTAGAATAGATGTTGCGTGATGCAGCAGATGACTTTGATTGTGAAATGGACCTTAAAAAGTTTGAACGCTTGTTAGAGGACCATTGGACATTGTTGTACCCGGATTTTAAAAATGGAAAGAAAAAATTGCGTATGATACTAGATCTGTTGCAATGGAAGGTGATAAATGGTATGTCTGACAAAGGATTCGATGACTTATTATAGCTCATTAAAAATATGCTTCTAGAGGGTAACAATTTGCCTCAAACAACATACGAGGCAAAACAGGCTGTTTGCCCTCTAGGATTAGAAGTAGAAAAGATACATGCATGCCCTAACGATTGTATTCTCTTTTGTAGCAAGGAGTACAATTCTTTAGATGCTTGTCTGGTATGCGGTGCGTCGCGATATAGGATTAAGCATGGCGACGCTAGTGACGTTGGCACGGACCGTCATAGGAAGAGGGTTCCCGCTAAGGTGATGTGGTATTTCCCCATAATACCACGGTTGAATCGTTTGTTCGCAAACGCAGCACATGCTAAGATGATGTGGTGGCACAAAGAAGAACATAAGGTCGATGCAATATATAGACACCCCACTGATGGGATCCAGTGAAGAAATTTTGACAGAAAGTACCCAGACTTTGCAGATTAGATAAGAAACATAAGGTTTGGCCTGAGTACGGATGGCATGAATCTTTTCGGTGATTTGAGCAGTAGTCAAAGTACCTGGCCTGTGACTTTATGTATCTATAACCTTCCTCCTTGGTTGTGCATGAAAAGAAAGTTTATTATGATCCCAGTTCTTATACAAGGCCCGAAGCAACCTGACAACGACATTAATGTGTACCTCAAATCATTGGTCGATGATTTATTATTGATGTGGAATGATGGTATACGTGTATGGGATGAGTACAAACGGGAGACCTTCACCCTACGAGCTATGTTGTTTCGTAACCATAAATGATTGGCCTGCACTTGGTAACCTGTTAGGGCTGACTATCAAGGGATTTAAGGAATGCATCTAGCGTTTGGATGATACCGACAGCATGTATTTGCCAAATTATAGGAAATTCGTGTACATGGGCCATCGTCGATTTCTCAGTACCAACCACCCGTTAAGGAAGAAATGTAAGCATTTCGGTGGGGTGGTGGAGCACCGTATTTGGCCTATTCATCGTAATGGGAGGCATGCATTCGCTATGGTCAAGGATCAAAAAGTAGTATTTGGAAATGGCTGTACTGGTACCAAACCTGCAAAGAGTATAGTTGAAAACACAAAAATGTAGAAAAAATCCATATTCTGGGTCCTACCTTATTGAGAAGACTTAGATGTCCGTCACTCAATTGACGTGATGCACCTCGTGAAGAATCTATGCGTCAACCTACTAGGCTTCCTAGGTGCATATGGGTCAGGCAAAAATATGCTACAAGCAAGGCAAGACTTGCAAGATATGCAACAGCGAGCTGACCTACACACGGAACTAAGAGATAATAGCGCGTACTTATGTCCCGCTAGCTACACACTTAGTAAGGAGGAGAAGGAAAGCATGTTTGAATGCTTAAACAGTGTGAAGGTCCCGTCTGGATACTCCTCTAATATAAAAAGATGGATAAACATGAAAGAGAATAAATTCGTACACCTAAAGTCTCATGATTGTCATGTGCTGATGACACATCGAGAAGCATAAGGAGAACCTATTCTCTAAACACCCTGGGAAGTCTATGGCCTAGATTACACGTCAGCACATGGACAACTTTGGCGGTTGGTTGTGATAGCACCTGATGGGTAATGTCTCTATTGACAATCAACTGATCTGGTTGGCTATGAGGTCATCATCCTCAATCCTGACATTTCAAGGTTACGAGATAAACAGGTATACATTTTACACGAGGACTCAAGAAAACAAAAGCACCAACCAAAATAGTGTTGTACATATAGATGTCATGGACATCACAAGAAAGAAGAACTCCTATTTTGGTGGTGAGGAGCCATGGTGTATACCATAGGGATGATGAGTGATTGTCAACAGGAAAAGAAGACGTGATGAAGGAATAGAGATGAAGAAGCCTCGACCGTGATGGAGTTCGCACGCGACTCAGGTACACGGACGGACAGAGGGGTCGCGAAGGCGTACCGGTCCAATCCGGGTGCGTGGAGCTGAAGCGGCGAGGGAAACGGGATCCGTCGTGGTGTCGACTGGTGCGACTCAGGTACATAGACGTTCGATCACCGGGCTGAAGAGCCGCAGGGTCGGAACGGGTCCAATCCGGGTGCACGGTGCGGAGGCGGCAGACGCTTTGTCGGTTTCGGCTCAAAACCGTTAATCTACCAGAAAAGCGTGTTCTCCATTAATTCTAGCGGTGTCGTAGCGGCTACGAAAAGTATCGGCACCGAATAATATCTGTAGGATTAATTTATGTTTTTGCCCTGTGGGCCGGAGTCTGTACCGAACCTTCGAGATGAGGGTAGTTGTGTCTTTTGTATTGAACCATGGTGACTATTTAAGGGCTAGCCATCCCTTGTAGTCCCTTGAGCAATTTCAATCAAAGAAAAATTTTAAAAATTGTCTCCACTTTCCTTCTCCTCCAAGCCTCCCACCT
>KE370860.1:100342-115407 GCA_000418225.1 Zizania latifolia
CATCACGCTTCAGGCCTCCATGAACTTGTATCAGCCTATTATATCTAATAGCACTATACTAATTACAAGCCTAGGTGTCGATGTCATCCGTTGGGAGAGAGTCGATGATATGGCCGAGCAGCCGAAACTGATGGTAATATGCCCTAGAGACAAGTTCTGGAGGAACCGGAAGTTCTGGTTGGACCGGAACTTCTGGACCCACCCTAGTGGCGAGTTCTGGAGGAATCAGAAGTTTCGGTTGGACCAGAATTTCTGGACCTGCTATAGAGGTAAATTCTGGATGAACCGGAAGTTTTGGCCGGGCTGAAATAAATTCGATACAGAATGTTATTTTTGGAAGTTCTGGTTGGACCGAAAGTTCTGGGTTTAGAAGTTCTGGTTGGACCGGAACTTCCGGATCGAAATAAATTTGATACAGAATGTTATTTTCAGAAGTTCCGGGCCTCGGCTAGAACTTCTAGGCCGAACGTGCAGATTAGATCTGTTGGACTTTAATGTTAATTAAAGGCCCATCAGAGGGCTCTATATAAGGAGAGAAGAGGCTAGGGTGCAAAAGGCTGTTGGACCTCCCCTAACCCTAGCCGCCACCTCTCTCCTAGCCTCACCTGCTGTGGCCGCATCTCTCCTAGCCTCACGCGTGGTACTAGCATATTGGCGTGAGGGGATCCCATCCCTATACGTGTGGATATCGTAGATGTGTCGCTGCAATTGCGGCGCTGATCATCTTGACTTGAGGATCGCAAGGCTGCATTGTCTTCGCCGGTGATGATTGGATGGAGCTGGGCGGAGTTGATCAAGGACGCGTTTCTTCAACTCTTCTTCCGCTTTCCTAGCGCATCTCGTGACTAGAGGTAACGATCCATAATCCCATTACTCGCATGGTTCCTGGGTTAAACTCGGTAGACAAAAAGTTTTGTTTTTGCTAGCGTTGCCTACCTATTCCCCAACAGTGGTATCAAAGCATACGTGCGTAGTGTTTGATCTAGATCTAGATCATACACATATATTTGATATGTGGTGGAAATAGATTAGATCTATTGTTCTTGTGTCGGATTTTCAAAAGTTCCGGGCTCCAGCCGAAATAATCTTCGTACAGAAGGTTATTTTCGCAAGTTCCGGGTTTGACCCGAAAATTCCGGACCAAAATAAATTCGATACAGAAGGGTGATTCCAGAAGTTCCGGGCTTTTAGCCGAAACTTCCGGTCTACTTTTCAGTCACGCATAGATTCTACGCTTAACTCATTTTTGTATAGAATGTTGTGACTGGTATGGCCATGTACATCATGTGATGCATGTATGTAATTTTTATGGCTTACGTGTCACGGTTAATTACAGTCCAAGGCTGTTCTATTATTGTATGATCTGCGTGTCGACATGTGATGCTTCTTCTCATATAATTTGTATAGTGCTATTCGATGTAATAGACTGATACAAGATCATGGAGGCCTAAAGTGTGATGACCCAAAGGACAGGAACCGTAGAAATGGAGATCACCATGTGAGAAGGGCCATACTATATCATAATTAATATGATTGTCTGTGATATTTACTTATGTTTCTGTTATACTATTCTTTCATATTCTGTGTGCGGTAGGCATCGTTACCATGTTAGAATAGTTTTCCTTAGAAAATTAAGAGTTTTTGATGCTCTTTCCAATAGCTGCACATACGAAGGTTTTTAATCATTGCATGGTAGGTCTGCCAAAGCAGGGTGCCATCTTTTATCTTAACCAGTTAGAGTGGATGTCGGACATCCACAAGTATAGTATTGGTTTGCTTAACAAAGCTATCAAAATGGTTTTAGGCTTTGGGGCATAGAGTTGGGCGTCGAGGCATTGGATGCCACTCCAACGAACAAGAGTCACATAGGGATGTGATTAGTAAGTGATTGCTTACCTATGTTACTAATTTTCTAGAAGTGATGCCAAAGCTCACTAGAAGTTAGTTGAATGTGGATCTTGTCCCACTACATGTCGTGAGAGGGAAAACGATTGTATATCATGTAGTGGAGCATCTTTTATTTGATAGAAGATTCACATAGCATAGTGCTAAAACTTGCATTTTTATTGTAGATCATGGCACCTACTGCTAGTAACACTTCTAGTTTTAATTTACGATCAATTCTTAAAAAAGAAAAGCTTTCTGGAACAAACTTTATTGATTGGTATAGAAACTTGAGAATTGTTCTCAAACAAGAGAAAAAAGGAATATGTTCTAGAGGAGCCCCATCCTGATGAACCAGCTGATAATGCATCTGTCGTGGATTGGAGGACTTATGAGAAGCACGCCAACGATTCAATTGATGTTAGCTATCTCATGCTTGCCTGTATGTCCTCTGAGCTTCAGAAGCAATATGAGAACATGGATGTCTATGATATGATCGTAGGACTAAAAGGCATGTTTGAGAATCAAGCTCAGGCCGAGAGGTACAACACCTCAAAGTCCTTGTTTGCGTGTAGGTTGGCAGAAGATAGTCCAGTCACTCCTCATGTGATCAAGATGATTGGATACATTGAGAGTCTAGAAAAACTTGGTTTTCCCCTTGGCCAAGAGTTGGTTACGGATGTGATTCTCCAGTCGCTCCCTCAAGCTTCGAGACGTTCATCTTGAACTTTCATATGAACAGCATGGTGAAAAGCATGGCTGAATTACATGGGATGCTAAAGACTGCTGAGAAAAGCATTTAGAAAAGCTCTAGTCATGTGATGATGGTTTAGAAGGATAGTAAGAACAGAAAACGCAAGGGCAAGGCTAAAGCTTCAGATGAGATCTTGAGCTCTAAGCCTAAACTTGTTAGAAAGTCCAAGGTTGGCCCTGCTACTTCTGACACTTGCCACCACTGCCATAAGATTGGTCATTGGTGGAGAAATTGTAAGTTGTACATGGAAAACTCAAGAAAAATAAGGGAAGTAAGACTTCCACTTCAGGTATAAATGTTATTAAAATTATTCTTGCTACTCGTCCAAATGATTCATGGGTATTTGATACCGGATCAATGATTCATACTTGCAAATCGTTGTAGGACTGAAAAAGACTAGGAAATGTGCAAGAGACGAGTTGGATATCCATGTCGGCAATAGTGCAAGAGTTGCTATGTTGGCTGTCGGCATTTATTCCTTATCGCTACCATCCGGATTAGTTTTGGATTTAAATAATTGTTATTACATTTCTGCCTTGGACAGAAACATTATCTCTTCTTCTTATTTGGAGGAAGGTGGTTATGAATTCATAATAAAGAATAAGTATTGTTCGATATTTTTGAATGGTATGCTCTATGGTACTTGTCCATTGTTGAATGGATTATATATACTGAATCTTGAGGATATAAATGTTTATAACATTAATACGAAGAAGCCTCGGCTTAATGGTTTGAATCCCACTTTTGCTTGGCATTGTCGTTTAGGTCATATAAATGAGAAACGTACGCTGAAGCTCCATAAAGATGGTCTTCTAGAGTTATTTGATTTCGAATCTTTTGACACATGCGAGTCTTGTGTAATTGGCAAAATGACTAAGACGCCTTTCACTGGTCAAAGTGAAAGGGCAAATGAATTGTTGGCCCTTGTACATACAGATGTATGTGGACCAATGAGTTCTATGGTCAGAGGTGGTTTTTAGTGCTTCATCACTTTTACTGACGACTTTAATAGATTTGGTTACATCTACTTAATGAGGCATAAGTCGGAATCCTTTGAAAAATTCAAGGAGTTCCAGAATGAGGTACAAAATCATTTAGGCAAGACAATTAAATTTCTGCGATCGGATCATGGAGGTGAATATTTGAGCCATGAGTTTATTGTTCATATAAAGCAATGTGGAATTGTTTCACAGCTAACTCCATCCGGTACGCCTCAATGGAATGGGGTGTCCGAGCGGAGAAACCGAACTTTGTTAGACATGGTCCGGTCAATGATGAGTCAATCTGAATTTCCATTGTCCTTCTGAGGATACGCTCTAGAAACTGTTGCTTTCACTTTAAACAGGGTTCCATCTAAATCTGTAGAGAGAACACCATATAAGATATGGACAGGAAAGCGTCCCGTGTTATCTTTTTTAAAGATATGGGGTTGTGAGGCCTGTGTAAAACGTTTGACGTCCGATAAGCTCACTCCCAAATCTGATAAATTCTTCTTTATGGGGTATCCTAGGAAAACCAAAGGATATTACTTCTATAACCGGGAAGAAGGCAAAGTGTTTGACACTCAAAATAGTGTTTTTCTCGAGAAAGAGTTTCTCTCGAAAAGAGTTAGTGGGAGCACGGTATAACTCAAAAAGATTTAGGAACCACTCGAAAATGTTTCAGCTCTTATTGAACCATAACTCGATATGTAAGATGTTGTAGAACCTGTTTTCGAGACACCAGCTCCACGTCGGTCGGAAAGGGTTAGTCGTGCACCCGTGCGGTTTATGTTATTAACCACGGGGCAGCACGACATATTATTGTTGGGCAATGATGAACCTAAGACCTACTCGGAAGCGGTGATGGGACCAGACTCTAAGAAATAGCTTGGAGCCATAAGATCCGAGTTAGAATCCATACAAGCGAATCAAGTTTAGAACTTGATCGATCCATCTAATGATGTTAAAACTATCGAGTGTAAATGGATTTTTAAGAAAAAATAGACGTTGATGGAAATGTTCACATCTATAAGACACGATTGGTGACAAAAGGTTTCAGGCAAATTCAAGGTGTTGATTATGATGAAATATTTTCGCCCGTCGTAATGCTAAAGTCTATCCGGATCGTCCTAACAAGTGCCGTATATTATGACTATGAGATATGATAAATGGATGTCAAAATGACTTTCCTTAATGGAAACCTAAGCGAGGATGTGTACATGACACAGCCTGAAGGTTTTGTCGATCAAAAAAATGTTGAAAAAATTTCTAAGCTTCAAAAGTCTATTTATGGGCTGAAGCAAGCTTCTCGGAGTTGGAATCTTCGTATTGATGAAGTGATCAAAGGGTTTGGTTTCATCAAGAATAAAGAAGAGCCATGTGTTTACAAAAAGTCTAGTGGGAGCGCACTTGTATTTCTGGTCTTATATATAGATGACATATTGTTGATCAGAAATAATATTCTAATGGTCGATGCTGTTAAATCTTCGTTGCGAAAAAGTTTTAAAATGAAAGATATTGGAGAGGTAGCATACATATTAGGCATAAAGATCTATAGAGATAGATCGAGAAGGTTAATTATATTAAGCCAAAGCACGTACATTGACAAGGTATTAAAACAATTCAATATGCAGGATTCCAAGAAAGGTTTCTTGCCAATGTCATATGGTATTACTCTCAGCAAGAGTCAGTGTCCTTTGATACCTGATGAGCTAGAGAAGATGAGTGTGATCCCGTATACTTTCGCAATCGGGTCCATCATGTATGTCATGCTTTGTACACGTCTAGATGTTTCCTATGCTCTAAGTGTTACGAGTAGATACCAATTAAACCTAGGCGAATGTCACTACGCGATGGTAAAGAGTATCCTCGAGTACTTGAGAAGAACTAAGGATATGTTCCTAGTCTACAGAGGTACGGATGAGCTCGTTGTTAATGGTTACACCGACGCTAGCTTCCAAACCGACAAGGACGATTCAAGATCGCAGTATGTATTTGTGTTTTGTCTCAACGGAGGCACAGTGAGTTGGAAAAGTTCTAAATAAGAAACAGTTATAGATTCAACAATGGAGGCCGAGTACATTGTAGCTTCTGAAGCTGCAAAGGAGGCTGTTTATATCAGAAAGTTTGTTTCTGAGTTGGGTGTTCTCCCTAGTGCGTCTAGTCCAGTGGAGCTCTATTGTGATAATAGTGGTGCCATTGCGCAAGCCAAGGAGCCTAGGTCACAGCAGAAGTCCAAGCATATACTGCGACTATCAACTCATCCGAGAGACCATAGATAGAGGTGATGTAAAGATATGCAAGGTGCACATGGATTCAAACATTGCCGATCCATTGACAAAACCTCTCTCGCTGCCCAAGCATGAGGCGACTTGAGCTCTATGGGTATTAGATACTTGTGTGATAGATTCTAGTGTATGTGAGAGAAGGAGTCTTGTCTATACTGATGTATTTTGGATAATTGGTTATCTTGTTCCTTGAATAATTATCTTTTACATTGATCAGCAAGTATGTGACTTATTTGTGAGACTCTTTATTTTATCATGATGTTATTCTAAACGATCTCTAATCTCATATCATCATGTAGGATAGTGATGATTTTTAGATTAGCACATTTGACTGATTGATGATCATGTTTTATAGATCATAGATATAGAGATATCAAATCAATGATGTGGACACATGTTAGAGAACATGGTGTTGGATAGACACATCTTGAGATACTGCTGAGATTGTTATTCTTAATGTGCCATCAGTTGTCATCTCAAATGGTGTACCTGCAGAATCATTTGACCTGAGATCGTCATTGATTCCAGAATATGTAGTAACACACTTAGGGGCTTCCAAACGCTATTCTATAACTGGGTAGTTATAAAGGTTGCTTTCGGGTATAATGTGAAACATGTCTTGGGATGTAAGCGATCAAGATAGAATTTACCCCTCCTAAATAACGGGAGAGACGTCTTTGGGCCCCTCGAGATAGTTGGATTAGAAAAGTGCATGGCCATGCCACTATGATTAAAGAGTTAATCATGATTAATCCACTACTTGATCGAGTGAAGTGTCGAGCTATCACAAGGGTGGCACGAGTCTCGCCTTGAGCTTGACTGATATCGTGTGGTAACGGGATTGGTGCATGAGTATATCAAGGTTCAGTTGATATGATCTTTGTATGCATTCGGGGGTCAGTATGTACTGCTAGGTACCGCTATTGACTTGTGATCCAGAAAAAGTTTCCGGGTAGTGGCCGTTTACATATGAACCTATCGGGTCACACGCTTAAGGGGATGGGATTTAAAGCTTATAAGTGTTGACTCTAGTGTAAGTGAGAGATTGATGATAATATGCCCTAGAGACATGTTCCGGAGAAATCAAAAATTCTGGTTAGACTGGAACTTTCGGGCCCGCCCTGGTGGCGAGTTCTGGAGGAACCGGAAGTTCCGGTTGGACCGAAACCAAAACTTCTGGGCCTGCTCTAGAGGCGAATTCTAGACGAACCGGAAGTTTCGGTCTTCGGCCGGAACTTCCGGGCCGAAATAAATTCGATACAGAATGTTATTTTTGAAAGTTCCGGTTGGACCGGAAGTTCCGGCATCAAAAGTTCTAGTTGGACCGGAACTTCTGGATCGAAATAAATTCATTAAAGAATGTTATTTTTGAAAGTTTCGGGCCTCAATCGGAACTTCCGGGCCGAACGTGCAGATTAGATCTGTTGGATTTTAATGTTGATTGAAGGTCCATCAGAGGGCACTATATAAGGAGAGGAGAGGATTGGGCGTAAAAGGCTGTTAGACCTCCCGTAACCCTAGCTGTCACCTCTCTCCTGGCCTCACCTGCTGTGGCCGCATCTCCCCTAGCCTCATGCGCGGTACTAGCATATCGGCGTGAGGTGATCCCGTCCCTGTACTTGTGGATACCCTATAGGCGTCGCTGCAATTGCGGCGCTGATCATCTCGACGTGAGGATCGCAAGGCTGCATCGTCTTCGCCGCCGACGATTGGATGGAGCTGGGCGGAATTGATTAAGGACGTGCTTCTCCAACTCTTCTTCCGCTGCCCTAGCGCGTCTCGTGATTAGAGGTAACGATCCATGATCCCATCACTCGCATGGTTCTTGGGTTGAACTTGGTAGATAAGAAGTTTTGTTTTTGCTAGCGTAGCCTACTCGTTTTCCAACAGAAACTTGCTAAGAAAAGCAACGAAAAACGTCCGCCACTTGGTGTAGTTTGGACTCTTCATGTCGAGGATGACAGGACGTGCGTTTTAACGCTAGGAATGCTCAGGGCGCCGGGAGCACCGGCTGCCGGAGGAAGGGGTGCAGAGGTTCCGCCAGTAGATGCAAGCGGAGGGAGCAGAATGGAGGAGGAGGAAGCATCCGGTCTGGGCGTCTGCATGGACGTGAAGGCTTCCTGGGTGGCCTGCCCACCGGCCAGAGCGGCCAGCAGTGCCTCCTGGTTACCAGCGGAGGCTGCAGCGTGGGCGGCTGCGAGTGCATGAGCAAGGTTGGCGGTGGTATCTTGGGAGGGAGGGTGGGCTGTGCTGCAGCCGGCAAGATGAAGTGGAGAGAGATTCTCGATGTATGCAGCGGAGAGGAAACAGAGAGAAGGAGCAGGTGGATCAACACCGCTCTGATACCATGAGAATGCACTGTGGGAGATGTGATTTGGTTCAGCTTACACGGAATCGGGGCGTGCGGCGTCCATTAAATAGAGAGCCTGGACGTGAGCCAGGGAAGGAGATTACAAAAGAAGGAAAGGTTATTAAGGAAAGGTGATTAGGCACTTTCCGTGTATGCTCTGCCTTCCATACGAGAGAAACAATACCAAAAATAAAATATTACATTCCATTTTTAACAATATGACCAATAAATTTGCATTCGTATGCGTGCTCGCGCGTTGTGGTGAAAAAAACTTGTCCGCCCTTTCCACTCTGTTGGAGGACTGAAAATTTTACTAAACTTAAATAATTTGTTGCGCAGCTTGAAAGTCAATTAGAAAACTGGTAGTTACCTGCTGTTAATTGCCCTCTAAAATTTTGGCTTTCAAAAGAGGGTGCAGACCAGATCACCACATTTTTGAACGGAATTTCATTTTATTTTTTGAACGGAAACCAGTTCACCAAATGAACATTCCTAAATTCCACATGTATTCTGTATTCAAATGGGTATATAACAAGCTAGGCATATATACCTCAATGCCAAAAACAGGTATAAGAATTTCCAGATAGCCCATGGTAGAAACTCAACCATTACTAACCACACTTTTTTCAATATTTGAATGCAACCACTCAACCATACCCCTGAATGAGGGTGTCAACCACCACCTACTCAGAGTTAACAATTGACATAAACATGCAGCTAAATGCTGACTGCGACAATCTAAGGTAAGTACATACACATGTTTATTTATTCCTTTCCAGGGGATAATTAGCTTCATTGATCATCGGAGAAGCCGAGAAGGGCTCTAATAGAGCTTATGTAGTCACGCCAATTGATGCCTTGAATCAACAGCATTCCGAAGGCAAGAGGTGGAGGCACAGCATTGCCAATCTGCCCGTGCTTGCTCTGGATGTTGCCCGAGAACTGGTAGCCGTCAGGAAAGCTCTGCAGACAACGATAGGTTTAGTCAAATTGTCAGTACTGACTCTCCAGGAATTGCAAAATCATATCTTCAAACGCGCAAAGAGGCATGTGGGATGGATGAGTAGCAAGCAGCTTACCTGAGATCGCGCACATTCACGGACTGTGATGATCCTGTCCTGTTCAGGGTGGAAGCACGTTCCAACCTTGCCCATTGGCTGGGTATCTGTTACAGAAGTAGGGAAATTGCCCTCCCAATCCAGTCTACCGTACAGCCCTTTCCACTGATTGTGCCTTTTAGCTGTGTTAGGCAAGCACCAAGGGATCAGGTCCACCAGTTGACCTGACGATAGCTTCACCTGCGCGCATACTCTGATGATGAACATTTTGCGGACAACAGGACTGTATAGAGAACATCACAAAACCAAATGGATGTGTCACGGTCCTCAACTAGTGAAACGTGAGGAAGAGAGCGGAGAGCAAGGGCATGACAGCGAGAGGAGAGCCGGTGCAAGCAGTGGCCAGCGCAGGGAGGAGAGGTGGAGATTTTGGGATAATAGATTGCTTTATTTCTTGATGTCTTGATCCAATCTGTCTGCTCCTTTATATAGAGGAGAGGCTACAATTATCTTTAGAAACTAGACTAAACTAGGAAAATAGATCTAGCAGCAAATAAAGTAACTCCATCTAGGGAAATAATCCTGGCATTTAGAAAACAGTAGATAACATGTTGATTGTGATCCTCAAGGGATCCTACTTGGATCCGGGTGGGCCGGCAAACCCATCGGCTAGGCCAGTGCAGCCTGCTAGCGGCTGTGATAGGCGCGCCCTGACCTGACATCTTCTCCACTGTTGAGAAGCAGCTCGTTCTCGAGCTGGAAAGTCAGGTATGGCTGAACAAACTCATCGTGGAGTATCCAAGATGCTTTCGATGCCGGTTGATTGTCCCACTGCACAAGGAGCTCCAAGCGATCATGGGTGTGACAAGCTTTGAGGACCTTCTCAGGCTGTTGACACATCCGACCATGGTGAAGAGGAGGAAGCGGCGATGGCGTTGTTGGGGGCGTGCTGATGAAGGGCTTCAGTAAGCCGACATGGAAATCGTCGTGAATACGAATGGATGGAGGAAGCTGTAGCTTGTATGCAACCTCACCCACGCGCTGCAACACCTGAAATGGCCCAAAATACTTGGGCCTGAGCTTGCTGCGCCCATGGGATGACACCGACGTGACCTGGCGACGGAGCAGGCGCAGCCACACCCATTGCCCAATGGTGAAGGTGATGTCTCGATGGTCGTTGTCATAGTGGTGCTTTTAGTGTTGTTGTGACTGCTCGAGGTGATCCTGGATTTCCGCCAAGAACTCATCTCGTTCCTATAGGAGCTGATCCACCACAGGAAGGTTGGTTGACTCATGATCATGGTGGTGTAGACTGCGGGTCACGACCATAAACCACCCAAAAAGGTGTGGTCTTGATGGCCGACTGAAAGGAGGTGTTTTAGGCAAACTCGACCCACGGAATCCAGCAAAGCCATCGCCGAGGCTGGTCTCCTGTCAAACAGCGTAGATATATGACAATAATCTTGTTGACTTCCTCTGATTGGCCATTGGACTACGGGTGGTAGGCAGAGCTGAGATGCAACTTGACGCTGGTCAAACAGAATAGTTCCGTCCAGAAGCTGCTGGTGAACACCGAGTCACAGTCACCGACGATGGACGCTGGTATGCCATGGAGCCTTACAATCTCCATGAAGAAGGCGTTGGAGACTGATAGAGCCGTATATGGATGACTCAATGGTGTGAAGTGTGCCATCTTCAAGAATCTGTCCACCACCGTAAGAATCATCGTTTTACCATGGAGCTTGGGCAGTCCTTCAATGAAATCCATGGCGATATCGGCCCACACCGTCGATGGAACATGCAAGGGCTGAAGGAGGCCGGATGGGTGAAGATGCTCCGCCTTGTTGCGTTGGCTGACTACGTAGGCCCGCATGAAGTCTTGGATTGCGGTGCGGGCATTGGGAATGTGAAAATTGGCTTGGAGACGGTGTAGAGTGTTTTGAACGCCCTCATGGCTGATGTCATGGGCGGCTTATAGGATGGCCAGTAGGGATGGAGAAGAGGCTGGAACGTAGATGCGACCATGGAAGGAGATCATGCCATCGATAATGTCCCATGGTCCTGGTTGCATGCCTGCAAAAATGTGGGTGTGGAGCTCCTGTAGTCCTGCAACAAAGTGTCATACAGATCAATGCAGGCAGCAGAGATGGCATGGGTGGCTGGCAGTGCTTCTATGTCATGGTGCGAGAGTGCGTTAGCCACAACATTGGAGCGACCCATCTTGTACTCAACCTCAAAGTTGAAAGCGAGCAGCTTGCTGACCTAGTGATGTTGTGGGATTGTTCAAAGCTGTTGATCAAGTCGGTTCTTTAGGCTATAGTGGTCGGTGCGAATGATGAATGGGCAATCCAGAGATAGGGGCGCCAAGGTCAGCTAGCCTACACCAGCCCAATGAGCTGACGTTCATAGGTGGCAAGACCGACATGTCGAGGGGGCACCGGTCAGCTGAATAAAGCGATGGCGCTCGTGCCTTGATGGAGGACCACACCAACACCATGGCCTAATGCGTCGTACTCGATGATGAAGGGCTTGCTGAAGTCAGGTAGCTAAAGGACTGGTGCTGACGTGAACGTGTCCTTGAGGTAATGGAAGGCTATGGCTGCATCATCAGACCAGAGGAATGTGTCCTTGCGGAAGACATGGTGAGCAGGATGGCGAGCTCTCCTAGTCCATGGATGAACTTGCGGTAGTACCCGGCCAGGCCTAGGAAACAACGCATGACCCAAGGTGAATGCAGTGGTGGCCAAGCGTTGAAGGCCTTGACCTTCTGGTCGTCCATGGTGATCTGGTAGCCGAGACGATGTGTCCCAAGTAAGCCACAGGAGAAGTGCCAAAGGAGCACTTGGAACGCTTGATGAAGAGCCGATGGTGTCATGTAGGACCTCCTGTAGTACCTCATTCATGAATGCATGAAAGGTTGTTGGAGCATTGGTGAGGCTGAAAGGCATAATGATGAACTCGAAGAGACCTTTGTGGGTGTGGAAAACCATCTTGGCGATGTCATTCAGGTGTATGAGGACTTGGTGGTACCCTGAACGGAGGTCAAGCTTGGTGAATAACCGGGCACCGCATAACTCATCGAGTAGTTCATCGACCACCAGGATCGAGAATTTGTCCTTGATAGTTGCCACGTTTAGAGCACGGTAGTTAATGTAGAATCACCAGGAGTCGTCCTTCTTATGGACGAGGAGCACTAGGGCAGAGAAGGCCGAGTCTCTTGGACGGATCAGCCCCTATTCTAGCATGTTACAGCAATAGCACTTGAGCTTGGTTTTCTACACCAGGGCATACCTATATGGCCAAACAACCACTACATTTGTGCTTGCCTTCAAGTGAATGTGGTGGTAGCGTGAACGAGCTAGGGGTAGGCCATGCGGCTCCTGAAAGATGTCAGCGAAGTCATCGAGGAGGGCAGGCAGCAGGTTGTCGGTGATGTAAGTGAGCGTGTGCAGTGGCGCATAGTGATCTGACCATCATGCCACATGACATGCTGGCCCATGCGGACGAAGGCCATCATCAATTTGTTGAAGTCCTAGACGATGGGTCCAAGGAATCCTAGCCATTGAACACCAAGGACGAGGTCATATCCGTCCAAAGGAAGGGCTAGGCAGTCAATGACGAACTCGTCATTGTTGACGCAGAAGTGAACGTCACGGTAGATGCCCGAGCTAGTCACCCATTCACCATTGGTGACCATGATGTGGACCCCAGAGCGTGGTGTGACGACGAGGCCGGCTCGCTGCACCACAGTGTTAGTGATGAACTTGTGCATCAAACCCAAGTCCAGCAAGGGCATGAGAGAAATGGTGTTGATGGTCGCGCACACCATCATAGTTCGTTTGGAACATGGTGTGATGCCAGTCAATGCTGACAGGGGATGGTTGGGTCATCTAGTTTGTCGTCAGCCAGCATGTCGTCGATGCACAAGTTGACTTCCATGACAAAGAGGCGCTTGCATTGCCGATTGTGTCTGGGGATGAACTTCTCATCAGAGTTGAAGCAGAGGCCCTGCTCATAGCGTGACTGCAGCATGGCCAGAGAGAGGGTCCTATGCTGGGGATGGTTGGTTGTCGATGTAGCATCAATGCCTTGTGTCATCGATGGAGCATTCTAGCGTGGACCAGAGCATGATGCAGCACGAGTTTGTTGTGGAAGGGCTACCGCTCGGCACTCATAGGCATGTGCGAGGCTCACTGTCATCTCTAGTGACTCTAGGTTCGAGAGATCCATGTCCGTCTTCAAAGGATCCTACAAGGCATGGTTGAAGAGCCTAATCTATTGTCGCTCGGTGAGGGAGTTGTCGCGGTAGGCTAGGCACATGAACTGCTTGTAGAAGTTGTCGACGGATCCTGTGCATGTAAGGATAGCCAGCTCCCCCAAGGGGTTGCTATGCACCAGAGGCCTGAATCTGGTATTGATGAGAGCGATGAACCATGGCCAAGATGGTGCGCCGTTGTTCCGCTCATAGCGACAGTACCGTAATTGTGCATCATCCAGGAGATGGAATGAGGCCAGCCATACCTTATTGTCCTCTAGCGTACGCTATTCATGGAAGAATAGATCATAGCGATTAAGCCATGGTAGTTGGTCTGACGTCCCATCGAACGTTGGAAAGTTGAGCTTGTGGAACCTCAGGACGGAACTGTTATTGTGGCTGGCATGGTGCGTGTCACCTAGAGGCGACGGGGTGTGTGATGGAATTATGCTCAAGAGAATTCTGGAGGAATCAAAAGTTCTGGCTGAGGGCCAGAAGTTCTGGGTTCTGGAGCATCCAGAAGTTCCAGGCCAGTCCTAGTTTCAGTTTCTAGAGGTGCCGGGAGTTCCGGTTGGACCGGAAGTTCTGGGTCTGCCTGGACAAACCGGAAGTTCTGGTTAGACCGGAAGTTCCGGGTCGAAATAAATTCGATACAGAAGGTTATTTTCGGAAGTTCCGGTCTAGGTGAACAGATTAGATCTATTGGGCTTTAATACAGATTAAAGGCCCGTGACAGGGCACTATATAAAGAGAGGAGGGGCAAGCACGAAAGGCTGCTGCTGTTGTTCCTGGCTGAGAACCCTAGCCGCCACCTCTCTTCTCTCCTCGGTTGCAAGTGTTGTGACTCCTCGGTTGCAAGTGTTGTGATCGATCTCCCTGGATCTCGCGAGTGGTGTTAGCACGCCGACGTGAGGTGATCCTATCCCCGGACGTGTGGATACCATGGAGGCACTACTCCAATAGTGGTGCTCGTCGTCTTCTTCCTATGGAGATCGCCGGATCGCCGACGAACGAGCGGAGCCGAGAGGAGCAGCTCGAGGACGCACTTCATCGACTCTACTTTCGCTCCCTGAGCGCATCTCGAGACTCAAGGTAACGATCCATGATCCCATTACACGCATGGTTCCTGGGATAACGGGGTAAATTTTTGAAATTAAGCGCTAACGTAGCCTCCCCATAACCATACAGTGGTATCAGAGCCTACGTGCGTAGTGTTCAATCTGGATCGATCACACATGGTGAAATGTGGTGGAAATAGATTGGATCTATTGTTTTTGTCGTTGGATTTTCTGGAAGTTCCGGTTGGACCGAAAGTTCCGGGCCGAAATAATTTTCGATACAGAATGTTATTTTTGGAAGTTCCGGTTGGACCGGAAGTTCTGGATCTAGAAGTTCCGGTTGGACTGAAAGTTCCGTACAGAAATAAATTCCGTATAGAAGGTTATTTTTGGAAGTTCTGGGTGTGACTCGGAACTTTCAGGCCAAAATAAATTCAA
>KE370861.1:0-17501 GCA_000418225.1 Zizania latifolia
TCGAGTCTTCTAATCCTTTCCTCCTTCATCCTCATCGTCCAATCTTCATCACCCGGTTGATAAGCACTCATCACCTCATGGTTCATACCATGACTCCTCACATGTCATGTGTTTGTTCTAATGTCTCCAAGCACTTGACTTTTGTATTGCATTGCGTATGATGATTAATATACCTGGAGATAAACTTGTGCATGTCATGTGTTTGAGATTTTGCTTGAGTGTTCTCGGATTGGGTGGTTTTTGAGTTGTCCATGTACGTGCACACCAAGTGTTCAATTGTTTGTGCATAAGTGCTTTGCGCGTGTCTTCTTCATAGAACGCTTGCTACACTTATAGATGCATTTTGATCAACACTTGTTTCTATGTTGGGCAATCTCTTTCGGAGAGTTTGAGAAAATTTCCCGTGGGCCAGATCTTCTAGTAATATCCGGAACTTCCGTTTTGACCCTTCTGGTTCAAGTTTTAATTCAGCCAGAACTTCCGGTAACTATCAGAACTTCCGGTGACCGAAACTTCTGTTAACCACCGGAACTTCTGATCTTACCAGTCTGTTTCTGTTCCGGAACTTCCGGTAATACCCGAAACTTCCGGATTGAGTTTACTGTTTTTAGAATTGGTTTTGATTCCGCTGCATTTTATTTCACGCCCATTCACCCCCCCTCTGGTCGCTAGTTTTGGTCCTACACCAGGCAAAGGCCGGCCTCTAGGTATGACTTACAGCAAATAAGACAAGGGAGTGATGAATCCCTTCGAAGCTATATCCGCCGATTTTTACAGCGGGGGAACACCATCGCCAGTATCTCCAATGATGACGTAATCCGGATCTTTCAGGAAGGATTGCGGAAGCCTTCAGAGCTATTCTGTCAGCTAGTTATGAATGAGTCAGCAACGCCAGGAGAAATGATCACCATCTCCGAGCAGTACGCTAACACGAAAGAAGCTGAGCGTGAACAAATGCACCCATCCACACGAGAGTCACGGAAGGAGAAGAAGCGCTCGGACGATGATCGCCGATCACCTCGATGCACCGATCGTGACAAACCCAAGTCCTCCCGCCTGACTACTTGGAAAAGAAAGTCTGAGCATGTCATGGTTATGGAGGTGAAGCCCAAGTCAAGAGGAAGGGGGCACTCAGCGATGCAGGAGATCCTCGATAAGCCTTGCATATTTCACCCGAATAGCAGCCACACCATGAGCCGATGCTACCAGCTCCAAGACCAAATACTCCAAGAAGCGTAGAGTAATCCCTGGCCCGATCGGCGACGCCGGGATGACAAGAAAGAATCTCGCCGAGAAGACAATGATGTCGATCACCCAGTCAGAAACGATTTTCAAGGACCTAACCGGACGGTCTCCATGATATTCAGTGGAGCGATCAACGTGGAGATAAAGCGCCAACAAAAACTCATTGCCCGCCGAGTAAACACGGTCAGCATGGGAGAGCCTGAGTGCCTCCGCTGGTCAGAAATCCCGATCACCTTTTTCTGGGATGACCAGTGGACCGACGTTCCCAAGCCAGGCCGGTTCCCATTGGTAGTAGATCCTATGGTCCTCAAAGTGCACTTGAAGAGGGTGCTCATTAACGAAGGCAATGGCCTCGATGTGTTGTTCAAAGGGACACTCACGGCGCTCAGCATGGACGCCAAAGCACTGGAGAAGACCGATACGCCATTCTATGGGATTGTCCTAGGAAAAGACTCTATGCCACTCGGAACACTCATTCTCCCAGTGACCTTTGGTACTCGGGACAACTATCAGACCGAGTATACCAAATTATATGTCACCGACTTTGAGACCGCCTACCACGCCATACTTGGACGCCTATCACTAGCCAAGTTTATGGCCGTCCACCATTATACGTACCTAGTCTTCAAGATTTCGGTCCCAAAAGAAGCTTTTTCAATTAGGGGGGATGTGCCACCTCTTACGCCTACGAGCGTGATAGCCTCACCTTAGGGGAAGCACTGGACATATCTATCCACATGGAGGACACTGTCCAAGCAACCAAGACTGCGTCGTCGATTGTCTCCAAGCTCCCGACCGCCACGCCATCAACGTCGGGCATATCGCCTTCACCAGCCGAGTATAAAGCCATTCAGCTATCGGACGCTGACCCATCCAAGACCACGCTGATCGGATAGCGTTGGATCCAAAATAGGAAAGCGAGCTCGTCAACTTCATCCGTGCCTACGCCAACATCTTCGCCTGGTAGCCTTTAGACATGCTAGGCGTACCAAGGGAGTTGATCGAGCACGAACTCCATGTCTATCCAACCGACAAACCGATCAAGCCGAAGCTGCGCCGATTTGCTCAAGAGCGTAAAGAGACCATAAAAGAAGAAATCACCCGGCTGCTAGCAGCTGGGTTTATTAAAGAAATGTACCATCTTGACTAGGTAGCTAACCCTGTCCTTGTAAAAAAGAAAAATAGGAAATAGAGGATATGCACTGACTACACCGATCTTAACAAGCAATGCCCAAAAGATCCCTTCTCTCTGCCGCGCATCGATCAAGTGGTCGACTCCACAGCCGGCAGTTCTCTCATTTGCTTCCTGGACTGTTATTCGGGATATCATCAAATTAGTTTGAAAGAAGAAGACTAGGAGAAGACATCATTCATCACTTCGTATGGGGCTTATTGTTATACATCCATGCCCTTTGGGCTCAAGAACGTCGGAGCTACATATCAACACGCTATACAGTGCTGCTCGCCGACCAAATTGGATAAAATATTGAAGCATATGTGGATGATGTCGTAATCAAGACTAAGCAAACAGAAGACATAATCACCGATATCCAAGAGACCTTTGACAACCTCCGAAAGTTTAGATGGAGGCTCAATCCAGAGAAGTGTGTGTTCAGAGTGCCGACCGGCAAGTTACTTGGCTTTGTCGTCAGCAGCCGTGGCATCGAGGCCAATCCTGAGAAGATATCGGTAATCATAAACATGGCCAAGCTGACTTGTGTCAAGAATATCCAATGACTCATGGGCTGCATGACATCACTCGGACGCTTCATCTCCTGACTCGATGAGTGGGGGATGTCATTCTTCAAGCTGCTCAAGAAGGAGGATAATTTCACCTGGACGCTACACGCAGATCAGGCTTTCATAGAAGTTAAAAAATTTCTCACCTCACCGCCTGTTCTAGTAGCGTCGACCCTTGAAGAGACTTTGCTCCTCTACATCTCCGCCATGACCCATGTGGTCAGCACCGCCATCGTCGCCGAATGGCTAGAAGAAGGCCACGCCTATCCGGTGCAACGTCCAGTGTACTTCATATCGAAAGTACTCGGACCATCAAAGGTCTGATATCCTCAGATTCAGAAGCTGCCATACGCCGTACTCATCACTGCTCGGAAGCTTAAGCACTATTTCCAAGCCCACCCAGTGGATGTTATTATAGAATACCTACTCGGTGACATCCTCTATAATCGAGATGCCACTGGTCGGATTATCAAATGGGCTATCGAATTGGGTGAATATACCCTTAACTTTAAGCCCTGAACGGCCATCAAGTCACAAACTCTCGCTGACTTTATCACCGAGTGGACGGAAATCTAACTCCCACCGATAGCTGAGACCTCAGAGCATTGGGTGATGTATTTTGACAGTTTCCTCGGCACTGATGGAGCTGGTGCAGGAGTTCTCCTAATTTCCACCTAGGGCAAACATTTGAAATATGTCCAACTCTTGTTTAGAGTATCAAATAATGCAGCCGAGTATGAGGGACTCGTTAACGGCCTGCGTATTGCTATTTCCCGCGGAGTTAAATGGTTTATGGTTTATGGGGATTCCAAACTAGCCATCAGTCAAATAAACAAAGACTGGTCGTGCACCAATGAGAAGATAGATGCATATTGTTGAGAAGTACGAAAGCTAGAAAGCAAATTCTTTGGCCTTGAGTTTCACCACGTCCCTAGAGATGAGAACTCGACCGTCGACTGCCTCACCAAGATGGGATCCTCTAGAGCCGCAGCCCCGAGTGGTGTATTTGTCCAAGAACTCCAGAAACCATCAGTCCAAACCGAAGAAGCAGAACCTTCTGATGACAAGGAGACGCCGTCCATATTGGTCATCACCGACGTTGAAGAAGATTGGCGTCGACCCCTCATTGATTTTATTCTCACCGCCAAAACACCCGAGGATAAGGACTCAGCCATCCGTCTTGCCCAGCGAAGTAAACAATACGTCGTCATGGGGTCGACACTATATAAACGAGTTGCATTGACTCGAGTACTCTTAAAATGCACTCGGGAATATGCGGAAATCATGCTGGACCCAAACCCTCGTGGGAAAAGTGTTCCGGTCAGGTTTTTGTTGGCCGACTACCAACGAAGACGCTAAATTACTTGTCAGAAGATGTCAAGAGTGCCAATTCTTCGCCAAGCAAAATCACCTCCCCACCCAAGCACTTCAAACAATCCCACCCTCGTGGCCATTCGCATGCTGGGGCCTCGACATGGTCGGCCCATTTCAGAAAGCCACACAAGGTTTTGATCGCCTACTCGTCGCCATTGACAAGTTCCCCAAGTGGATCGAAGTTATGCCACTCAAGACCTGCACCACGAAGAAGGCTATGGATTTCATCCAAGGAATTACATATCGATTCAGCGTCCCCAATCAAATCATCACCGATCTCGGGACACAATGAACTGCCAACGATTTTTAGGAATTTTGCGAAGACTGGTGCATTGAAGTAAAATACACATCGGTAGCACACCCACGAGCAAATAGTCAATGTGAACGAGCCAATGGCATGATTCTCCAAGGTTTGAAGGCTAGGATCTTCGACCCTCTCAACAAGTATGGTGGTCGGTGGCTGTAGGAGTTACCGGCTATCTTATGGGGACTTTGTACTCAAGAAAATCGAGCTACCCGTCGATATGCTCCACGAGTCCCCTAGAATTCAACACTATGATGAAGGGGCCGCTGAGCAAACAAGAGAAGAAGACATTGATAGCCTAGAGGAAGCCCGATTGGCCGCAATGATCTAGTCAGACCGATACCAGCATGTACTCCGCCGATATCACGATCATAATGTACGCGGTCGATCATTCAAACCGAGAGATTTGGTCCTTTGTCGAGTGCAGTCTGCGGCTGGCGCTCACAAGTTATCCGCCCAATGGGAAGGCCCATTCATCATCTCAGAGGTGACTCGGCCAGGCTCTTATCGGTTGATTCGGGAAGATGGACAGCACATCCCCAACTCCTGGAACATTGAACACCTACACCGATTTTACCCCTGAAATTATAAGCTACGTACTTTTTATCTTAGATTAATAATAATTCTATTTCTCTAATAATTTTGTCCTGCCCGACCCCTGAGTACTCACCCTTTGTTGTCGCTTTACCAAAAGTCTATGACCCGCTCTAGCTCTAGTGCTCAGTCAGACGTTGCTCTGACTGACCACCATGAGTTGGTATCCGTTCTGCTCTACGGGGAGGTATAGTCGATATACTTGGTGAAAACTCGGGGGCTTGCCAAACTCGCCTCATGATCTTTTCCTCCTAACGCTTGCTGCCCAATCACCTCTATGTTTTTCCCGAAGCCTTGTGACGCCCGTGGTTCAATATGCGTGTATAGGGCTAAGTTTTCCTACGTTGCGAACTAAGGCTATACCAAGCACTCGAGAATTCACATATTCAGCTGGTCGGGCACGTCATGCAAATAAAACTCCAAATAAAATTGCGATTAAAATAAAATTATCATATTTACACAAAGTTTTCTACATAACATGTTATTCAGTCGGCTCTTCTGAGAATACTTGCAGGTCTTGGATAACCACATCAGCTATCTCTTTCACCTTAGCATAGTATTTCTCCACGTCAGCTTCCTCGATGGTTGACGGCCACCCCTCCCGAATGTGCTCGAGCTAGTGTAGGGGTATAGCGCTCGGACAATTCCAAACTTATGCGCCACCGCCGTGTGCAACCGTCCTTGGACATGATTTCGAAGGCACACAGGTGCCCCTCGGAGGCGCTCCAGGAACTCATTCTTTGGTAGGTCGGCACACGATGGCTTGTCATCCAACATCTTCATCAAGGCTTCGGCACCAGCCCGACAGCTGTCGAAGTCTACTTGAACACTGGTCAAGCGAGCCTCCAAGTCATCGAACTGGGCCTTCACGTGACAATGCAATTCTGCAGCACAATTAAAGCGTCAGGATGAAACTTCAGATATTCAAGTGGAAGCACGCACCGGTCGGGCATACTTTTATATTCGCCAACCGCCTCGGCATGTTTCTTCTTGGCCTCTTTGGCCTCACTGACTGCCTCAGCCTTACTTTTCTTAGCCTCCTTGGCCTCGTCAAGCGCCGCCTCCATGTCTTCTGCAAGCGCTCGATAAGCCCAACGACCATCTCCAGCTGCACACCAAGAGAATGGCGGTCTATCGACTGAGCAAATTAAAATGACTTCATATACACAAGGGTAAGGCTCAAAAGGTACATGATTATTACCGAACTCTTGGATGTCTAGCAAAACTTGGAGTTTGGCAGCTTCTTTCTCTGCCATTTCTCGCCCATCCTTGGCCTCAGCCAGCTGGGCTTCCAACTATCATACCTGGGCATCGCTCACACCCTAGCCAACTATGCCTGATTGGCGCAGATTGTCCTCGTGGTCGACCAGATGCCCTAACACGCGCTGTGATAATACTCCATCAGTTATAGTTAATCAACACATACAAATATAACAAAGCAGAAGGACTCAAGTCGGCCACCATCCCTAGCCAGATCATGAGCTATCGGCACTCCTCTTCGTCCCGCATGATGTCGTCCGGGCTAGGAGGAGGTACTACATCTCCTGATTGCATCGGCGTCTCCACCGATCGAGGGACTGCTCTGCATCCTCCTCCGTGACCCCAGCAGTCGGCTAAGCGTCCACAGGGGGAATAACCTCTGCCAGGGGAGTAACCTCCACATCAAGGCCAGCCAGAGTGGTAGCTAGTTCTGAAGAGCTGTCCATGGGTGTGGCCATTGGCAACAACGACCCCTTGTCGGGGATTGGCTCCATAGACACTGCCCCCACATCGACACCTCCCGAATCCGCTGTCGGCCCTGATGAGGCCTCAACGAGGGTCAGGGCAATCATCAATGTCCCTGCATCGGTGTCCATCGATGCCGCCTCTGCACCGATAGCCCCCGAAGCGATTGCTAGCTCCGATGAGCCCGCATCGGGGATCGGCACAATCGCGAATGATTGGACCACCCCCATGACAGAGCCCTCATCTCCCTTGGGCTCCAAAGTCGGTGGCCTAATGAATGCACAAGTCAAGACACAAAATTCTATATTATCATATATGCTTTCAAGAATGAAGGAATTACCTACTCGACTTCTGAAAGGCCACCTTCTTCACTGGTCGGGACTTGCCCGATGGCTCCCCCGGTGGAGGTGACGGATGAAGCAAAGATGGAGAAGAGGATGAGCTCACCACCACCAACGCAACATCGATGGGGCCTCCCTCTGATGTCTCCTATTTGGCCCTAGTCTTGCCCAGAAACGACGATGGCACCTTAGGCTTACCCTTCAATGCCACTGATGACCGCGTCCTCTTCACCATCGGAGCAGCGGGAGCCTTCTCCTTCCTCTTTTTATCGATCGGGCCATCGACCCGATCGATATCCTTAACACCGACCACCTATGACTGCTCTGGCAATGGCGCAAGGGAGCAGAAAGGGTCTCGCCCCTACAATGTGTCATGGCATACCACACACCCGGCAGGTGATCATGCAAAGACAAAAAAGGGAAACAATCACAAAACATAAAAAAGGCCAAGTACGATGCCTCACCTCCGATCGGGGATTAGCGAGCTGATAAGCCTTCGGGGAGTCCTCGTTGCTGATCTCAATCTTTGCCATGAAGAACTCTTGAACCGACGCCTCGGCCTCCTCTACAAACAGTGCCTCTAGAGATTCATGAGAGGGGTCGGCTCGACCCTCGTAATCACACCCTGGCCATGCTCGGCTCTTGCAGGGCTGAACAGGGCGAAGCACGAAGCTCAGGGCCATGACGACCCATGTCAACCATCGCTTCTGAAGGTCAGCGATCTCCTGGACCAGCTCGTCGACCTAGTCTCGGTCGTCCAAACCATAGCGGTCCGACCAGGTCCGCGCCGAGGTATGGAAGCGGTCAAGCTCCGAAGAAAGGGTCGGCTCATGTTTCCCAACATAGAACCACTGGCCATGCCAGCCCTTGTTCAAGGTGGAGAGGGGGATGGATATGTACTTGGTGGCCTTCCCATCACAGAGTTGAAGTCCAGCCCCCCGACCACCTTCTTGGAATATGGCTTAAGGTAGAAGAAATGGCGGAAGAGGTTGAAATGGGGCTCTATGTTGAGATAGGCCTCACAAAGATTGATGAAAATGGAGATGTGGAGAATGGAGTTCAGATTAAGATGGACCAGAGAAATGTCGTAATGGTGGAGGAGTCTGCGGAGGAAGGGATGTGTCGGTAGCCCAAACCCGCAGTGGAAGAACGACTCACACACCACTAATTCTTCGGTGTTCAAAGTCAGGAACGGTTCCCCCACTGCCAAACGCCAAAGAGATAACGCCCGGGCTAGAAGAACACTAGCCTTCTCCAAGAGCTTCAAGCACTAGTCGGTGTAGACAGATTTGTGGAACTCGATGGAACGATCGACAGTGGCCTTGGAGGACGCCATCAAAAGATGCGATGAAAGAGCGATGGGCCTAAAGGTGAACAGGCGGCACGCCTTGTGGAAGCACACTACACAATTACAGTGGTGGCCGGGACAGCGAGGAGCTAGGGCAAGCAAGATTTGAGCGCAAGGAGGAAGAAAGCTTGGATGCAAATAGAAAGCATGCGATGGAAGAAAGGAGAAGGGGATAATTTATAGCCGGTGGAGTAACGGCCTAATTTTGTGGTTTCCTTACAACCGCCTTAAAACGTGCTCCGAGTGGGAGGCCACGTCACCACCCAAACCGTTCCAACTTCCCCAAACACCGCAACTAGCCGTTGAAGTCAAATCAGATGGATGAAGAAGTAAGGATGCGAAAAGACGCCTCAAATCAATCACGCTTGATCGCCTGAACACCTGGGTACTCGGATTTCCCTTGCTCCAACGATGCCCGAACACCTAAACGCCCAGGAGCTCGGACTCCCCTCGCTCCAATGACTCCTGATCGCCTAAACACCCGGGGGCTCAGACTCCCCTCACTCCAACGATGCCCGATCGCCTGAACGCCCGGGAGCTCGGACTCCGCTTGCTCCAACGACGCCCGATCGCCTGAATGCCTGGGGGCTCAGACTCTCCTCACTCCAACGACGCCCGATCACCTAAACGTCCAACGGCTCGGACTCCCCTCACTCCAATGATGCCCGATCGCCTGAACTCCCAAGGGCTCAGACTCCCCTCACTCCAATGATGCCCAATCGCCTAAATGCTCGGGGGCTCGGACTCCCCTCGCTCCAATAACGCTCGATTGAACAACAACTTGTACAATTGAAGTTTGCAAGATATTGGACCCTGAAGCCTGATCTTCTATCAAACTCCAGGCTTGGGGGCTACACCAGGCAGGTAACCGGTGCACCTACTAGATAGACAAAAAGAATTCATCAAGAAGCTCATCTTCTGTGCTCTTCACGGCCTCCTGACTCCAACTTGACGGTTGTTGCCCTTCGGCTATAAGGAGCTCGGGGGCTCCTGTCGGGGGATGACCCCAGGGTGCGTACTGATCAACCTTGAGGCAGTCAGATAGAACAAGGCGTCAGGAGATAAGACATTAAAGATGCCCTTACAAAAGGGTGGATCGCTAGTCGGAAGAGAAGTGACCAGCAAGATATAAAGGGAAAGCTTGAGAAATATCCTGAATACAAGGACTCAGAAGGAGGAGGTAACGGTAGGCCCACACATTTAATTGCTGGTGATAACTCAGGAACGTAACTGCTGGATTTGAATAAAAATTAATGTCGTGGTTATTAGCCCACGTTTCCTAATAAATTACCTGCTGCAAAGATACTTAGTTGGGGGAGTTAAAGCCTAAATGGTAACCCCCTGACCCCTGAGATATATAAAGGGGTCAGGGGTTTCTCCCTCGGGACGCTTAGACTCTCATTTAGCTTACGCGCATGAGAACCCTGTGATCATACTTGTCAGCGTAAATTTCATCACACAGGACTAGGGTTGTTATCCTCCGAGAGGCCTGAACTTATCTAAATTTTCTTTGTCTCTTAGTATTAGAGACAACCATAGGATCACGAACATAGAAACCACCCTAACCAAATCAAACTACCTCCGTGGATAACCCCGTCAGAGGACTGGCGTTCTAAGTAACGACATAAAGCGATCGCGGTGACGATCGCTGGCCCTTTATAGGCCGTGAGCCTTGCTGAGCAAGCCTCCCAGCACCGGCATTTTCTACCCTTCTGCGTTTCACTCACCGCCACTAACATGCGGGGCCAAGGTAAATTTTTTTCATATGAAGTGATGCTGGAGATCATGGCGATGCCTAGACTACAGGATCTGCCGTCCCATCAAGGCGGCATTTGGTTGCCCGAGGGTGTCCTGCCATCTTCGTCACCGATCAACCTTCAATTTAATGCCCTCTGGCGACGTTCAGAATTCGGCCAGCTGGCACAAGGATTTATGTACTCGAAGCATGATGGTTCATTAATGGCGCACAATGCCTCTTCCGGAAGATATATCTGAAGGACCATGAGCGAGGGGCTACTGTTGGGGGAAAATAATCCCATCATATTCATAGACCAAGTGTTTTGCATCAACAGTACTCCGAAGCCAAGTGCACAGCATTCAGTGTTTCGAAGGCCAAGGACTCCCGAACGAAGGCATTCCAAAGGCTCTATAATGGTGCGAAGGGTCTTAAAGAGACACCTTCCCTTTGACAGCATCCTAGTTCGGAGGGCCGCCGCAATCATCGACAAGACATTTTCTTTCTAAGCGTTTTTGCGTGAGAGTTTACTATTTTGCCCCTATTGAGTTTTAAGAACAGTGTAGGCAATGCCAGTTGTAACTAGAGGGGAAAGTGGTACTATCCTATTGTAGTTTTCCTATAAATATCAGCCCTTTCTGCTGTAAAAGGGATCAAATGCAATAATCGGAATTAATATTACTCACTGGACGTAAGGTTGTTATCCATTCGGAGGCCTAAACCAGAGTAAAATCCCTTCATAACTAGCAGCCATTCGTGGCTAAGCAAACCTGTTAGCGTAAATTCTACTATGCCAACACTATGATTAACTCCTTGATTACGTAGGCATGACCATGCACTTCCATAATCCAGTACATTGAGGGGCAAATCCCATCTTGATCACTCACATCCCACTACATGTTTCATTGCAGACCTGATGACTACTTTTGTAACTACCCAGTTATGGAATAGCATTTAGTAGTCCCAAATTAAGCTACTACGCATGTTGGAAACCATGGAGATCTCAGGTCTAAGGACTTTACATAAACACTACTCAGGCCTATTGATGACACTTCAAATCTCAACAGTGTCTTATAGTGTGTCTATCCAATATATATTCTCAAACACATCAATGTTATTAAGTTGGTATCTCCATACCTATGATCCATGAGACATGATCATCAATCATTACATATGCTGATCTTAGTCATATCTGTTATATATATGACTTAAATCCGATGAGGGATCATTTAGAAATAGTTATATTATGAGTCTCATGAATAAGTCACGTACTTGTTGATTCATAATAACAAAATCTATTCCAAGGAACAGTACAATATTTGATAAATATAGTATGTCTTGTACAACATCTCTATGTTAACTCTAGGGCATAATGCTAACACCGCTCTACCGACCACCTTTTGCCCTACCATGCGGCAGAGGCAGAAGAAGTACCGGAAGAGGTTCCAATGAGGATCCACTCCCAAGTACGCTTCATATAGGTGTATGAAGATGGAGATTTAAAGGATGGAGTTTGAATTGAGGTTGATGAGGAAGATCTTGTAGTGGTGCAGGAGCCCATGGATGAAGAAGTGTGCGGGGAGACCAAGCCCATAGAGGATGAAGGTCTCAAATAGCACCACTTCATTAGTGTCCAATGTCGAGAAGTCCTCTCCTGCTGCTGCATGCCAGCCCGGGATAGCATGGGCTGACAGGAACTACGCTGCCTCAAGCACCATAAGCTTCACCACCGACATTAGTGACTTTTGAAGAAGAAGAAGGACATGAAGTGTTTTAGCAGAGGTTGGGCAGAGGCTTGAGATGGAGGCGTGCAGAGGAAGACGAATAGGAGTTGTTTATATAGCCATGCGATCCCCGCCATGATGTCAGCCACGATCACTATGAACTGGCGTCGCTTCGGTTGCTGCATGTGCTCGGTCGTGCTGACAAGACGGTTCCACCTCTCTATCTACACCCGGCAATCATGGCTAGACCAATCAGAGTAAAGATGCCAGCTTGTCCCCTCAAAGGCAATGTATATATTGCAGCCAGAGCGAGCCGAAAGGCAACTTTTCGCCTCGATTCCAGAGACAACCGATGGAGCTCGTGACGCATGGGTTCCCTGGGTGCTCGAGGGCTTGGGTGCTCGAGGCTCAGGAATTCGGGAGCTTGGGGCCTTGGTTGCACTTGAGGCCTCATTTGCTCGAGGGCTCTATCTGACGACTGCACCCGATGACTAGCCTCTCCTGAGTATGTGCCTACTTCTGATTAGGATCTATGCTCAACCACCATTCTCTATCAAGCATTCAAGATTCAACTTTATTGAGGTAATGATCACAAAGGGTTTCAATCAACATACTTTTTAACTCTCGAGCCAAATGTACCATTTGCTCGAGGCTCGGGGGCTACACCTTGTAGGTGCAACTACACGGTGCACCTCACACAATGAAGACAAGGATTTTTGCAGGGTCATAAGACATCAACAAGGCATGAAGATTTAGATCGAAGATGAGCTCCTCTTACCTTTTTTAGCTAAAGACTTTTGACAAGCTATGAAGAGCTCGGGGGCTACTATCAGGGATATGACCCTCGTGAACCCCGTGATGGGCTTATCAACCTAGATCGAGAGCGGGCTAAGCCTAGTATTAGAGTTCAGTATGGCCCATGAAGAGGGGTTCGATTCCGATAAGGAATATTAGATCCTTATCTAGTAACCGAGCTCTATATCCGGTATAAGAAGATATGTTTGTACCAGAATCCTTGTAATTAGGAAATAAGACCTGGATTCTTTTGGAAACTAACTCGGAATACAGTCCTAGGTTGTTGTGCTCGCCTTTGATTATATAAGGGGGGCAAGGCACCCCCTGGTAAGGCCCAAGCCTAATACAGTTTCGGCACAGTCAATGGAAGTCAAGGAGTCCGGTCAAAGCATGGTCAATGAAGCCCAACCGCAATACGCATGTGTGATCGGATAAAGATACGAAGAAGCCAATAAAAAGGAAGATAGATTTTGTTGCGGAGATAAAGATAAAATCAGTTGCAGTCGTATCCATATAGAACAGCAAGTCTCTGGACTATAAATATGTAACGTTTAGGCTTAGTTTAGCATCATCAAAACAGATCAACAAACAACTCTTGGCGCATCACCAAACTTGCCACCGGTGAGTTCTTGCTCTCTCGTGGGGCTGCATCGCTTCGATCTCCGACGAGAGGTAAGTTCTGCTAAACATGTATTGACTAGTAGATCTAAGGCTTCATCGATTATGTCCGATATCTTAGTCTATGTATCATTCATGCTGTATCAGGTGCACGGTTTAGATCAAATATATTAATCTAAGACTTCATCGGTTAAGTTCGATATCTTAGTTTATGTATTTGATTCATGTCATGTATCGTTCATCTGGATGAAATGTGCTCCGATATGTTTAGCATTATAATTTGCTGTGATTTAGCGACTGTCTTGGTTCGGTCCAATCTTGCGGTTATAGCGAGTGATAATGCAAACACAGATCGGGCATATTGAGGCCAGATTCTATCGGAGTATAAGCCGATAGGTTATCTCTCTACGTTTTAATCTCATCGTTGTATCGGATATCAGAATCGGGTGATACACATCAGCCTAGCATTATTATATATCTTGCTTTTACATCTCGATATCGGCTCTAGTATTACTTTTAATTGCTTCCACAGATTAGTTGGTTCAGGCCGATACCGATGTTCCGATAGGTTCCATAATAAATACATTTCTTGTACATCGTGCATCTAATATACTGCATTGATTGGCCTTCACCATGTTCTTATTGCATTTTATTTATAGTCATCCGATACACGTTGAAACCATTGGCTCGATAGCCAATAGGCGTTACTACTTACGTTTTTTTTGTCTATCTTATCAGTTGCTGGATCAAACTGATTGGCATGCCATGAACCGTAAATTTAGGACCTGCACTAGAGTTAAGCAGATCTCTCAGGCCATGCATGTGACCAAAAACTTCACCAACACGCTTTTTGGCACGCCCGGTGGGACATCTTTAATGACACTTCCCGCCATGGCGAAAGAATTCGACAACAGCAACGTCATCCAAGTCACCATGGAGGCGCTGAATGAGGAACAAAGGGTGGAGGTGCAGAAGCACGTTGACGACTACCGAAAGATGTGCCTCGAATCCTTCGGCATGACCGGATCGGGACCTGTCCAGAAAACTCAATTGCCGAAGCCCACCTTCACTGGAGAATCTAGTCAGCGGCCCGACAGCCCCCATGTCAAATTTCAAGAAGCCGTTGACCGTGCAGTCAACCACGCCCTCATCAACCAGTAGGGGGTTCTGGTCAACACTCTCCACGGATTGATCAAGAAGACCGTCGAGGGCACTGTGGCTCAAGAGCCGCTGCGGGGTCCGACGTATTTCCCAGTTAACCACCCTCAGGCTCCCCAACCTCCACAGCCTCGTCGGCCGGCTCAACAACCAACTCCTGTTCCGCAAGGGCCGACAAGGTATGAAGCCCCATAGATCACCTATGGCATCGAGAGGAACGAGCTACCAAACCTCATGCCGCCAAAGGGGCACCCAATCGTATCCCACAGGGGTACCACCAAGCTACGTACTTCGAAGGACAACCCTACACCCATGGAGATCAGTACCACTACAACGCCCCTCGGCTAGATCAATATCCTCAGGTGCCCACACCCAATCGGTACCCCATGCCAAACCAACAAGAGGAAGATTGGGTGAATCGTATTGTTGAAGTCATCCGTGACCAGTTTGGTCTAAAGCCCAAGCACCAGACGTATATGTATCGGAGGCCGTATCCGGAGTGGTTCGACCGGGTGCCACTACCAAACCGATACAAGGTGCCCGACTTCTCCAAGTTCTTAGGGCAGGACTCGATTTCCACGATCGATCATGTGAGCCATTTTCTCGCCCAATGCGGGGAGGCATCGGCCGATGAGGTCCTCAGGGTCCGATTCTTCCCGTTATCACTATCGGGATCGGCCTTTGCTTGGTTTTCTTCACTGCTGCCAAATTCCACCAGAGGATGGGCAGACCTCGAGAAACAGTTCCATAAGTATTTCTTCACCGACATGCACAAGATGAAGCTGACGGACCTCACAGTGGTTCGGCAAAGGATGGATGAGTCGGTACAGGATTATGTTCAGAGATTTCGAGATGTGCGCAGCAGATGCTACAGCCTCAGTCTCAGCGATACCCAGTTAGTCGAGATGGCATTTCAGCGGTTGCTAAACCCAATCAAGGAGAGGTTTTCCTCTCAGGAATTCGAAAGTTTGTCGCACCTAGTGCAGCGGGTATCGGCCCATGAGAGCCGGTTCCAAGAAGCTCGGAGGGAGAAGTTCCAGAAGAAGGTTGCGTATGCCCAAGCGTACTCATCGGATTCTAAAGAAGATGCTGAGTCCGATGCCGAAGTTGGACTCGCTGACTGGTCCAGAAACAACAAACCCGTTGCTTGTCCCTGGTTAAAGGCATCGGGTAAAGAAGAAAAGTATGATTTTGATATCAATAAGGCTGACAGAATTTTTGACATGCTGCTAAAGGAGAAGCAGATCCAGTTGCCACCCAATCACGTGATCCCGCCAGTCGATGAACTGAAGAAAAGAAAATATTGCAAGTGGCATAACTCTCCGTCGCACCATACCAACAAATGCAACATGTTCATGCAACAAATCTAATCGGCCGTCGAACAGGGCCGAATTAAGTACGACAACGGAAAGAAGCCGATGAACATCGACGGGCACCCGTTCCCCACCAATATGGTCTACATCTAGCGCCCCGATGGATGACGCAGAGAGGGAGATAGGCGCGTCCGGGAGGAGGGGAACCAAACACAAGTCACTTCATCGGGCTTGATAAACAAGTATAAGAGGAAGGCAAGTGAAGAAGATGATTACGAAGCCGATCAAGCCCCTTCACGATTCAATCCCCACTAGAACTGTGAGTTCTTCAGGTTCTGCTAGAATAAAGGAATGCGGCTACCATTAATGGATGATTGCCCTGAATGCGGCGGTAGCAGAATCAGTCGGAGGTCCCATTATGATGACCGGAGACCATATGATGATCGGAGGTCTTATGAAGGTGACCGAAGGACTCCTCCGCGTAAACCATCGGTACACGAGCGGCTCGGGCCCATCAACTCGGAAGACAACTGCTAGGGGGGCGGTGATCGTTCGACCGATGGAAGGCATCGGCATAACCCTCAGGGGCAGAATGAGCAATGGTGTCCGAGTGGCATCTTCACAAAAAACCAGAAGAGAAGGGTGCAACGTCTACGGCAGAGGGAACTCCAAGGACTTGCCGCTCGGGAGCAGAAACCCGATCGCCCCAAGAAGACCAGGAAAGAATGGCATGTGAAGAAAAGGACCGATCGGGATGATGCGAAATCTATAGGAATCAATATGGTGTTCTTTCTCCTAGCAGAATATCGAGCCGTCGCTAATAGCGACGATGAATAGGTCAAGGCAATGGCCCAGCTGGTGCTGGCACCTCAATCGGCCATATTTGACAAGCCAAACGAGCCCGATCATCGGCACTTGGGGCCTCTTTATATCAAAGGGTTCGTGAACGGTAAGCCGATGGCCAAGATGTTAGTGGATGGAGGAGCAGCCGTCAATATCATGCCATACTCGACGTATCGAAAGCTCGGAAAGGGGCCGGAGGATTTGATCAAAACGAATATGATTCTCAAAGACTTCGGCGGCAACTCATCGGAGGTTAAAGGAGTCCTCAACGTGGTACTCACAGTTGGAAGCAAAACGGTACCCACCACATTTTCCGTCATTGATGAAAAAGGCTCCTACAGCTTGCTACTAGGGCGCGATTGGATCCATGCCAATTGCTACGTCCCCTCTACAATGCACTAGAACCTCATGCAGTGGACCGGATATCAAGTGGAGGTGATCCCTGCCGATAAATCGGTTAACGTAGCAATAGCCGATTTATCAGTTTAGGAGATGGAAGGCGTTGATTGGCCTTCACCATGTTCTTATTACATTTTATTTATAGTCATCCGATACGCGTTGAAACCATCGGCTCGATAGCCGATAGGCGTTACTACTTACGTTTTTCTTGTCTATCTTATCAGTTGCAGGATCAAACTGATTGG
>KE370861.1:35926-55393 GCA_000418225.1 Zizania latifolia
GGGATGCGTTGAATAGTGTTCCAAAACTAAGTGCTCAAAGAAATATTTTCTTGGAAAGTTTTTGGAAATTTTCTGAGTTAAATTTGGATTTTCCAGCAAAGCCGAATAATCCGGACATGTCTAGAGTATCCAAAAACATCGTTCTGTTTGATTTATTTTACACGTCAGAGTATCCGGGTCCGGCCGGATAATCCGAAAATATTGTTTTGTTTGGATTTTCTTTGAACTCTGGAACATCCGGAGGTATCCGGATGATCCAAGAATATCATTCCGTTCAATTTATTTTGTGAGTTGAAGCATCCAGACTTTGGTCGGATGATCCAAAAATTGCTTTCTGTTGGATTTTATTCAGAGGCCTAAAATATCCTGTAAAATCTGGACTATCCGAAACAACTATTATGTTTCTTTTATTCTTTAGTGTAGAACATCCGGTTCAGTCCAGATCATCCGGATGAACAGTGCATGATTTTTTAACCTAACGGCAGTTTTGAGACAGGGGTATAAATACCACCCCTCTCCCATAATTATGGCACGTTTTCCAAAACCTAGCAGACTTGCCTTTGCACTCTTTCTCTCATCCTAGGGCTTGATCTTCATTGGATCTTCGTGACTTGGATTGAGAGATCTTCACCAAAATTCTCGAGTTCTTGTTGATCCATTCTCTTGGGAGTTGTGGTGGTTGTGTACATTTTGATCTTTGGTGATATCTTGAGCACACAGTTTTGGATCGCGTCAATGGATCTATTACTCTTAGAGGTAATCCCTCCTAGACGGCTAGGCATTGATCCACGAGCACTGAGGGATTGTGAGTGACTGGACAAGTTTGTACAAAGGCCTCGCCTCGGCTTCAAAGAGATAACGAGTGAAAACAAAGGCTTATGGCGATGAGCACTTGGTGAGGATTATGGTTGAAAGAGACCCGACCCTTTGGGGTTTCCTCAACGAAGACGTAGGTCGTGGGATCCAAACTCTGGTAAAAATTCATTGTGTCAATCTCTATTCTTGCTAGTTGTTATTTATTTATTGCTCCATTCATTAACTAGCAAGTTTAAGTATCGTTGAATTAGTGCCGTCAAAGTTTAGTGATTAGGTCATATTCTGCTGTTCATAGTTTTTTTGATCTGTAGTGCCCGAATCATCTGGATCAAACCGGATAATCCGGATCTCGGACATTTTTAGTTTTCATCCGGTACCAGGAGTATCTGACCATGCCTGTATAGTCTGGGCCCTAGAAGTTTGAACTGACTAGTTTATTCAGGATTTTTCAAATTGCCTATTCACCCTCCCTCTAGGCAACTTTCAATTGGTATCAGAGCAGGCTCTTCTCAAAGGCTTAACCGCTTAAAGAGTAAATATATCAGAAGAGTCGAATTCCATTAGCACCGAAAAGAACAATGTTGGAGGGAAGAAAAGAGCAGTGTATCATTTTGATTACTCCAAGTTAAATCTTAGTAATAATTATATCTCTGTGCCAACTGGTCATGCACCTTACTTTAATGATACACACTACATGGTATGGAGACATAAAATGAAGTTGCACCTAATCTCTATGCATCCAAATATTTGGAAGATTATGTGCACATGTGTTGATGTGGATGACTCAAACGTGCACGATTGTCAACTAACTGCTGATGAAGAACAAGCGATTCACCGCAACCCTCAAGCAGCGAGTGTTCTACTTGCTGCATTGAGTTCCGAAGAATTCAATAAAGTTGATGGACTTGAGGAAGCTAAAGAGATATTGGAGACTATACAAGTTGCCCATGAAGGTACATCTTCAGTAAGGGAGTCAAAGATTGAGATTCTTGAAAGGAAGCTTAGAAGATTCATGATGGAAGATGATGAAATCCCTCAAGAAATATATGACCGCTTATGGTCCTTGTGAACAAGATAAAGTGTCTTGGAAGCGAAGGGATGACTGATCATGTGGTTGTGAAAATGCTAGTCCGTGCTATAGTACCAAGGAATCCTACCTTGGTGACACTAATCAGGGAGCGAAAAGAGTTCAAGAAGATGACTCCAAGTGATGTTCTAGGAAAAATTATAGCACATGAGTTAATGAAAGAAGAAGCCAAGGAAATCAAAGACCTTGCCAAGCTTCAAAATAACGAGGGCAAGGATGTAGCTCTTAAGGCTAAGAAGAAAGAAGAATCAAGTGATGATGAAGAGCTTGTATTATTTGTCAAGAAATTCAAAAAATTCATGATGAAGGGCGGATTTGACAAATATAAGAAAAGCAAAGAGAAGCACAAGTACAAGAAGGGAAAGAAAAGTAGCCATGCTCACATTGGTGAAGAATGGAACTCCAACTTTGACTCTGAGTCAGAATTAGACTCTGACTCTAGCAAGAAGGGAATCGCCACCGTCGCCATCACCAACATCATGTCTCCAAAGCCATCACTTTTTGGATAGTCGAGTGACGACGAGATTGTCTCCTCCAAGGGCTTCATGGCAAAAAGCAAGAAGGTAACTATTATTTCTAAAGTTGTAGATAAGGATAAACATAGTGATTCCAGTAATGATTAATCTAAAATTGATAATGACATGTTTAAAAATATGAATAAGCTAGTTTTATCTAAGTTTAAAGAACTTATGGAAACAATAGAGGCACAAGAAGCAACTCTTGAAAAACAAGAGGATCTACCCATAAATGAGAAGAAAAGGAATCTTGAACTTGAGCGGCTTCTTACTAAGCAAAAGAAAAATATAGATAAATTGACTAAACAATCTAGTTTAGTAAATGAGTGTAAAGAGGAATTAGAGGAAACACTCAAAACTCTTAAGAGTGAGCTTATTGTTCTTAATGAGAACAATAAGAGCCTTGAAGAGAGAATTGAGTCTCTAAGACTCACCCTGTTTCTATTCCTTCTATTGCTTCCACAAGTAATAGTTGTGCTAAATGTTATAATCTTGATATTACTGCTTATGAGACTAACATGAAAAAAAATAGAGGTTTTAAGAAAGGAGAATGAGAGACTTGGCACCTTGGTAAGTTATGGGTGCATGAAGGCTTACAAGTCAAAGGCTGCCTTATTCAAGACTCTCAACACTTAAAGCAATGTTGAGAAGCGTGAACTTGGCTTTCATCCAAATGAAAGCAAGGTCAACGCTAGAAGGAGATATAAGGATAAGGAAGTTATAAAGTTTGTAAAGGAAGGGCAAAATATAAAGAAGACCAACAACAAGTCTCATGCCTCTGAAGCTACTTTTTATGCCTTATACCTTATTAAGAGAAACCACCGTGGTAAAGTGGTTGCTTAATTTATTGGAAATAAAAATAAAAAACATTTAAGATGCATTTAGATCCCTAAAGTTCTTGTGACTAACATTGAAGGACTTAAAAGATTTGGGTACCTAAAACAAAACACTAATCTCTTTTGTAGGAATACTCCTCCGGTGGATCAAGTTAGATGATGGACAGTGGATGTACCAATCATATGACCGGAGAGAAAAGAATGTTCATATCTTTTGAGCCAAATCAAGGTAATCATGAATCCATTGTGTTCGGTGATAATAGAAAGGGAGAGGTAAAAGGAGTAGGTAAAATTGATATCTCAAATAATTATTCCATTTCAAATGTCTTATTAGTCAAGTCCTTAAGTTATAATTTGCTTTTAATTTCTTAATTATGTGAAATTAGTTATAACAACTGTCTTTTTACTAATGAGGTGTGACCATTTTAAGAAGAAGTAACAATTCTGTTGCCTTTACGGGTAGGTTGAAGGAAAAACTTTATTTAGTCGACTTTGCACTAGATAAAGTTGAATCTAAAACTTGCTTGGTGGCTAAAACTAGCATGGGTTGGTTATGGCATCGCCGACTAGCTCATATTGGATGAGTAACTTGTCAAAGCTTCTTAAAGAGGAGCATATCCTAGGACTAACCAATGTTGTATTTGAGAAAGACAGGTTGTGTAGTACATGTCAAGCTGGTAAATAAGTTGGAGCACCACAGCCGCCAATAATATTATAACAACAAGGAGGCCACTGGAGCTTGTACATATGGATCTCTTCGGACTAGTGGCTTACTTAAGCATTGGCGGTAACAAATATGGTTTAGTTATTGTTGATGACTATTCTCGTTTCACTTGGGTGTTCTTTTTGCATGATAAGAGTGAGACACAAAATGTGGTTAAGAGTTTTGCAAAAAGAGCCCAAAATTAATATGAAGTCAAGATTAAGAAAGTGAGAAGTGACAACGGGAGTGAGTTTAAAAACACTCAAGTTGAAAACTTCCTTGATGAAGAAGACATTAAGCATGAGTTCTCCGCTCCTTATGATCCACCTCAAAATAGAGTGGTAGAACAAAAGAATTGAACACTGATAGAGGCAGCAAGAACCATGCTCAATGAATATAAGACTTCAGACGTATTTTGGGCAGAAGCAATCAACACCATATGTCATGCAATCAACTGTCTTTATCTTCACAAAATTCTCAAAAACAGCGTATGAACTTCTAACCGGTAACAACCCAAATATTTCATATTTTTTAGTTTTTGGGAGTAAGTGCTTTATTTTGAGTAAGCGACCAAGAAACTCTAAATTTGCCTCTAAGCTAGATGAAGGTTTTTTAGTTGGTTATAAGTCAAATGCGCATGCCTATCGTGTTTTTAACAAAACCTCAAGTATTGTTGAATTCACTAGGGATGTGACATTTGATGAAACTAACGATTCTTAAGTAGAGCAAATTGATCGAAGTGATGTAGGTAAAGAAGAATCTCCATATGAAGCAATTAAGATCATACCAATTAGAGACATAAGACCAAGAGAACAAGAACCTACAGATCAACAACAACTATAAGTTGAAGAAAGTCAAACACAAGAGACTCAAGAGCAAGAGGTGTTGAACAATGAACAGGAAGTTCAAGAAAAAATTAATCAACCACCTGTATAACATCAAAGAATTCATCAAGGCATTCAAAGAGACCACCCCATGGACAATATTCTTGGTGATCTACGAAGGAGAGTAACCACTTGTTCTCGTTTAGCAAACATTTGTGAATGTTATTCTTTTATATCCTCTTTGGAACCTATCAAGGTAGAAGAAGCTCTTGAAGATGCAGATTGGGTGATGGCCATGCAAGAAGAGCTCAATAACTTTAAAAGAAATGAAGTATAGACATTGGTGGAAAAACTGAAGCAAAATTTGATTCGCACTAAATGGGTCTTCCACAACAAGCAAGATGAGCACGGCGTTGTCATAAGGAACAAAGCAAGATTAGTGGCTCAAGGCTTCACATAAATCGAAGGTTTAGATTTTGGTGAGACATATATAATTGTTGCTAGGCTAGAGTCAATTAGAATATTATTAGCCTTTGCTACTCACCATGATTTTAAGCTTCACCAAATGGATGTGAAAAGTGCATTCTTGAATGGACCAATTACTGAATTGGTATATGTGAAGCAATCACCAGGCTTTGAAGACCCCAAATATCCAAATCATGTGTTTAAACTCTAAAAGGCACTCTATGGGCTTAAGCAAGCACCTAGAGCATGGTATGAATGCCTTAGAGATTTTCTTCTTAAAAAGAGATTTGAAATAGGCAAAGTCAATCCTACTATCTTTACTAAGCATTTCAATAATGATTTCTTTGTTTGCCAAATATATATCGATGACATTATATTTGGTTCTATTAATAATAATTTTTGTGAGAAATTTATTAGGATCATGACCAAAAGGTTTGAAATGTCTATGATGGGGAGCTAAAGTTCTTTCTAGGATTTCAAATCAAGCAACTCAAAGAAGGAACCTTCACCAATCAAACAAAGTATATTAAAGACATGCTCAACAAGTTTGACATGAAGAATGCTAAACCCATCAAGACCCCCATGCAAACCAATGGGCATCTTAATTTAAATCAACAAGGAACTGACGTCGACCAAAAGGTATAATGTTCCATGATTGGTTCCTTATTGTATTTATGTGCATCTAGGCTCGATATAATGCTTAGCGTTTGCATGTGCATAAGATTTTAAGCTGCACCAAAAGAATGTCATTTGGTTGCTGCTAAAAGAATCTTGAGATATTTGGTTCATACTCCAAACCTAGGGCTTTAGTACCCGAAAGACTCAACCTTTGATCTTATCGGCTATTCGGACTCTGATTATACCGGTTACAAAGTGGATAGAAAAAACACCTCTAAAACTTGCCAATTCCATAGAAGATCACTTGTTTCATAGTCTTCTAAGAAACAAAATTCTATAGCTTTATCCATAGCCAAAGCTGAATATGTAGCGGTTGATAGTTGTTATGCTCAACTCCTTTAGATGAAATAAACATTGAAAGACTTTAGACACAATGTCACCAAAATCTCTTTATTGTCTGACAATTAGAGCACCATCAAAATAGCCAACAACCCAGTTCAACACTCAAGAACCAAACATATTGACATTCACCATTATTTCTTGAGAGACCATAAGATCAAGGGAGATATTAGCCTAACCCATGTAAGAACAGATAAATAGCTTGCCGATATTTTTACCAAACCTTTAGATGAGCATCGATTGTGTGAGTTTAGAAATGAACTGAATATCCTTGATTCTCATAACATAGCTTGATACACTTGCACAAAAAATTGCCCATGTTGGAAATGAGAAGATAAATTAATTGCCTTCCTCATATGAATGGACTACATTTTAAATAAATACAAAACCATCATATTCTTGTTTATGTTTTATATGAGCTATGCCACGTTTATTTATGTTTATTCATGCTTAAAATAATTATGGTAAAATACTATTATTAAGCCTAAAGTTCATGGCATTTGCCTCTCCTTGAATTCCTGAGAGTTGAGAAATCTAGAGTTTCTGGATCATCTAGCTCAACCCGGATGCTCCGGACCTAGGACTTTTTGAAGTTCATTCTAGAGAACCCGGATTATCCGACTCCATCCAGATAGTCCAGCTCACCTAGAATCCTGGATACTCTAGACCATCTCGTAGTATCTGGGGCGGGCTTTATAAAAGGGGTCCAAACCCTATGGGCTTCTCTCTCCTCCTCACTTCATCTCTTCTTCCTCACTCCAACTCTCGATTTCTCCGGCGATTTTCTTTGAAATCTATCCATGGGAGTCGCGGGATCTGTTGAGGGGGAGCATAGGACCCTTTGGGAAGCGCCGATCATCTTCTTGAATCCTCCGTATTCTTCTTTGAGGTATTCTTCATTTTTGACCTAGATCGGCCATTTTCCTTCTAGTCTTTAGTTAAATCTTAATCCTTTAGGCTAGAATAGGTCCTAGATGTGTTGTTGTGATGTTCCCTAGCCACATTGTCGAGATAGTTTGATTTCAATTTTGTGGAACCTAGATGCTCCGGACCTATTCAGACTGTCTGGGTCCCGGAGGCTCCGGTTAAGTCTAGACGTTCTGGGTTGGGTTACATTCAAAAGTTTTCATTCCTTGATTCAATCCTTAATTCAACTTTTGATACCGTGCTGCTTTGTAGCAGTTGTCATCATGTCTGACGGACGGTGCAAGAAGGCCAAGCATGACCCAAGGAACACTTCCGGTGATGACAATGACGCCAGGTATTCTCCTCCTAGTGTTTCTAGTGCCAGGCCACAGGCTTCAAGAGGCCATTTCAAGCGGCTTGCTTCGTGAAGTCATCGATTCCTAGACATTGGCATTCAAATTCCCACTACTTCATCTGTGAGGCCTCCTCCTCCACCTTCCCAAGGCAAAGGAAAACAGCCTGCCTCTAGATAATCTAGTCGTAGTGATGATTTCACTCAGCTAGTCCGGAGGAAAGTTCAAGAGCCTCCTCAGGTTGGCAGGGTCACACCTAGATCTAATGTCAACTACATGAGCCGGACCCATGAGGATGGGCAGGAAAGAAATCAGGATCCCTGGGATTATGTGAGAGATGCCTCAGACTACTGGTTCCACTCAAGTTTTAGCAGAACTACTACAAGAGTGTCATGCTACCCAAGTGGCACCCAGTCGTCGAGATGTAGTGGATCAACCGGGCTTCGATGAAAAAGAAGAACCTAGTGTTCAATCAGGTGATCCGCATCTACTAGGCCAAGAATCTCTATGGCCTCATGGAGATCAAGTAGAACTGGTGCGAAGAAGCAATCTGCCAGTTTTACTCCACCCTCTTCTAGACCGTGGACAACAAAGAGCCTTCCTTTCATTGGAGGCTAGAGGGGGCTGAGTTCGAGGTCACTCTCAGTGACTTCGCTACTATTCTTGGACTAGACGGCAATGATCACTCAGCCTTCTGGTTGGATCAAGAACCCATGCTTAGAGCTGATGCAGTATCTTATCCGTATGAGCCGGGTTCCTTCGTTGGAGGCAAGACAGAGGGTCTCTCCCCGCTCTTTTCAGTGCTCAATAGCCTGTTCAGGAAGACTCTTCTGCTGAAGCTTGAGGACTCATCGTCATTGCTGGGCAATGCCCGCAACCTGCTGTCGATCATGCGGGAGGACTGATGAGTGTTCAGTGTATCTCTCTTCCTTTGGAGTGAGATCTGGACCACCTCAGTGTCTCCCACGAAGAGTTGCGTGTACGCTTCATACATTCAGCTTGTGATCGACCGGGTCACCTGCTGGAAGATGATACCATGGGTACACTCCTCAGGCACCGTCTTCTAGAGCGCCTCCAGGGCAGTCCTCCTCAGTAGCTCTACCTCCTCTTGCTGGTCCTCTGTAGCTCCATTCTTAATATTCATCTTGTTTGCAATTGTTATCACTTCTATGATTATATTGTCATCAATCACCAAAAAGAGGGAGATTGAAAGTGCATCTTGATGCACCTAGGCCCCTAATTTCTTTTGGTGTATTAATGATAATAACGATCAAATATTACTAATCTTGTTGCTAAGATGAATGCAGATTTCTAAATCAAAGTGGCTTTGCAAGTTAACCGAGTTTGAAGAAATCGCTCTTTTCAGTGCTTCTTAGGCTCAAATGTGCAAAATGGTTATATTTTATATGAGCTTTAGTCTAGGTATATCGTACTATCAAGAGAGATGTGTTAAATAGTGTTCCAAAACTAACTGCTCAAATAAAAATCTTCCTAGAAAGTTTTTGGACTTTTTCTGAGTTAAATTTGGATTTTCCAGCAAAGCCAGATAATCTGGACATGTCTAGAGTATCCGAAAACAGCGTTCTGTTTGATTTATTTTACACGTCGGAGTATCCGGGTCCAGCAGGATAATCTAAAAATATTATTCTGTTTGGATTTTCTTTGAAGTCCAGAACATCTGGAGGTATTCGGATGATTCGAGAATATCGCTCTATTGAATTTATTTTGTAAGTTGGAGCATCAGGACTTTAGTCGGATGATCCAAAAATTGCTTTCTGTTGGATTTTATTGAGGCCTGGAACATCTGGTCAATACCAGATGGTCCAAAAATTTCTTTCTATCTGGATTTATTTTTGGCCCAAAATATCCGGTCAAATCCAGACTATCCGAAAAAACAGTTATGTTTCTTTTATTCTTTAGTCCAACCAAACAGCTAGTTTTGAGACAGTGGTATAAATACCACCCCTCTCCCACAATTAGGGCACATTTTTCCAAAACCTAGCAGACTTGCCTTTGCACTCTTTCTCTCATCCTAGGGCTTGATCTTCATTGGATCTTTGTTAGTTGGATTGAGAGATCATCACCAAATTTCTAGAGTTCTTGTCGATCCATCCACTTAGGAGTTGTGGTGGTTGTGTGCGTTTTGATCTTTGGTGAAATCTTAAGCACACGGTTCTGGATCACGTCAATGGATCTATTACTCTTGAAGGTAATCCCTCCTACATGGCTAGGCGTCGATCCGCTAATACCCAAGGATTGTGGGTGACCGGACAAGTTTGTACAAAGGCCTCGCCTCGGCTACAAAGAGGTAACGAGTGAAAACCAAGGCTTACGGCGGTGAGTGCTTGGTGAGGATTATGGTTGAAACAGACCTGACCCTTTAGGATTATGGGGAGGCCACGCTAGCATTAAATTCAATATTTTTACCCCGTTCGTCTAGGAACCATGCGTGTAATGGGATCATAGATCATTACCTCTAGTCACAAAATGCGCTAGGGTAGCAGAAGTAGAGTTGATGAAGCGTGTTCTCGATCAGCTCCGCTCAGTTCCGTCCGTTCGTCGGTGGTGAAGACGACGTAGTCCGGCGACCTACACGGGAAGATCAGCACCGAAGCAGCAGCAGCGCCTCTACGGTATCCACACGTACAGAGACTAGATCACCTCACGCTGGTATGCTAGTACTACGTGAGAGATTAGGGGAGAGATGGCCACAACCGGTGTAGCCATGAGAGGTGGCGGCTAGGGTTAGGTCGAAGCAACAACCAACAGCAGCCCTTTTGTCCTAGCCCCTCCTCTCCTTAATAGTGCCCTCGCATGGGCTTTCAATGAGTATTAAAGCCCAATAGATCTAATCTGTTCATCTAGCCTGGAAGTTCTGGTCTAGGCCCGGAACTTCCGAAAATAACCTTCTATACGAATTTATTTCTGTCCGGAACTTCTGGTCCAACCGAAACTTCTGGACCTAGAACTTCCGGTCCAACCAAAACTTCCAAAAATAACATTATGTATCGAATTTATTTCGACTCAGAAGTTCTAGTTTCACCCGGAACTTCCGGTTCGTCTAGAACACACCTTTCAGGCAGGCCCGAAATTTCCAGTCCAACCGGAACTTTCGGTTCCTCCAGAAACCAAAACTAAGGCTGGCCCAGAACTTCTGGTCTAACCAGAACTTCCGGATGCTCTAGAACCCGAAACTTCTGGCCTCAAGATAGAACTTCCGATTCCTCCATAATTCTCTAGGGCATATTTCCATCAATCTCCCACTTGCACAAGAGCCAATTCTTGCAAGCTTTAAATCCCATCCCCTTAAGCGTGTGACCTGATAGGTTCGTATGCAAACGGCCCCTACCCGAAAACTCTTTTCGGATCGTAAATCAATAGCGATACCTAGCAGCACATATTGACCCCCGAAAGCATACAAAATCAAAATCATATTTTCTGAACCTTGATATACTCACGCACCAATCTCTTTACCACACGACATCAGTCAAGCTTAAGGCGAGATTCGTGCCACCTTTGTGATAACTTGACACTTCACTCGATCAAGTAGTGGATTAATCATGATTAACTCTTTAATCATAGTGGCATGGCCATGCACTTTTCTAATCCAACTACCTCGAGGGGCCCAGAGACGTCTCTCCTATTATTTAGGAGGGGTAAATTCCATCTTGACCGCTCACATCCCACGACATGTATCACTACACATTCTGGAATCAATGACGATCTTAGGTCTAAGAATTCTACAGGTACACCATTTGAGAATAACTGATGGCACATTTAAAATAACAATCCCAGCAGTATCTCAAAGTGGGTCTATCCAACACCATGTTCTCTAACATGTGTCCACATCACTGATTTGATATCTCCATATCTATGATCCGTGAAACATGATCATCAATCAGTCAAATGTGCTAATCTATAGAACATCACTGTCCCTTATGATGATATGAGATTAGAGATCATTTAGAATAACATCATTATAAAACAAAGAGTCTCACAAACAAGTAACATACTTGTTGATCAATGTAATAGATAATTATTCAAGGAACAAGAATATATCACGCTGACCAGTGGTTAAAAATGTAAACCACTCAGGCGCACAACTCAACCTTTCTGACCGACGTGGGGCTGGTGTCTCGACAACAGGTTCTGCAACATCTTGCATATCGAGTTGCGGTTCAGTTGGAGCTGAAACACTTTCTAGTGGTTCTCGAACCTCTTTGAGTAGCACCATGCTCCCACTAACCTCTTTCGAGAGAAACTCTTTCTCCAAAAAGACACCATTCTGGGTGACAAACACTTTGTCTTCTTCCCGGTTATAGAAGTAATATCCTTTGGTTTCCCTAGGATACCCCACAAAGAAGCATTTATCAGATTTGGGAGTGAGCTTATCAGACGTCAAACATTTTACATAGGCCTCACAACCCTATATCTTTAAAAAAGACAACCCGAGACGCTTCCTAGTCCATATCTCATATGGTGTCCTCTCTATAGATTTAGATGAAACTCTGTTTAATGTGAAAACAGCAGTTTCTATGGCAAATCCCCAAAAGGACAATGAAAGATCAGATTGACACATCATTAATCAGACCATGTCTAACAATATTACGTTCCTCCGCTCGAACACCCCATTCCATTGGGGCATGCCTGGTGGAGTCAGCTGTGGAACAATTCCACACTGCTTTAGATGATTATTAAACTCATAGCTCAAATATTCACCTCCACGATCAGATCACAGAAATTTAATTGTCTTGCCTATATGATTTTGTACCTTATTCTAGAACTCCTTGAACTTTTCAAAAGATTCCGACTTATGCCACATTAAGTAGATGTAACCAAATCTACTAAAATCATCGGTAAAAGTAATGAAGTACTGGAATCCATCTCTGGCTATAGAACTCATTGGTCCACATACATCAGTATGTACAATGGCCAACAATTTATTTGCCCTCTCACTTTGACCAGTGAAAGGCGTCTTACTCATTTTGCCAAGTAAACAAAACTCACATGTGCCAAATGATTCGAAATCAAATGACTCCAAAAGCTCATCTTTATAGAGCTTCTGCATGCGCTTCTCATTTATATGACCTAAACGACAATGCCAAACATAGATAGGATTCAAATCATTAAGCTGAGACTTCTTGGTATTAATATTATAAACATGTGTATCCTCAAGATTCAGAATATATAAGCCATTCACTAATGGACAAACACCATAGAGCATACAATCTGAAAATATCGAATAACACTTGTTCCTTATTACGAATTCAAAACCGTCTTCCTCTAAACATGAAGAAAAGATAATGTTTATGTCCAAGGTAGAAATGAAATAACAATTATTCAATTCCAAAACTAATCCTGAGGGTAGCGACAATGAATAAATGCCGACGGCCAACGTAGCAACTTTTGCACCATTGCCGACGAGGACATCCAATTCACCTCTTACACACTTCCTTGTCCTATTCAGTCCCTGCAATGACTTGTAAGTATGAACCATCGATTCGGTATCAAATACCCATCAATCACTTGAACGAGTAGCAAGATTAATTTCAATAACATTTATACCTAAAGTAGAAGTCACACTTCCCTTCTTTTTCTTGAGTTCTTCCAAATACAACTTGCAATTCCTCCGCCAATGACCAGTCTTATGGCAGTGGTGGCAAGTGTCAGAAGAAGCAGGGCCAGTGTTAGACATTCCAGCTGGTTTAGACTTAGAGCTCGAGATCACATCTGAAGCTTTAGCCTTTCCCTTGCGTTTTCTCTTCCTGCTATCCTTTTGAACCATCATCACATGACTAGAATTCCTTTTAATGCTATCCTTAGCAGTCCTCAGCATTCCATGCAATTCAGCCATGCTTTTCTCTATGCTGTTCATATAAAAATTCAAAATGAATGGCTCGACGCTCATAGGGAGCGACTAGCGAATCACATCCGTGGCCAAATCTTGGTCAAGGAGAAAACCAAGTTTTTTCAGTGTTTCAATGTAACTAATCATCTTAATTACATGAGGACTGACTGGGCTGCCTTCCGCCAACCTACACGCAAACAAAGACTTTGAGATGTTGTACCTCTCAGTCCGTGCTTGGTTCTCAAACATGCCTTTAAGTCTCACGATCCTATTGTAGGCGTCCCTGTCCTCATATTGCTTCTGAATCTCAGAGGGCATAAGGGCAAGCATGAGATATCTGACATCAATTGAATCGTTGGCGTGCTTCTCATAAGCCCGCCGATCTATGGTAGATGCATCATCTTTTGGTTCATCAGGATGGGGCTCCTCTAGAACATATTCCTTTTTTCTCTTGTTTGAGAACAATTCTCAAGTTTCTATACCAGTCAATAAAGTTTGTTCCAGAAAGCTTTTCCTTTTCAAGAAATGATCGCAGATTAAAATTGGAAGTGTTCTTAGTAGTAGGTGCCATGATCTACAACAAAAATATAAGGTTCAGCACTATGCTATGTGAATCTTCTATCAAATAAAAGATGTTCCACTATATGTAAAATGATCGCTTTCTCTCTAACGACACATAGTGGGACAAGATCCGTATTCAACTAACTCCTAGTGAGCTTTGGCATCACTGCTAGAAGATTAGTGACATAGGTAAGCAACAACATGCTAATCACATCCTATGTGACTCTTGTTCGTTGGGATGGCATCCAATGCCTCGACGCCCAACTCCATGCCCCAAAGCCCAAAACCGTTTTGATAGCTTTGTTAAGCAAACCAATACTATGCTTGTGGATGTCCGACATTCATCCTAACTGGTTAAGATAAAAGATGACACCCTGCTTTGGCAGACCCACCATACAATGATCGAAAACTTTGTAGGTGCATCTATTGGAAAGGGCATCAAGGTTCTTAATTTTCTGAGGGAAACTATTCTAACATAGAAACGATGCCGACCGTACACGAAAATATGAAAGAATAGTATGACAGGAACATAAGTAAATATCACAGGCAATCATATTAACTATGACATAGTATGGCTCTTTTCACATGGTGATCTCTATCTCCATGGTTCCTGTCCTTTGGGTCATCACGCTTCAAGCCTCCATGATCTTGTATCAGTCTATTACAACTAATAGCACTATACTAATTACATGAGGAGAAGCATCACATGTCAACTCGTAGGTTGTACAACAATAGAACAGCCTTGGGCTGCAATTAACCATGACACGCAAGCCATGAAAATTACATGTATGCATCATATACATCACAAGGCCATACCAGTCACTACATTCTCTGCAAAAACAAGTTAGACGTAGAATCTACCCATGACTGAACAAGACCCGAAACTTCCGGCTCAAAGGCCTGGAACTTTCGGTCGAAGAGCCCGGAACTTCTGACTCAAGGCCAGAACTTCCAAAATCACCCTTCTGTATCGAATTTAGTTTGGCTCGGAACTTCCGGGTCACACCCGGAACATCAAAAAAAACCTTCTGTACGAAATTTATTTCGGCCTGAAATTTCTAAAAATCCGACGCAAAATCAATAGATCCAATCTATTTCCACCACATATCACCTATATGTGATCGATCCAGATCGAACACTACGCACATAGGCTCTAATACTACTGTTAGGTTATGGGGAGGCTACGCTAGCATTAAATTCAAAAATTTTACCCCGTTCGCCCAGGAACCATACATGTAATGGGATTATAGATCATTACCTCTAGTCACTAAACGCGCTAGGGTAGCAGAAGTATAGTTGATGAAGCATGTTCTCGATCAGCTTCGCTCAGTTTCGTCCGTTCATCGGCGGCGAAGACGATTTTGTCCGGCGACCTCCACAGGAAGATCAACACCGCAGTAGCAGTGGCGTCTCTACGGTACCCACACGTATAGAGACGGGATCACCTCACGCTAGTATGCTAGTACCACGCGGGAGATTAGGGGAGAGATGGCCATAACCGGTGTAGCCAGGAGAGGTCGCAGCTAGGGTTAGGTCAAAGCAATAACCAACAGCAGCCCTTTCCTCCTAGCCCCTCCTCTCCTTATATAATGTCCTCTCATGGGCCTTTAATCAATATTAAAGCCCAATAGATCTAATATGTTCGTATGGCCCGAAAGTTCCGATCCAGGCCCGGAACTTCCAAAAATAACCTTTTGTACGAATTTATTTCTGTCTGAAAGTTTCAGTCCAACCGGAACTTTCGGTCCAACCAAAACTTCCGAAAATAATATTCCGTATCGAATTTATTTCGACCCAAAAGTTCTGGTTCCACCCGGAACTTTCGGTTCATCCAGAAAACACCTTTCAGGTAGGCCCAGAACTTCCGGTCCAACCAGAACTTCTGATACCTCCAGAAACCCAAACTAGGGCTGGCCCAGAACTTCTGGTCTAACTGAAACTTCTGGATGCTCTAGAACCCAAAACTTCTAGCCTCAGGCCAGAACTTCCGGTTCCCCCAGAATTCTCTTGGGCATATTTCCATCATAGGATTTCCTCAACAGAGATGTAGGATCGTGGGATCCAAACTCCGGTAAAAATTCATTGTGTCAATCTCTATACTTGCTAGTCGTTATTTATTTATTGCTAGATTCATTAACTAGCAAGTTTAAGTATCTTTGAATTTGTGCTATCAAAGTTTAGTGTTTTGGTCATATTCTGATGTTCATAGTTTTTCTAATCTGTAGTACCTGGATCATCCAAATAAAACCAAATAATCCGAAACTCGGACAATTTTAGTTTTCATCCGGTACCCAGAGTATCCGACTAAGCCCAGATAGTTCGGGCCCTAGAAGTTCAAACTGACTAGTTTATTCGAGATTTTTCAGATTGCCTATTCACCCCTCCTCTAAGCAACTTTCACCATCGCGTCCAGGTTCTGTTTCTACCCGCTGGCCATCACGCCACCATTCGACAGTGACCCTATGTCCCCGAGCCGCCGCCACACGCCGCCCCGGCGTGGTGCCGACGTGGCGCCCATGTGGCTACTGTGTCAGTGCCACGTGCGCAGCCGCCGCCTGCGTGGGTGCCACTTGCACGCCATGTGGCAGACCTAGCGCATGCGCACTCGCATCCCCCTGCTGACGGTAATTAATCCAATTTTTCTTAAGAACAATAATTCTGTATTGCGTCATAAATCCTTTTTAATTTATAAACATTACATAATAGTGTTTAAACATCAAAAATTCATATCTAATTCATCCGAACTCCAAATTTAACCTTTAAAATTGCAGATTTTTCTAAAATTGAGCTCTATCCATTAAAAAGGCATGTTCTACATGAGCCCCTCGCCCTCATATATATAGACATCCTAGCTTGGGCCCTTTCGGGCCTAACTAGGACTCTACTCAGATCCCTATTCGATATGTTCGGATCTCTATCCAAACCGTTTAGATCTCTATCTAAATTGAGCCCAATTCAAATCCTATTCGAATCCAGTGTTCTAACCCATTAAGTGTGCGGCTCTATAGGTTCACGTATATCTTGCTTAACGTATGGAAACTCCTTCCAGCACTCTGTTAATAGCGGCCTCTAACAAAGCATATTCACCCAAGTATGCGTAAAGATCATGTCGGCTGAACCCTTAACTTTCTCATGTATAAATCCCTTTGCCTCGTGATATTGATCGAGCATAAGGTGAGACTTATGTGATCCTATCAATAGCTCAATCTCTCACTCGATCTTCGTATTGGCCGTGGTATGGCAATGCACTTCTATAATTCATTACATCGAGAGGCCAAGAGATATCTTCCCTATAAGGAGGGGCAAATTCCATCTTGATCACTCACATCCAACTACATATTTCATAGCATACCCGAAAACTACTTTTATAAGTACCTGGTTATGGAGTAGCATTTGATAGACTCAAAGTAAGATATTATGTATGTTGAGAACCATGATGATCTTAGGTATAAGGACTTTACATAAATATTACTGAGACTAACTGATGATACATAGAATCTCAACAGTATCTCATAGTGGATCTATCCAACATATGTTCTTTAACATACGTCCATGTTATTGATTTGGTATCTCCATATCCATGACCCATGAGACATGATTATCAATCAATACACATGCCGATCTCAGTCATATATGTTTCATATATGACTTATATCTAATCAATGATCATTTAGAAATAGTTACATTATGAGTCTCATGAATGAGTCACGTACTCATTGATCCACAATAATAATTTCTATTTCAAAGAATAAATAACTTTATTTCATGAACATAGTATGTCACGTACAATATCTCTATATTGCATCTAGGGCATAATGTTAACAGTCTCTCACTTGCACTAGAGTTAACTATGTAGATATCTAATACCTATAGAGCTAGTGTTCATCTCATGCTTGGACTGTGAGATGGGCTTTGTCAATGGATCTGCAACATTCAGATCAGTTTGAACCTTACATATCTTTACATTTCCACTATCCACTATCTTATGGATCAGATGATATCACCGAAGTATATATTTGGACTTCTGGTGTGACCTAAATTCCTTTGCTTATGTGATAGCACCACTATTATCACAATAGAGATGCAACGGCTGACGGCAAAGACGGCGGCATGGCAGCAGCGATGCAGCGGCAACAACGGCCGGAGGGAGGCGGTAGACCGGCGAGCTAGCAGCAGGCCAACAGGAGGCAGCGACAGCGGTGGCATGGCGGTGACGGGCAGCATACAGAGGTGGAGAGGAAGGCGGCAGCGCACTGTACAGCAGCGGCGACTCGCCGGCGACGTGGCAGCGGTGCTGAAAAAATAGGAGACAGGGGCAGCCAGCGAGGAGAAGTGGAGCAGGACCGGCGATGGCGACGGCTGGGCACACGGCATGCAGCGGGGCTGCAGGGTGGCATGCAGGAGCGGCGGCACGCAGAGGCACGTGCAGGGAGAGCGGTGGCGGCTTGGCGCAGGGGATGGCGAGCAGGGGTCGCAGCGGCGAGGGGGGCGCTGCCGGGCAGGAGCGATAGCGGCTCGCTGGCGGGAAGCACGGGCGGCGGCGCCCCTGGGCGGTGCGGCGGCAGCCTGGCAGCGTGGTGGCGACGGGCTCTAGGAGAAAAAGAGCAGGGCGGCTGGGCTTTTATAGGGGAGGAGTCGTAGAGGATGAGGACTCCTGGGCGGTTGGGATGGCCGGATTTCATGGGCGGCGCAGGGGAGTTCGGCCATGGCGGGTGGAGAGGCGGCGGCGCGCGGCTGCTGCGCGCTAGGGCGTGGGTGCGCAGGGGGCTGGGCCGGCGCGGACAGGGACTGGGCAGCTCGAGGAGGGGCGGCGTACCTGGGCCGGTGAGGGGAGCGGCAGGGCTGGCGACCAGGAAGCAGCGGCCAGGAACAGCACGCACGCTGGAATGGGAGGAAGAAGAAGGTGCGTGCAGCCACGAAGAAAAAGAGAAGAGAGAGAAGAGGAAAAAGGAAAAAAAAAGGAGGAAAGAGAAAAAGAAAGGGAAAGAAAAGGGAAAAGAGGAAAAAGGGAGGACTTTTCTGCAAAATTTTTCTTAATTTCGATTATCAAACTTTCGATTGAATTTTCAGAATTTGAGAAGAATTCAAACATACACCAAAGAATATTACGAAATATTCCATGGTTTCAAAAATTAATAATTTCGCATTCGTGTCGAAATTAAGAAATTCAAGGAATTTTGAATAGACCACTAATTTTCAAAGGAACAGGAAACCTCTCAAAATAAGTTTGAAAGATTTTGGAATTCAAGGAATTTTGATGAAATCTAAATTCGATTGGTAAGTTTGAATTTCACGGATAGAAAGGGAATTCGATGGATCAGGATTTTCAACGTAGGAGGGGGTTTAAAGGCATCTTTAAAGACAAGATGAAGGAAGATCGGATCAAAGATCGGAAAGATAAAGAAGGATTTTTAATTATTATTGCTTCTCTTCTCTTTGTTACTGAGAAATTAAATCCATTGCACCAAAAATTTACGGAAATTTTTGGGAAGCAAATTTTAAAGCAAGGAAAATTTACGAAAAACTTTCCCTGTTG
>KE370861.1:67635-90771 GCA_000418225.1 Zizania latifolia
CCCGCCGCTAGGCTGCCGCCGCGCCACCCAGGGCACCGCCGTCGCCGCTTCTACTCGACCACCCTACGCCATGTCGCCACCCTACCATCGTGCCTCCGCACCCCTCCACCAAGCCGCTGCTGCCCCACCCCTCTACTTGTTCGCCCGCAGCAAATACAGAAGAAAAATCTCTTAAATGTTGTTTTTATGCAAAAAGAGCCCTATTATGCCTTCCTTTGAAATACCCTTGCATCACATGCATTTCGCGTGTGACTTGTTGAGTACGGTGGGTGGTACTCAGCCTTGCTTTATGCACCCTTCCCTAGAGAAAGAAGTTCTTAAGTGTTGGAGGACCAAGGCTTATACCCCAGTTGAGTTGTCTGTGGAGTTGGAGCTGAAGCTACGTTAGTCCGTCGTTCCGCTGCTATTTTTTTGCTGTGTGAGGACTGAGTGCCCTCTTATGTAAGTTTTTAACGTTTATTTGTTTGAGTTGGATCTGTATATTAAATTATCAATTTATGTACCCTAGCTGATTCCTTGATAGGGATTTAATACATGAAGTGTCCTGAAAATTTGGTTACTAAATTTCTAGGCGTGACAAGTATCCCTCCGCTCAAGGCAGGGTGGCCGATCGAGTTCAGGGACTCCGCTGACAGGGAGCCAAAGACTCTGGCTTTGGAGGATATCCGTAAGAAAATCGAGCCATAAACCATCTCTTTTTTACACAACGTAGGGCCTCGGTCGTTAACGACTTTTTCTTTTTGCAGTGGCTCGAGTCAAGCTCACCCCTTCACCGGCAGCGAAGGTGGCCGAGTGTGTCGTAGGGCCTCCCACCACCGCTGAATAGACGAAGTGCCTCATACTCGTTGCAGAAGTGGGAGCACTACAACTGAGTGTGGGTGGGGCTAGGTGCTACCCCCCGAGATGCTGGACCTATCTTTGAGCGGTCGGACCTCGGAGCTTCGCAGCAGCAACACGAATCATTGCCTACTTTGAGGCAGACGATCGACGTCTCGACTGAGGGGTGGTAAAAGTAGCGGCAGAGGTCCAGGGGCTGAGTGAAACGGCACCCGTGATATCAGACTCTTGGCCCCTGACTCCGGGGAGAGACTGGTCGGTCCATGACACTGATGCATCACTAGGGGCTGGAACTTCAGAGGTTACATTGGAGGATGTGGAGGCATTTTCTAGCCAGCCTTATGTCCTCTGCTTTCGCCTGCCTCGAAGGTAAGTTCTCTTTGAACCTTCTCCCTCAAAGTATCTCTTCGAAGCATTTTCTGCATATAACTTAGATATATTTTATCTTTTCTAGACTTCATTGCCACTGATGACGCGCAGCAGTGAGGTGGTGATGATGAGGCCAGATGCAATAATGCGGAGAATGACTCCGACAGAGAGCGTAAGGAGAGCGACTCCGAAGAGGGGCTCTCGAAGGGTGACCCCGAAGACGAGCACTTCGAAGGAGACGATGGTGGAGATGCCACGACGATGCCCCACACCCTGAGACCCCTCAGGACGTGCCTCTGTCGTTCGAGATCGAGGACTCAGATTGTTCGGACTAGAGGGTTCCCTTCCTCCGAGCCTACCTCCCTTCAGGAGGGGTGCTAGATGGACTCTTGGAGCCTTACCTCCGGGCTCACCAGGACATCACTCGAAGTGAACTGGTGGCCACAACTGTGGGGTACCATCACAGGGACCTATCTTCGATGGCCGATGGGGCCCTGGCTTAGCTATAAGGTGCTTCGAATGTGCTGCTTTCTTTTCCTTTTGTATATTTTCTAACTCTTCTTATTTCTTTCGAATGTGCTTGTTTTGATGAGGGCCGCATCGAGGGTGCTTGGCTAGCATAAAGCTAAGACTAAGCGCACTGTGCGAGACCTCTGACAGCGCACCTCGGCAGCCGAAGATCGGGTTGCTGAGTTGGAGGAGATGTTACGCCGGTAGCGTGAAGACTGGTGACAGGCGGAGGCCGAGGCCCAAAGGCACCTCGAATTGGAGGCCACTATGAAGGCTGAGACCGAAGGCCTTAAAGCTGAGAAGGCAAAGCTCGAGGGCGAGCGCTTGGGGGCTGTGGCTGCGCTTGATGGGACCAACAGAAAGCTTCGAGAGTCGATGGCCATCTAGCCCTTGGCCCTTCAAATGAAGTACCTTGAGCAGGCAGCCTCTACCCTCGAGAAAACCTTGTCCAGCTTCACAGAGACCTTGGGAAGGGTAACAGCTTAGAGCGTCATGCAAGCTCTTCATGACTCTGGCTGCAACCATCTTCAATGGCTGATCTCGATGCAAGACTTCCGTTTCAGGGGCCTGAGGATGTTTTCTCCGGCGGCGGAGGTAGTAGCGGCATGGAGGGCCCTCCAAGACATATGGAGGGATCAAGGAGGGCCTTCTTCACAGGAGCTCATCGACGAGGGCCGTCGTCATGCTCAACATCACTCCTCGCTGGCTTCGTGGGTTCTGCCACCTCCTGCGCCTACCCGCCCCGATGTGTAGATTCTAGGCCTTTTGTAAATGCTTTGATGCAAATGTAATTAGCCTCGAAATCTTTAATGAAAATAGGAATATTTCATACTTGTGCCCAGGATCATGTTGTAAATTCTGAGGGTGATGTCAAAGTACTCGAAGCCACTGAAGCCCTTCGCCATGGATGGGTAGTTTTTGAAGTAGCTAGGTCCAAAGGCCATACACATTTTAAACTCCCTCGAGAACCTAACGGCGAAGTGTTGGCCAAAGTGGCTGACGAGCTTTTAGCTTCGATTAAGATGGAGCCTGCCCAAAGTTCATCATCTTCGTTACATTTAACTGGTTTTGATGGAGTGGGGTCTGAATTGATGGAAATATGCCCAAGAGAATTCTGGGGGAACCGGAAGTACTAGCTTGAGATCAGAAGTTTCGGGTTCTAGAACATCTAAAAGTTTCGGTAGGACCAGAAGTTCTAGGCCAGCCCCAGTTTTGGTTTCTGGAGGAGCCGAAAGTTCCGGTTGGACCAGAAGTTCCGGGCCTGCCTGAAAGGTGAATTCTGGACGAACCGGAAGTTCTGGGTGAGACCCGAAAGTTCTGGGTCGAAATAAATTTGATACAGAATGTTATTTTCGGAAGTTTCGATTGGACCGAAAGTTTTGGACTGAAATAAATTTGTATAGAAGGTTATTTTCGGAAGTTTTGGGCCTAGACCAGAACTTCCGAGCCAGGTGAACAGAATAGATCTGTTGGGCTTTAATATTGATTAAAAGCCCATGAGAGGGCACTATATAGAGAGGAGGGGCTAGGATGAAAGGGCTGTTGTTTCGACCTAACCCTAGCCGCCACCTCTCCTGGCTACACCGGTTGTGGCCATCTCTCCCCTGATCTCTCGCGCGGTACTAGCATACCGGCTTGAGGTGATCTCGTCCCTATACGTGTGGATACTGTGGAGGCACCGCTGCTACTGCGGTGCTGATCTTCTCGTGGAGATCGCCGGACTACGTCGTCTTCACCGCCGATGAATGGACGGAGCTGAGCGGAGCTGATCGAGAATGCGCTTCCTCAACTCTTCTTCCGCTGCCCTAGTGCATTTCGTGACTAGAGGTAACGATCTATGATCCCATTGCACGCATGGTTCCTGGGCTAATGGAGTAAAATTTTTGAAATTAACCCAACAGTGGTATCAGAGCCTACGTGCGTAGTGTTCGATCTAGATCGATCACATATAGGTAATATGTGGTGGAAATAGATTAGATCTATTGTTCTTGTGTCGAATTTTTGAAAGTTCCGGTTGGACCGGAAGTTTCAGACCGAAATAAAGTTCGAAAGAGAAGGTTATTTTCGGAAGTTCCGGGTGTGACTCAAAAGTTTCGGGCCAAAATAAATTCGATACAGAAGGTTGATTTCGGAAGTTCTAGATTTGACTCGGAAGTTCTGGGCCCTTCGACCGAAAGTTTTAGCCCTTTGAGCCGGAAGTTCTGAGTCTTGTTCAGTCACGTGTAGATTCTACGCCTAACTTATTTTTGCAGAGAATGTTGTGACTGGTATGGCCTTGCAATGTACAAGATACAAGCATGTAATTTTCATGTCCTGCGTGTCATGGTTAATCGCAGCCCAAGGTTGTTCAAATATTGTATGACCTATGCGTCGACATGTGATGCTTCTGCTCATGTAATTAGTATAGTGCTATTAGGTGTGATAGACTGATACAAGTTCCTAGAGGCTTGAAGCGTGATGACCCGAAGGATAGGAACCATAGAGATGAAGATCACCATGTGAAAAGGGCCATACTATGTCACAGTTAATATGATTGCCTGTGATATTTACTTATGTTCCTGTCGTACTATTCTTCCATATTGCTGATGCTACCCCAATGAACAAGAGTCACATAGAATGTGATTAGCAAGTTGTTGCTTACCTATGTCACTAATCTTCTAGCAGTGATGCCAAAGCTCACTAGGAGTTAGTTGAATATGGATCTTGTCCCATAATGTGTCGTTAGAGGAAAAGCGATCATTTTACATATAGTGGAACATCTTTTATTTGATAGAAGATTCACATAACATAGTGCTGAACCTTGTATTTTTGTTGTAGATCATGGCACCTACTACTAAGAACACTTCCAATTTTAATCTGTGATCAATTCTTAAAAAGGAAAAGCTTTCTGGAACGAACTTTATTGACTAGCATAGAAACTTGAGAATTGTTCTCAAACAAGAGGAAAAGGAATATGTTCTAGAGGAGCCCCATCCTGACGAACCAAATGATGATGCATCTGCCGTAGATCGGCGGGCTTATGAGAAGCACGCCAACGATTCAATTGATGTCAGCTGTCTCATGCTTGCCTGTATGTCCTCTGAGCTTCAGAAGCAATATGAGGACAGAGATGCCTACGATATGATCGTGGGACTCAAAGGCATGTTTGAGAACCAAGCACGGACTGAGAGGTATAACATCTCAAAGTCTTTGTTTGTGTGCAGGTTGGCGGAAGGTAGCCCAGTTAGTCCTTGTGTGATCAAGATGATTGGTTACATTGAGAGCCTGCAAAAACTTGGTTTTCCCCTTGACCAAGATTTGGCCACGGATGTGATTCTCCAGTCGCTCCCTGTGAGCTTCGAGCCATTCATTTTGAATTTTCATATGAACAGCATAGAGAAAAGTATGGCTGAATTGCATGGGATGCTAAAGACTGCTGAGGATAGCATTAAAAAGAATTCTAGTCATATGATGATGGTTTAGAAGGATAGTAAGAAGAGAAAACGCAAGGGAAATGCTAAAGCTTCAGATGTGATCTCGAGCTCTAAGTCTAAGCCAGCTGGAGAGTCTAAGACTGGCCCTGCTATTTCTGACATTTGCCACCACTACCATAAGACTGGTCATTGGCGGAGGAATTGCAAGTTATACTTGGAAGAACTCAAGAAAAGGAAGGGAAGTGTGACTTCTACTTTTGGTATAAATATTATTGGAATTAATATTGCTACTCGTCCAAGTGATTCAAGGGTATTTGATACCGGATCAATAATTCATACTTGCAAATCGTTGCAGGGACTAAAAAGGACTAGAAAGTGTGCAAGAGGCGAATTGAATGTCCGCGTCGGCAATGGTGCAAAAGTTGCTGCATTGGTCGTCGGCGTTTATTCTTTATCACTACCCTCAGGATTAGTTTTGGAATTGAATAATTATTATTTCATTCCTGTCTTAGGCAGAAACATTATCTCTTCGTTATGTTTAGAGGAAGATGATTTTGAATTCATCATAAAGAACAAGTGTTGTTCGATATTTTTGAATGATATGCTCTGTGGTGTTTGTCCATTGTTGAATGGCTTATATATTCTGAATCTTGAGGATACACATGTTTATAACGTTAATACCAAGAAGCATTGGCTTAATGATTTGAATCCTACCTATGTTTGGTATTATCGTTTAAGTCATATAAATGAGAAGCGCATGTAGAAGCTCCATAGAGATGGGCTTTTGGAGTCATTTGATTTTGGGGTTAATTGCTTCTGTGCCACCGTTATTCTGTGAAACGCAAGATATGCCATTAATATTCGTTTATTTCCCTCCATGCCATTACTATTCTCAGATACAGTTGGTTGTTTATTATATGATAATTCCGGACCCTGTATTTCGTCCTTTGCAATTCGGGGCCTTCTGGGAGGTCCACTTCGTCTTTTAACATTGCTATAATGGGGCTTCGCCAGTCATCTGTCTACACACACATTACTTCGACAGTTTCTGGTGTTAGTGCAGACGACGCAATTAGTACTTCGTAAAATACTCCTACTGCTGGCTCTTGGCCTCCGGCTACTGATTGGGCTAAGGCATTGACTTGCTGGTTGTTAGCTCTTGGAATGCTCTGAATTAAGATTCCCTTGAATGCTAACTCTGCCTTCCGCACTTCAACCAAGTATCCTGCGAGGTTGGGGTGCCAAGCTTGAAAACTTTTATTGACGTGGCTTGCGACAACCTATGAGTCTGTCTTTACAATGACTTGGGCGGCACCTAGTGCACGTGCCTTTCAAAGGCCTAGCAACATGCCTTCATATTCGGCCACATTATTCGTGACTTTAAAATTTAACCTTACAGAATACAAGGCCTTTTGGTTGGAGGGGGAATTATTACAGCTCTGGCACCTGCACCGGAGGCTTGATAAGCATCATCTAAATAAATAGTCCAAATACATTCACACAGTGCTTCGGGCTGCCATGCTGCCGGAGGGGTCCGTTCTGCAACGAAATCCACCCGGATCTAAGATTTGATCATGGTACGTGCAGTAAAAGTGATCTCGAAGGGTGCAAGCTCGACGGCCCACTTCCCAATGCAGCCTGTTGAGTCCCTATTGTGGAGCATATCTTCAAGCAGGTATGACGTTGGCACAATAATATTGTGTGCTAGAAAATAAAGCCGGAGCTTCCTCGAGGCCACAATGAGAGAATATGTGATTTTTTCTAGCTCCGTATACCTCATTTTTGCTCCGGACAAAGCTTTGGAAACAAAGTATATTGGCCTTTGAACCAACTTGCCTTCGATGTCTGCTTCGCGTACTAGCACTGTGCTTACGGTGAAGGCTATTGCTACGAGGTACAATTGCAGTTCTTCTTCAGGAAGCGGAGTGGTGAGAGTAGCCAAATCTGTGAAGTATAATTTTATTTCGTCAAAGCTGGCTTGGCACTCAGGGGTCCATACGAAGTCTTTGGAGCCCTTCGGTGCCTTAAAGATAGGCAAGCTTCGCTCAACCGAGCGTGCGAGGAACCTGCTTAGAGCAGCGAGGCATCCTGTGAGTTTTTAAACCTGCTTTAAATTCTCTAGAGGTGCCATTCATTGCAATGCGCTAATTTGTGTGGGGCTAGCTTCGATCCCTCGACTCGAAACTAGAAACCCTAGCAAATTGCCAGCTCAGGCTCCGAATATGTATTTTTCTGGATTTAGCTGAATCCCAACCCTTCGTAAACTTTCGAAGGTCTTGGCTAAATCCTTGATGTGTATATTTTCTTGGTGCTTTTTATTAAAATGTCGTCCATATAGGCTTCGATATTCCTTCCTAGCTAATGGCCCAAGGCTTTCGCAATTAATCTAGAGAAGGTAACCCCAGCATTTCATAGGCCGAAGAGCATTCATACATAACAATATACCCCTGAAGAGGTGACAAAACTTGTCTTCTCTTGATCCTTTTGTTTAAGCCATACTTCATGGTAGCTGGAGTATGCATCAAGGAAGCTTAGCAACTCAGAGCCTATAGTGGAGTCCACGAGCTGGTCGATACGAGGCATGTGGTAGGGGTCACAGGGGCATGCTTTATTTAACGAAGTGTAGTCGATGCACATATGCCATTTTCCCGTATTTTTCTTCGGGGCTCAAGTCGCCTCCAAATTGTAGAGGGTATTTGAGCCCCCCCTTCGACGATAACTCGGGTGACTACTTCCCTATCGGGCCAGGGTTTGATGGCTGGGCCTCGATGGTCTTCTGGAAGTGTACTACTTTCGTCTTGCGCTTGCACGGAGCATACTTGTCAAGTGTCGAGGGGCGCAGTGTGGCCGTATTCAACCCTTCGCGTCACGCTTTGGTCTTCGAACACTGTAAAGACCCCCCTTGAGTTGGAATCTTAACACACAAATAATTGTGATGTGCGACCGCTCTAAACTAGTTCAGAGTACCCCTTCTGAGTATAGCGTTGTAGGCATATGGAGCATCGATGATATCGAAGATGATTTCTTCTGTGCGTGCGAGGTTGCCTTCACCGAAGGTAACTTCGAGGCCTATCTGGCCTATTGCTTCGAGGGGTGGCCCATTAAACCGCTATAGAGGCCTCGCTGGTGGAAGGAGATGCTTCCTAGGGACGCACAGTTGGTCGAAGGCATGCACTTAAATAATGTCTATGGAGCTGCCCCCATCGACGAGCACTCGCTGTACTTCGGTGCTAGCAATGTCGGTGGAGATGATGAGAAGGTCCACGTGCAGGAACTTGATGGCAACTACATCTTCGGTGGTGAAGGAGATTGGCATGTGAGCCTACTCTAGCATTGTCGTGGCCGATGACGAGGTCCCGATATGTCCCACATCGCGGACATACTCACGTCTCTACCGCTTGGACAGATTCCCAAGTGCTCCGCCGTCGAAGATCGGGAGCACGACTCGCTTCGGGGGCCCTAGTGCATCTTCGATCTTCAGGGGCGGCATTGCATTCGCCGCTAGGACTCGAGGTTGCACTTCGTTTGGCTCAGCATGGGCCATGGCTTGGACATGCTCGGGGTAGGCGACTTCAGGGGCTCGATTTGTTGTCCCTCGGCCTACAGTCCGCTCAAGGTAGTCACCCCATAGGGCTAAAATGGCCTTGTAGGTGTCAGTGTTGTGGCTGCTATTGGCTCCATGCACATTATAGAAGAAATTTTAACCTAGGATGGGGGGTCTAGCTGCTAGCCTTGGCCCGATGCCTCGGTCCCATCCCTAGCCTTGTTGGAACTTTGGGGGCCGAGGCCTGGTGATGTTCAACACTTCGTTCCGAAAGTGTTTCTTGCTTCTTTTGGATTCGAAGGCCCTGGCTTCCACGTAGGCTAGCTTTAGTGGACTCGGAGCTCGTACCTCTAGTGCTTGAACTTGTGTGATGGTGGAATTCCTACGGAGCTGCCCCTCCTCGGAACGAGCGTGTTCCTCAAAATACTTCATCAGTTGGGCCACCGAAGATATTGGCTTCTAGAGCAGCTTATCGAGGAGGCCTAGATGGGTGACGCCTTCACGAGCTGCGTTGACCACAGATGATGTGGAGAGCCCCTTGATCTGCGACTTCGTATAGGCGAAGTGCTGAAAGTATTGCCAGAGGGTCTCTCTGGGTTGCTGCTTTACCTGGAAAAGACTTCTGGTGGATATGGGCACCACATAAGTCCCCTGAAAGTTGCTAGTGAACTTCTTTCGTAGATGCTCCTAGGATTTGATAGAGCCTGGTTTGAGGAACCAGAACCATCAAAGGGTTATGCCTTCGAGGGCTAATGGGAAGCAGATGACCATGGTATCTCTTTCGTCTCCACTGGCCTCAATTGCGAGGGCATAGGAGCGCGTGAACTCATCGGGGTCTAAATCCCCAGAGTACTTTGGCAGCTTCGTAGCCCTGAACTTCAGATGCAAGCGGACCATTTGGAGGTAGGGGTGGAGTGGTGACCTATCATCGAAGGAGACGTTCTGGCTCCGCTCTTGGGGCTCCTACTCCCCATGGTCACTGAAGGTGATGATGGTTAGCCTTAGGGGATCGGCAGAGACCTATGGGACGTGCGCCTGGTTTGCGGTGCTTTGATGCCATCTTAGAACCTCTACCTTCAGCAAGGCTAGCTCGGAGACCTATGTGTCTTCAAAGGTTCTGCCTCCTTTAGAAGACCCCCCTAGCTCCCGCGACCAGATGTAATCGATTTGCTGTGCCCTCGAAGGCGGTAGAGTGCCTGTGCGCAGGGGGCCGGTCCCCTCAAAGGAGCCAGCACCGGAGGGGGAGCGGTTGGGCCCACAGGTCTAGAGGTGTTGTTCGTCGAAGGGAGGACCACGGTGAGCTCCGTGGCCCTAGAAGCAGTGTCCGCTGCCGAGAGGTCTGCAGTGTGCTCCGTAGCCCCTGGAGCGGTGTCCGCCACTGGGAGGCCTGCGGTGCGCTTCGTAGCCCCTGGAGCGGTGTCCGCCACTGTGTGGCCTGTGGTAAGCTCCGCAGCCCCTAGAGCGGTGTCCGCTGTAGGGAGGCCTATGGTGCGCTCCGCAGCCCCTGGAGCGGTGCCTGCCACTAGGAGGCCTATTGGATCTTTGAGGCCTTGAGCACTAGTCTCGGTGAGCGGGTGCTCTTGGCCCAACAGGCCCTCAGAACTCGAGGAGACCTCCGAGGGGGGACTGTACCTTTTTCTTTCTTTGGAGGCATGCTTCGAAGGTTACTCGAAGGGTTGTGGTAGAGAGGCTAATTTAGAACTAGGCTCTCCACGGACGACGCCAACTATTGGTGTAATAAATTATTACACGACAAGTTCAATAAGCCTCGAAGGGCTTAAGATTTATTCGAAGTGTTTAAGTCCAGTTCAGGCCTCCGAGTGGAGTAACACCTTATGATGGAATTGTGCCCAAGAGAATTCTGGGGGAACCGGAAGTTCTGGCCTAGGGCTAGAAGTTCCGGGTTCTGGAGCATCCGAAAATTCCGGTTAGACCAGAAGTTCTGGGCCACCCTAGTTTCGGTTTCTGGAGGAGCTAGAAGTTCCGGTTGGACCGGAAGTTTCGGGCCTGCCTGGACGAACCAGAAGTTCTGGTTAGACCGGAAGTTTTGGGTCGAAATAACTTCGATACAGAAGGTTATTTTCGGAAGTTTCGGTTCAGTCGAACAGATTAGATCTGTTGAGCTTTAATACAGATTAAAGGCCCGTGACAGGGCACTATATAAAGAGAGGAGGGGCTAGCATGAAAAGGCTGTGTTGCTTGATGTTGGTACAACCAAACCCTAGCCGCCACCTCTCTTCTCTCCTCGATTGTAAAGCGTTGTGATCGATCTCCCCGAATCTCGCAAGTGGTGCTAGCACGCCGGCGTGAGGTGATCCTATCCCCGGACGTGTGGATACCGTAGAGGCACTACTCCAATAGTGGTGCTCGTCGTCTTCTTCCCGTGGAGATCGTCGGATCGCTAGATCGCGCTGTCTTCATCGCTAGATCGCCGACGAACGAACGGAGTCAGGAGGAGTAGCTCGAGGACGCGCTTCATCGACTCTATTTCCGCTGCCCGAGCGCGTCTTGAGGCTCAAGGTAACGATCCATGATCCCATTACACGCATGGTTCCTAGGCTAACGGGGTAAATTTTTTGAAATTAAGCGCTAGCGTAGCCTCCCCATAACCCAACACCTTACGTCCGAAAGTATGTGTATTGCTAAAATACTAAGTATTTCGAGGTCCCCTCCTCTATAGTAAAGAGGATGTATTTATAGGCATAATTCATAGAGGGTAATACGTTATTACCCTCTAGTTATAACCAACTATACCTATAATACATAGTGTAAATACATGTAGGGGTAGCATAGTAAAAGACTAAATGTAGTGCTGTAAAGTATATATCCCATCTGATGGGACGTATACCCCTGGTCTCGGGCTTCATGCACCGAAGCGGTTTTAGGGCCTCTAAGGCAGTATTGCCGAAGGGCTTGTTCCGGAGGGCTTCAGGGGTCCTGACTTCGAAGATCTTCAAGGGCTCCGAAGGCTCCGAAGGCGTTGACGAATCTCTTCACCTTTGAAGCGTTGTCCAAGCCTTTTCTTGATTTTTGATGATTTCTAGAGTATGGCAGTTATTAATACTCCCAACATGTACAATTATACTTCATGGGTTTAGTTGTTTTAGATGTAGAAGCAATTGTATTTGATGTTGCTAAGTTTGACAATATTCCAGTAGATTTAAAAATAGTTTGCTTTAATTTAGATTTAATCTTAATTTTACCTCTTTGAATAACGTTAAGCATAATAGGTTAATTAGAAGTAAAATAAGCACGAGCATCAAAACTTAGTCCTCTATGATTTGTGTTTACTTTATATGTATCTAATAACATGTTGAGGTTCTTTTTACCAGCTGAAAAGCGCTATAAGGATCTTTGTAAATAATCAACTTCTTTTGTCAAGGCAACACAATTATTACAAACATCAGCAACACATTTTTGTTTTTGACAATTTGAGCAAATGTGGCCTAAGCAACATAGTATTTATTTAGTGTCGAAACACCGTCTAATTTTTTTTAAATTCTTAAGATGTCCAGATTCTAGTCTTTCCTTTAGTTTCATCTTCCCTAGTTCTAATTTTATAAACTAGACTCTATAAGAAGCTAGAGAGCCTAGAAGTGAGAAGCTAGTGTTTCTCGACTTTTATATATTGGTTTATTTTTAGATTTTATAGCTACTGAGGTTTATAATCTAAACTATTTATAGAGCTGTAGATTTTGAAAGTAAATCTCTTTAAACATGGCAAACGACCTTGTTAGTACTTCGATTTCAAACCTCATTCTGAACAGGATGGAGCTATTTTTTTTAAAATATATTTTTTCATATAATTTCATAACAATAAGAAGTTAGGGATGATGCTCAAACCCAAGCCATCCATAAACCTGCAGGTACCCTATTTTATCACATTCCTACAAGTTGTATATTTTATGAACCGGCAACATTCTGATATATAGGGTGTGTTTGATTGAATTGTATATTTTAAAAAACTATTATAAGCTACAAGTTGTAAAAAAACTGTTATAAGAAATGCGTTGTGGAAAGCAATGAAATTATTTAGTTGAAATAGTTGTAAATATATGATAGAATAATTTCATAAAGCTTAATAATAAGAAACGATGATTACATACCTTAATCAATAGTAAGTATAATAAACCTATATGGCTGGTAAAAGGATCAAACGACGCAAACCGTAAAGTTGTAGAATCTAGGAAATATGTAACTTTTATTTTATACTAATAAAAAATTATTCTAGATAGAAAACTAGTTTTATCTAAGTAAATACTTATTTGATTCAGTTCTCAGTTTTTATCAGAGAAATCTAGTTAAAAAGGTAAACAAACAAACCTATAGTAACAGCAATTTACTAGAGTCTAGTTAGCGGTCAACAAAACAGTGATGACACCAACTGACCAACATGATACATGATTGATCGAACAATCAATGATTCTAGGGGAGATATTTGTTTCGTTTATCACCTTGCATACTTATTAAGTTCGCTATTTTTGGTTTTGTTAAATCAAATTAGCTTAAGTTTAACAAAGTTATATTAAATAATAATAATTTTGAAATCAAATAAGTATCGTTAGACATTATGAAATATGTTTTCATAGTCTACTTTGTTTGACGTACTATATATTAATATTATTTGCTATAAAAAATTAGTTAAATATAAAATAGTTTGATTTTGGACAAAACTAGAAATTTAATTATTTTAAAACGAATTTAATAGTTTGATTTAAAATATAAATAGAAATATACTTGTTTTGTAATACTCTACCTGCCGTGTAAGGAGTATACATCACAATCAATGTGCTGCATGCCCTTCTATCTCCACACGGACATATAAATTAGAGCCGGCAACAAATCAAACAGCAACATAAAAGAGATTCAATGATGCAACAACAAACCTCCAGGTGAATTGTGCTTATTAATTAGTACGAATGTTTTTAAGGGAAGCTTACGATACAGTATAATTCATGTATAGCATGATATCAAGGCATAATACTTTTCTTATATAAATAGTTCTATGCTTTTAACTAGTTTTCAAATATAAGGCTAGTTGGGTAGGCCTAAGTTGTTTATAACATCTAATCAATATTTTATATTTTCTTCTATAGTTGCTCTTGTAAAATAAATTTGATTCTCTCACAAATAAATATTTTGATTTTTTTCAAAACAAAATAAATAAAAACAAATAAAATTATTTGAGTTGATTTTTTGTTAATTCTTAAGGACCCGTTTGGTACAGCTCTAGATTCAGAATTTTTTGCAGCTAGTTAAACCTAACTCTAAGAAATTTGGAAGTAAGAGTTATAGATGGATTAAGGATATTTAGATGATCAATTTAATTTTAACCTAACTCTAAGAAATTTGGAAGTAAGAGTTATAGATGGATTAAGGATATTTAGATGATCAATTTAATTTTAATTTTAGATAAAAAAAATTTAAACTATTATATTATATTATATTATATAAATTCGAATTTAACATAAATCTCAGAGTGACTCCAAATGAAGTCCGAGAATCAGAGGGAATAGTTGAGGCAAAACAGATCGCGTGCCCTGCAGCCGTGCAGCAACCTAACGCGTGAAGCGCCGGTGGGTCCCACGCACCGACAAGTGGGTCTCACCGAGCCGTCGTGTAAAGTAACAGAGACGAGACAGCCACCCCAACTTGCGTCCAGGGGATAAATTGCGCGCAGGTCGGTCCGCCTCGCCGGCGTCGCCGTCTTCGGCGCAGGCCAGGCAGCCATGGCGGTGGCCTTCCTGCTGGGCTTCTTCTTCGGCCTCCTGGCTCTGGTGGCGGTGGAGGCATCTGCGCTCCTCTGGCTCGTGCGCCACCTGCGCCGCCGAGGGGCTGCTCCGCCGCCTGCGCCTACGCCGGACGCCAACGAACTGCCGGGCGAACGTCCCTTCCTCTACGAGAAGCATGTGAGACCGCTTTTATGCAACTAGCTCTCGCTTCGATTCTCTTAGGGCGAATGCGGTGCGCTGGCCCGCCTAGTAACTGTTCTGGAGCTTGGAGGAGACGCGGAGGGAGGCTAGGGATTAGCTCTGCTCTTCCTAATTTGTTAAACTTGATAGATGATAGTATCACCTTGCTTCGACTAGTACTGATTGGGAGGACCAACATATCAACTCACAACTGCTACTGATTTGGGGGATCGTGACCTTTTTTTACCTAACTATTTCCTCCTAAAGTTCATGCATGCCAATATGTCATGGGTTCACTTATTATCTTCCCTGCTGTCTATTGTTTTCCAATTCTAATTTGCTCCTGACATTGTCACGAGTTATTTTGGGATGCGATTCCATCCCTCGCCATGCCTAGATCATGTAGGTGATCAGTTCATTATATTGTTTCCTGTGTGGAAACACCTACATGTCCACATCTTCATCAGAAGGACGGGCCGACGGGGTAAATCATTCCAAGTGTCCTTGTAATAGAGTTCAGGAGTTCATCACTTATCTTAATCATTATTAATCAATTCTCAATCAGAGCAGAGTACGTGTTTAACAGACTCAAGTAGTTGTTTTCATCATGATGTTCCTTGTTTTTACATATTTTGCAGTGCATCTTTATGCTAGTTCTATTTTATGTCATGAAGACTCAATATTAAACTTATAAACTCACCAACATGGTTCAAGGAAAATATACCACTGCGATTCAGGGCTGATTGAATTGCCTTGGCATGCTAGATTTGCATTATTTTGTTTAGATTTCTTCTTTAGGGCCTCCCTTGTTTTTAGTTACCAAAAGCTGTCCTACTCAAATAGCTGCTGTATTTTTACAGGGCGTTCTGTGGATACTAGAGCCAGAGAAGACACCTAAAGTTAACAATGAACGCTTGTCAATTGGAGGCCCTAAAGAGGCGAGGGACAAAAAGAATATTGTGGAGGTTTTTCCTGCAAAGAAGTTGGCTAAAATCAAAGGGCATTCACTTACTTTGTCTGGTCCTGATGGTTCCCGCACAACCATTGAGCTTCTGAATTGCACAGTATTTGCTGTTTCTGCATCTAGTATGCCCTCACGCAAATGGTTAGTACTCGCCCAAAACAATTATTTTTCATCATGAATTCATCATTGAGAAGTTATAGTCAATACTGACAATGCTTTGTTATTTACCAAATAAAATTTTAGAGGCACGTTTGGTTGTAGCAATGCTTTGATTCCAATGTAAATCACGTGGTTATACATGTTGCGACCAGCTAAATATATTTCTTGAAGGAGAACTATAAAGACAAAAAGAACTTTAGAAGACGGTTGGAAGCACTTATCAAGCAAATTTCCAGTTTCTGCACCTTTCATTCAGTGGTTTTAGTTCTGCTAACTTCAGTCTATGTAACTTTACTGCTTTTGCAAACTTTCAGGGCTAAAAGGTATCCTATAAAACTAGAAAGCAAGGACTATCAAATTTATAATGGAAGCAAGGCATGCTATCTTTATGCTGACACTTCCTGGGAGAAGGAATCATGGTGTAAAGCACTTCGTCTTGCAGCTACTGCTGACAAGGAAAAAATTAATTGGCATGCCAAGTTGAGTGAGGAGTTCTGTAATTACATGTCATCATTAAATTCGGAATATCCATGTTTCCTAAAGCCCACAGTACTTTCTGGCGAGGACCATGAGGTCATGGACAGGACAATAAAGATTGATGGGTCTTCCAAGGTCCGTCTTTTCATAAAAAAGTTGGCAAAGAAGGCATCTACAAAGATTCCCTTAGAGGGTAAAACAAGTTCAGGATCATCTACACAAGGGGAAAGAAAGATATTGGGTAAACTACGCAGCTATCAGGGCGCACCATTCATTGAAGGATTTATAGGTTCACAAGAAGACAAGGTCAATAGCAGTTCGTCACAAGATACAGTGAAACCCATTGCCTCAACTGCTGCTTTGAGTCAATCTGGACAGGCTTCAGCTTCTGCTGATGTAAATGCAGATGATAGAATTGCAGATGAAGGTACACTTTGTTGGAACCTTTTGTCCTCAAGGTTGTTTTTTGATGCTAAAATGAGCAATGAGATAAACAAGGCCATCAAGGAACGCATTCAGGTCAGATATACTCCTTATATTTAAAAGTAACGTGCCTTACCAGCATTTTAAATTTATTGATTTTTATTTTGCCAGCGAACATTATCAAGTATGAGGACTCCAGCTTATGTGGGTGAAATTACACTTGCTGACTTCAGCCTTGGGAAGCTTCCACCTTACGTACACGCAATGAGAGTCCTTCCACTGGATTTGAATGAGTTATGGGCCTTTGAAGTTGACTTTGAATATTCTGGTGGAATACTATTGCACATTGAAACAAGACTCGAGGTCCAAGAACCAGAGTTGCAAAAGGACATAATGAAATCTAACTTTGGTACAGACCCAAATGGGGAGGTTGAATCTGATCTTCTCGAGAGTATTGAACAATATGGTAACCAATTTAGAGATTCCCAAAACTCACTTTCCTTGGTTGAAGAAAAAGATGAAGCAGGTATGTTTCAATTTCTTATGCATTTCCTTGATTATGTCATTTGTTCCAGGGAATAGCTGTTTATGATTGTCCTAACAAATGAATACATTAAAATGATAATGAGTTGAGGTAGGTATTGTTAGGATTACTATTAAAAGGCTGCCCCGACCCAAGGGTTATGTTTGTCTGGTACTGACAACACCACCAACATGTTGTTTTCCTTTTTTGCTTATATTTTCCTGTACTGACTTGAGGTAGGTATTGTTAAGGATTAAGTCTGCCCCAACCCTTTCGTTAATGGTCTTGTGTGTTTAGCTGTTTTCCTGTGTCCTTTGGAAATACCTTTGTTTATCATCTGGAGGACTCTAATGCATCGATATTGATTGTATGTTTAGTGATCCAGACCTTGTGATCTTTTTTGTATCAGATGGTAGTCAGTCCAAGACTGGATGGACATCAACTTATATATCAAGGTGGAAAAATATATTGCATTCTGTAGCAGATCATGTCTCACAGGTTTTCTCCTCTCCTCGTGGTCTTCATGCATGTGTTTTTCCTATGTGTTTCTGATACTGTGATACACGTCTCAAATCATTTGTCTTTCATAAGTTGTTCTGAAAGAAACTGCAACATCATCTGCTTGGTGAAATCATACATAAAAAAATTATTTCAAAAGCTCAAACTTATGAAGATTTCACTGGAAAGATTTTCTTCTTCATAGGTGCCGCTTTCTCTGGCGATAAAAATTTCATCTGTTCAAGGTGTCCTGCGTATACATGTGAAGCCTCCTCCTTCTGATCAACTTTGGTATGGGTTTACATCAATGCCTGATTTAGAATGGGAACTGGAATCTTCCATTGGTGATAGGAAAATTACCAACAGTCACATTGCTTCACTTATTGGTAACAGATTCAAGGTACTGAACACATCCCATCCTCTGAACTTGTTGTTTCTCTGCTAATCAACGTTTCTAATCATGCCTTACTACTTATTCAGGCTTCGCTCCAGGAAAGTTTGGTTCTTCCAAACTGTGAAAGTATTACCATGCCATGGATGTTGGCAGAAAAGGATGACTGGGTTCCTCGCAAGGATGCACCTTTTATTTGGCTCAACCATGAGCCCACTGAGACCAGAAGCCATGCTACAGCAGTTTCGCCAACCCAGCCTGAGGAAGTTAGTCTGAAGGATGATGCTAGTAACAAAATCGCAGCACCAAGTTTGCCCAATTCGTCAGCAAGAAGTGAGGAATCACTTAAAACAGTGACATCCATTGATGAACCGACACAAGTGCCTGTGGCGGCAACTGATGCATCACATGAGCTGAGGAAGTCTCCCTTGGCTCCAGCTGGTGAAACGCCTCCTTCCAGTCCTGACACAATCGATGAGCTGAGGAAGCCATTGCTCATCACAGAAAAGCTTCAGGAAGAGGATTCTGAGAGCAGAGTGGGGTCTCCCTCTCCCCTGTACACATCTCTGAAGGGGGTGGTGCCTGCTGCTGGGGAGCAGGCTGGAGACGAGTCGAAGCGAAAAGGCGGTAGGAGAGCTCGGATGATGGACTTCGGGAAGAAGATGGGAGACAAACTAGAAGAGAAGAGGCGGCACATCGAAGAGAAAGGGCGGCACATCGTGGAGAAGATGCGAGAGAATGCCAGGACCAACAGCTTGGAGAGATCAGCGACTAGTAGCAGCGCTAGCAATAGCTAGCTATTAAACTTTATATCATCATCACTCTTGCCGATATTTCCTCTTTTGGGATGTATAGCTAGTCCGAACTGTATTCATGCATGATTTAAATTTTTGATGTGAAATTCCAGAAAAATCGTAGCCCAGTGTACCATAGCATTGCACGTGTGACACTGAGTTTGTGTTTGGATTAGAGACTCGGTGAAATGGAATATAAAATGGTTTTATCTCTCTTTTTTTTAGATGTGATCATTTTATTTTCTGTTTGATTAGTAGAATAGATTCATTCTATATTTTTTATTTAGTTGAAAGAATAGAACAACATGATATATAATACCTTACATATATACATATAGGCTTTACACGTAATTGTTTTACACGTAAGTGAGATGAGCCCATCTTCTCGTTTTTTAAGGATACGTTCATCTTGAATCTAGAGAAAATATTCTCTTTCAGTGATCATCTCATCATACCTGTCTCCAAACCAATCGCCTTCAAAAACAAGATCTTTCCATTCCATCCTAGATATCTCTCAATCTAAACACACACATCTATCGGGTTGGGCGATCGATTCTTCATAGAGCATTCGAGCAATGGAGAGAATTTTTGCAATATCGACGCGAGGAAGAGTTGCGGCAGGCACAAGCATGCACATGTGACTGACAAGAGATCGCCAGCGACTGGTTAGTAAATAATATACACTTGCCCGTGATTTTAACTGTTAGATCTACTTCCATACATTTTACTGGACTGTCGGATTCTATTCTATCCATTCAAAATAATGCACCTAGAAGAAAATTATTTACACACACGAGTACATCAGAATCTAGGCACAAACTTGGGCAAGTGTTCCAAAAAAAAAATTATCTGCCACTATGGGCTGGAGAATCCCCAGATGCCATGAGGATGCATTATACAGTTTATTGGAATCGAGTACATATGAAGGCCGCCCTCGCATAACCATTGCATCACTCCTCAATACTACTATATCTTGAAGTGCTTGTATCCGTAATCAGAGCTCGTCATGCCCTCTTCCCAGTCGCCCATCTTTTTGCCACCGAATACCACTTGCTTGATGCCCAAGTGTCTGCAGTACACAATCACAGCAAGAGTAAACTAAAGCACACGATTGCGTTAAATCCAAAACAAAAAAACAACTCATAATGTGTGTGATGGGCTGTGAACTACAAGTAAAATGATGGCTGCCTGGCTGACATCACAATCAAGCATGCGACAATTGACATGTTTGCAGGGAACCAGAAATGTGGAATAGCAAATACTAGCTTGCAGTCCTATCCCAATTTGGCAAAATCAATATATGGTTATGCAATTGAATTAAAAATTATTGGATGGGTATTGAAGCCATAACTGCTCCTCTATCGTAGTACAGCGAAAGACGTCTTACTCTGAGCTTAATTGTGTAAGACAGTTAAGTAATACATCCAATCCAAGATAATCTGATGTCCCAAGGTCCACCCTGAATGAAGAACAGTGAATTTTCAGAATTGTAGAAACAGTAACACAATTTCCAAACTTTAAATATTTCCTATCCTCACCAAACCCTGGCCCAATTGTCTTGGAATTCAACATCACTGATATCATGGAAAGATGACGGCATTACACCAGATGCTTGATCAGAATCATATGAAGGGTCATAGTCCAGCATTGAATTAGACATCTGAAATAAAAAAACAGACATAATTGTAAGTAAGAATGCATAGATAAACACACAAGGGCTACACGTGTGAAGCTTGCATAGATAAACAATTGCTGTTCTATTTAAATAGATGGATATTTTATCGATACTGTAGGTGAATCATCAAACATGATGTGATCATTGTAGCTTCCAACATTTGAACAAATCAAACCTGCAAATTTGAAGAGTTGTAAGCTCCTAATCTTCCCATGACATACCAAGCCTGAATCACCTGCAGAAAATAGTTGATGTCAAAGACAGGGTGTTTGCTTTCTGAACAATGAGAATCCAAAGGAACAGAAATACAATGTCAATTTACCCCACCAAGCAGATCAACATCTCGATCCGTTGGTTCTCCAAAGAGTTCAAACCAAATGAAAGAAGTCAGTGGGTTGAAGCTGCAACGATACAAAGACAAGTGGCACCCAGTCAGTGTCCAGGAACAATGATACATGCAGAGATGGGTGAAGTGATAACAATGATCACATCAACTGGTTGTGTGATACTACCTCCATTCCAAAATATAAAGCATATATATAAGTTTTTACACGGTCTTTAATATAGAATATTGACCATTAGTTATTTTCACTATATATCATCAACAAGTATTAAGATAACAACATATGAAAGTACTTTCAAATATCAATCTAACTATAACATACATAATACAAAAACTAAATATTTTTAGCTTAATTATTAGTCAAAAGTTATAAATATTGACTTTTCTAAAAACATTTAAGAATGGATGTAGTATCAATTTAGCTATTGAGTGTTCATTAGTGTTACAAAACAGTACAGATTCTTATTGTGGTCTCAAACTGAAAAATAAAAACAATTGGCCCAAAATATTCTGAATAAAAAAAGAGACGGTCAACGATTTCATCAGAAAATATTTATAGCTATATAAGAGAGATTTGATGATTTGACACTCAAAAGTCAAAACAATTAGTTGTTTGATTAGTTGACACTTGTGGAAATAACATATAGAGACATCAGGATAACAGATAATCGAAACCACTTGTTTTAGCAACCATGAAATGTAGCTGGAATTCAAACTCACTCTCGGAAGCTGACTTTAAACGCAACAATGGACCCAGTCTTGGATTTGTTGAATTGCGCCCTGCCTTTCTTGCGCACCCTTTCTTGGATCTGCCACCCATCCATGCACATAAGTAAATCTATACTATACCAGAGCAATGGAACAGTAGCCAGAAAGAGAGAAAGGTCAGATTAGAGACGCACCCTTTGTTTCATGAGCTCTGGGTTGCCGATGCTATCACCGAGAATGACGCGGAGCTCGTCGTCATCCCTGCAGGCATTCTCCAGAACCCTGGATTGTGCAGAAGTAGCAGCATTAGCATGGATTGGGTAGTGCAGAATATAGATTTGACCAAGAAAAGGAAGGGGGCGCAGTGCCTAGCCCAGCCGGGGTAGGTGTGGTCGCGCTCGTGCTGACGGCGGCGGCGTTCCTCCCGAACCTTGGCGAGCCGTCGCTCCCTCGCCGTCGTGCCGGACTCAGCTGCTCCCGCGGCGGTAAGGCGGCGGAGGCGAGGAGGAGCAGGTGGTTGGAAAGGGGCGGAGGCGAGGAGAGCAGGTGGCTGGAAAGGGGTGAGCAGAAATAGGGTTTTAGCTGGGGGCATCATCGCTGTTGCGAGTGGGAGATGCGACATTATGCGCAAAAGCAGCTAGCTAGCTGCTTATCTTCGTCTTCGAGCAGCAAAACTGGCTGGGCCGGTCCGGACCTCCTCTCATGGGCCTAGGACTCGCGAATATGTTTGGTTGAGGAACAACTCCTCCATTAGAAACCTCAAAACGGAAATAAAAATAAAACCGGTTTTTTCAATTTTTATCTGATACAAATTAAAAGTTACATATGTTCTAAATTTCACAAATTTATAATTTATAATTTATACTGTCTGATCTCTTTACCAATCCACATAATATTATTATATTCGTTGTTATTAATTGAGGTATAGAATTATTAATTCTTACTGTTAAACTTCCGTGAAATCACTCAATCACATATTCACAGTTATTCCAACGTTTTCACATTAGCTTTTCTACATATTACAGTTTATAAAACTTTTCAAAACTTAAAACTTATTGCCTTGCAAAAAGCAGTACGGACGAATTGTATAGACCTCGAAACATTCAGTTGAAAAATGCTACATCGTGGTATCTCTCTAGTCGAATCATAGCGACGTTACAGCAAAACCACTCAAATATCAAACCACTCAACCCTGCCAAGGTGGCCAAGAGGGTGAAGTCCGTAAGAAGAAAGGTGCAAATAAATTCATATGGTTGAAGAAATGGTTGATATCTATCTTTTCTTCTCCGGCATCTCAATAAACGTGTATAGTTTCTGCGCTTCCTCCTGCTGGCCCTTGTGCAGCCGTCTCAACAAGCGTGTATAGTTTCTTAACTAGTGCTGGGGCGCGCCCATGGCGCACCACTTGTAATATTCATTGCGGCTGTGGTGCGTCAATGGCGTGCTTGCGGTGATGTTAGTTCAGCGTTCGTCTTCATTCGAGAAAAATAATCATGTAAGACCAAATAAAGTATTTAACTTTAGAACACATATATAATTTTAATAGAAAAAAGTCTGAATTACACCCTCGAAGTATCGCTGAAGTTTGAATAACCC
>KE370862.1:23287-34712 GCA_000418225.1 Zizania latifolia
TAAATAGCCCTCGAAGAATTTTGCCAAATAGAGCTCAAAATTAACTACCGCGTATTCCAACCCTAAGTTAGATATTCTGACTTGTTCTAAATTCTTTCTAACGGTTACATAACGCAACTTAGTTTAACCCAAAATACCTGGATCGGTTATTTTTTAAGTAATAAATAGCCCCAAAGAAATTTGCCAAATGGAGCTCAAAATTAACTCCCACGTATTCCAATCCTAAGTTGGATATTCTAACTTGTTCTAAATTCTCTCCAACGGTCACATAACACAGCTCAGCATAACCCAAAATTTTAGGATCAGTTATTTTTAGTAAAAAATAGCCTCAGAAGAAATTTGCCAAATGGAGCTCAAAATTAACTACAACGTATTCCAAGTTGAATATTTTGACTTGTTCTAAATTCTCTCGACAGTTACATAGAACAACTTAACCCAAAATTTCAGAATCGGTTATTTTTAGGTAATAAATAGCCTCGAAGAAATTTGCCAAATGGAGCTCAAAATTAACTCCCACGTATTCCAAACCTAAGTTGGATATTCTGACTTGTTCTAAATTCTCTCCAACGGTCACATAACACAACTCAGCTTAACCCAACATTTTAGGATCGGTTATTTTTTAGGTAATAAATAGCCCCTGAAGAAATTTGCCAAATGGAGCTCAAAATTAACTCCCACGTATTCCAACCCCAAGTTACATGGGATATTACAACATGTTCTAAATTCTCTCCAACGGTTACATAGCACAACTTAGCTTAACCCAAAATTCTATGATTGGTTATTTTTTTGGTTAATAAATAGGCATGAAGAAATTTGCCAAATGGAGCTCAAAATTAACTCTCACGTATTCCAATCCTAAGGTTGGATATTCTCACTTGTTCTAAATTCTCTCTAACAGTCATATAACACAACTCAACTCAACACAAAATTGCAGGATCAGATATTCTGACTTAAAACACAGTTCAACACAATGTTAAACATTCTGGATGATTCAATATTTTGAATATAGATTAGATATTTCAATCTCCATCAAATTAACATTCCAACTTCTAGGTCAGATATTCTGGTAAAATCAATAGGGCTAGAGACTAAGAGTCAAGTTCCTCCAAATCTCGGATATTTCGATAAAATTACATTGTTTCGAACAAAGAATGGAGTTCATTGGGATCTTAGAAAAGTCTAGACATCAGATATATATATATATATCAACATTGCGATCGGAGAATCCGATCAACACATAGAACCAAAACTTAAAACTCAGTACAACACAACACATCAGATATTCTGACCTTAAGTCGGATATTCCGAGAGTCAAAACTGATAGTCAATTCATTGAGATTCCAAAAACTTTAAGCTTCAGATAATCCAACTTCACATAGGATATTTTTGATGAAAAGCGTGAGATCCGCTTTCGTGGATTAAATAGAAGATGAAGAAAAGTCGAATCGATTACAAGGAGAGAGTTCAACTGAATAGAGGAAGAAAGGGGAGGGGGAGATTAGATGCAATATTGGAGGTTGAGGAGAGGAGTCAACAGCGGCCTAATGAGTGAAGATCTTGAAGCTCGGATATCGTGTTGAAGACGATTGTACCAATCAAGTTGATGTTGTTTTGGAAAATATGGTGGTTACATTCTTTCCAAATGTTCCACCACGTGTGAATCAGCAGTCCATTGAAAGATTTGCGGAGAGCAGGTTGGATGCATTGGACAATAGAACGCCACCAAAGCTGAAGGCTTTCACCTGCTAAAAGCAGACGGACGCCTAAGATGTTGAAGTGAAGAAGAAGCCAAGACCAGACTTCTTGAGAAAAACAGCAAAAACGTGCAAGGTGGTCAGGAGTTTCATGCGCTACCAAGCAAAGTTTGCAAGAGAGAGTACAAGGCTAGCCTCGTTTGAGTAAATTATTAGTTGTTAGAATTTTTTGCTGAATGAGAATCCAGACAAAAATTTTGCATTTTGGATGTGCATGGGCCTTCCAGAGCTCCTTGTTAATGGTAGAGTGAATGAAACCTAGGAACTGACTTCTGTAGGCTGATCTAGAGGAGTAGGTAGAGTTTGTGGTCCAACGCCAAGCAATCTCATCATTGCCCATGCTCAGCTGAGGGAGCTGATAAATATTATCCACAACAAGCATGAATTGGTTGAGTTCAGAGAGAGAAGTGATATTTTTGACCCAGTTTATCCAACCATTGTTTGAGAGGGCTTGTTTGATAGAAAGGTTTTTCCTCGAGCTGATCCTGTACAGGTCCGGCGCAATCAGCTTCAGGGGAGAATTGTTAGTCCAATTGTCATGATAGAAGTTGGCCGATTCACCGTTACGAATTTTAATCATAGTCGAGGCTCTAAAGAGGTCATCGTCTTTTTTGTTGCAGGGGAGTGGAAGGCCAATCCAAGGTATGTCCTTGTCCACCCATTTGTACCACAACTAGCATAATCGGAGAGCCCTGCTCAGTTTATGGAGGTCTAGAACACCGAGTCCACCAAAATCTTTTGGTCTACAGGTGGCTTGCCAGCTCACTAGGAATCTGTCTTTTATATTATTGTTATGGTCATTCCCTTGCCAAAGAAAAATTCTATGGATCTTATCGATGCGTTTGATTAGCCAATTTTGCTTAGGAAAGACAATGAGATGGAACACTGGAATGGGAGATAGGACTAATTTGAGTAAAATTTCTCTCCTGGCCTTGCTTAAAAATTTGCCCTTCCAAGAAGCTAGTTTTGAGGCCATTTTATCAAGAAGGGGTTGCAAATCATTTCGTCTGGGTTTTTTGTGATGGAGTGTAAGACCAAGGTATTTGCAAGGGAAAGATTTGTTCGTGGCTGGGAAGATTTCCAAAATGGAGTGAGCCAGAGCATTGCCAATGCAGATACAGAGAATTTCTTTCTTGTCGAAGTTTATCTTTAGGTCGGAAGCTTGGCCGAAAAGTTACAGGATTGAAGTGAGGCATGCAAAATGTTCCGGGCAATGCTTAACGAAGATGCATGCAAAATGTTATGTGCAATGCTTAACGAAGATGCCCACATCATCAGCGAATAATGACGCCCTTGGCCTCACAATTTCATCATTGAAACCAGGCAGCAATTTATATTCTTAAGCCAAATCAAATAGATGAAGTATGGGGTCTATCGCCAAAATAAATAGCAATGGCGAGAGGGGATTGCCTTGACGGACTCCTTGCCCATGAATGAAAGGGGTGCCTCTGATATCGTTTAGAATGACGACCGAGGAAGAGATAGACAGGATTAGAGAGATAGCCAATTCATCCAGCAGGGTCCAAAACCACGATGATGCAACAGTTCAAGAAGGTAAGGCCAATTTACTGTATCAAAGGCCTTGAAGATGTCAAGTTTGATGAACCAGGATAGAATCTTCCTTTTTGAAAGCGCTCTGAGCGTGTCGTGAACCAACAAGAAATTATTGTGAAGTGCTCTTTTCTTAACAAAAGCACTTTGGCTATGATCTATTAAGTCCGGCATGATTAGGGCGAGTCTATTAGCAAGGATTTTCGTTAGGATCTTTGCAAAGCTGTGCATCAGACTTATTGGTCAATAATTTTGAGGAAGAGCCAAATTACCATTTTTGGGGAGCAAAATAATATCTGCCGAGTTTAAAAGTTAAAAGTGGCGTGAACCAAAAGCACAGACGAATCATAGTGCATTGGCCAGGTCAGTTTTTAACAGGCTCCAGAATTCCTTGTAGAAGTAACCGTTGAAACCATCAGGCTCGGGGGCTCTATTGTTTGGGAGGTCAACAATGGCCCGATAGATTTCATCATCGGAGATTTCGAGGTCTAGATGTGATAAGTTGGACCTGGTCGGATATAACGTGTCTCATCTTAAGCCAGAGGAACGGGAACAAGGGGTCCCTAGTAGTGAGGTGAAATAATCATGCATCAGTTTTTCTTTATCTTGATGATCAAAGAAGGTGCTGCCATTTGTCTCTAGTGATGGGATAAAGTTTTTAGTACATCGACTGCTCATTTTCATTTGAAAGAACTTTGTATTGCCATTGCCTTTATTCAGCCAGTTCATTCGAGCTCTTTGTTTTAACTTGATTTTAATAATCGCTGCCAGGCCTAGAAGGTGGTTTTTAAGGTCTTTATGCAGTTCATGTTTAAATGGTTGGAGGGGCCGGGATTCCTAGGCACGGTCAAAAAGAAGAATAACTTCAGAGGCTATGTGAAACCTGAGGTTTAGATCACCAAATTGCTTTGAATTCTAGCATTTGAGTTCAACAGCAAGGCGTTTCACATAGGATATTTCATTCTACATAGAAAAAGAGCCGCAAAGAAATTGATCAATGAGCACTAGATTTAATTACTAGCTATCGTATAGCATCCCTCTTAGTAGTATAATATTTTATACTCGACAAAATATAAAATTACACTACACACTTATGATAAAATATTTGAATTATCTGTATTCGTATTAAAAAAAATTGTAAATATGAATATCCGTATTCGTATTCGAATTAAATATGGATGATAAATGGAAACATTCGAATTCGTTTGGCAAATATGGTTATGGAAATGAATATCCGAATTTCTGCTGAATGTGGGTATGAAAATGGATACATCCGTATCCATTTTAGAATTTTACACAAATCAGACTGTTATGGACTCAGGATGACATGACATCACTATATTAATATATGTGGTTTATTTATTTTTTATGTAATTATGAAACACTTAAGTTAGTAGAGGTTTTCTAGTAGTACAAGGCGGTAGGATAATTAAATCATCGTTTCTTTTTATCTGCAAACAGTTGATTTGAATTTGAACAAATTCTTTAAGTAGTTGAGAAAATAGTTTTATCTATACACTTCATGGTCATACAAGCAGTAGAGCATCAGCTGTAGATGTGCATAATTTGAATATTTGACATTGTACATTGTTGTTGTTGGAGAATGGGGAGACTACGCTAGCGATAGATTCAAAATTTTCTATCCCGTTCACCCAGGAACCAAGCGAATAATGGGATTATGGATCATTACCTCTAGCCACTAGATGCGCTAGGGCAGCGGAAGTAGAGTTGGTGAAGCGCGTCCTCGATGAACTTCGCCTAGCTCCGTCTGTTCGTCAGCGATGAAGACGACGTAGTCCAGCGATCTCCACGAGAGAAGATCAGCACCGCAGTGGCAGTGGTGCCTCTACGGTATCCACACGTACATGGATGGGATCATCTCATGTCGGTATGATAGTACCACGTGGAAAGTTAGGAGAGAGACGACCACAGCTAGTGCGGCCAGGAGGAGGTGGCGGCTAGGGTTAGGGTAGAGAAATAGCCTTTTTGTCCTAGCCCCTCCTCTCCTTATATAGTGCCCTCTCATGGACCTTTAATCAGTATTAAATCCCACCAGATCTAATGTGCTCGTCTGGCCTGGAACTTTCGGTCCAATCGGAACTTCCGAAAATAACATTCTGTATAGAATTTATTTTGACCCGGAACTTCTGGTTCCACCCGAAATTTCCGGTTCGTCCAGAATTCACCTTTCAGGCAAGCCTCCGGTCCAACCAGAACTTTCGGTTCCTCTAGAAACAGAAACTGGGGCTGGCCCAGAACTTTCGATCGAATCGGAACTTCCGAATGCTCTAGAACCCGAAACTTCCTGCCTCAAGCCAGAATTTTCGGTTCCTCCAGAATTCTCTTGGACATATTTCCATCAATCTCCCACTTGCACAAGAGCCAATTCTCGTAAGTTTTAAATTACATCCCCTTAAGCGTGTGACCTGAAAGGTTCATATGCAAACGGCTGCTACCCGGAAACTCTTTCCAGATCGCAAATCAATGGCGGTACCTAGCAGCACATATTGACCCTCGAAAGCATACAAAATCAAAATCATATTTTCTGAACCTTGATATACTCACGCACCAATCCCTTTACCACACGACATCAGTCAAGCTCAAGGCGAGATTCGTGCCACCTTTGTGATAGCTCGACACTTCACTCGATCAAGTAGCAGATTAATCATGATTAACTCTTTAATCATAGTGGCATGGCTATGCACTTTTTCAATCCAACTATCTCGAGGGGTTCAGAAACATCTCTCCCATTATTTAGGAGGGGTAAATTCTATCTTGACCGCTCACATCTCATGACATGTTTCATAACACCCGAAAGCAACCTTTATAACTACCCAGTTACGGAATAGCATTTAGAAGCCCCTAAGTACGTCACTATATATTCTAGAATCAATGACGATCTCAGGTCTAAGGATTCTACAGGTACACCATTTGAGAACAATTGATGGCACATTCAAAATAACAATCCCAATAGTATCTCAAAGTGGGTCTCTCCAACACCATGTTCTCTAACATGTGTCCACATTACTGATTTGATATCTCTATATCTATGATCCGTGAAACATGATCATCAATCAGTCAAATGTACTAATCTATGAATCATCACTGTCTCACATGATGATATGAGATTAGAGATCATTTAGAATAACATCATTACAAAACAAAGAGTTCCATAAACAAGTCGCATACTTGCTGATCAATGAAAAAAATATTTATTCAAGGAACACGATAATTAATTATCCAAAGTACATTAGCATAAACAGAACATTTTCTCTCACATACACTAGACTCAATCGCGTAAGTATCTAATACCCATAGAACTCAAGTGCGCCTCATGATTGGGTTGTGAGAGGTTTGTCAATGGATCGGCAACATTTGAATCTGTGTGTACTTTGTATATCTTTACATCACCTCTATCTATGATTTCTCGGATGAGGTGATAGCGCCACAGTATATACTTGGACTTCTGGTGCGACCTAGGCTCCTTGGCTTGCACAATGGCACCACTATTATCACAATAGAGGTCCACTGGACTAGACGCACTAGGGACAACTCCCAGCTCAAAAACAAATTTTCTGATTCAAACAGCCTCCTTCGCAGCTTTAGAAGCTGCAATATACTTGGTCTCCGTTGTTGAATTTGCAACCGTTTTTGCTTGGTCTTTGTGCCTAAAATGTATGCTGCATTTCCAAGATCTTTCATTGAGAAACTTTTCCTCAACGAAGATTTGACAGCATCTAGCATTGGAATATCGTTTCCGATCAATAATATGTTATCTACATATAAGACCAGAAACACAAGTGCGCTCCCACTAGCCTTTTTGTAAATACAAGGCTCTTCTTCATTCTCAATGAAACCAAACCCTTTAATCACTTCATCAAAACGAAGATTCCAACTCCGAGAATCTTGTTTCAGCCCATAAATGGACCTTTGCAGCTTGTAAATTTTTCCAACATTCTTTAGATCATCAAAAGTTTCAAACTATGGCATGTACACATCCTTACTTAGGTTTCCATTAAGGAAAGCCGTTTTGACATCCATTTATCATATCTCATACTCATAATATGCGATAATTGCTAGGATGATCTGAATAGACTTTAGCATTGCGACGGGTGAAAACGTTTCATCATAATCAACACCTTGAATTTGTCTGAAACCTTTCGCCACCAATCGTGTCTTATAGATATGAACATTTCCATCAATGTCTATCTTTTTCTTAAAAATCCATTTACACTCGATAGTTTTGACACCATCAGGTGGATCGACCAAGTTCCAAACTTGATTCTCTCGCATGAATTCTAACTCGAATCTTATGGCTCCAAACCATTTCTTAAAGTTTGATCCCATCACCACTTCTGAGTAGGTCTTAGATTCATCATTGTCCAACAATAATATGTCGTGCTGCCCCGTGGTTAGAAACACAAACCGTTCGGGTGCATGACTGACCCTTTTCGATCGACGTGGGGCTGATGTCTTGACAACAGGTTCTGCAACATCTTGCACATCGAGTTGTGGTTCAATAGGAGCTAAAACGCTTTCCAGTGGTTCTCAAATCTCTTCGAGTCGCACCGTGCTCCTACTAAATCTTTTAAAGAGAAACTCTTTCTTAAGAAAGACATTATTCTGGGTGACAAACACTTTGTCTTCTTCTCGGTTATAGAAGTAATATCTTTTGGTTTCCTTAGGATACCCCACAAAAAAGCATTTATCAGATTTGGGAGTGAGCTTATCAGACGTCAAATATTTTATATAGGCCTCACAGCCCCATATCTTTAGAAAAGACAACCCAGGATGCTTCCCAGTCCATATCTCATATGGTGTCCTCTCTATAGATTTAGATGGAACTCTGTTTAATGTGAAAGCAGCAGTTTCTAGAGCAAATCCCTAGAAAGACAATGGAATATCAGACTAACTTATCATTGATCAGACCATGTCTAACAAAGTTCCGTTCCTTCGCTCGGACACCCTATTCCATTGAGGTGTGCCTGGTGGAGTCAGTAGTGGAACAATTCCACACTACGTTAGATGATCATTAAACTCATGGCTCAAATATTCACCTCCACGATCTGATCATAGAAATTTAATTATCTTGCCTGTATGATTTTATACCTCATTCTGAAACTCCTTGAACTTTTCAAAGAATTCCGACTTATGCCACATTAAGTAGATGTAACCAAATCTACTAAAGTCGTCAAAAAAAGTAATGAAGTACTGAAAATCACCTCTGGCTCTAGAACTCATTGGTCCACATACATCAGTATGTACAATGGCTAACAATTTATTTGCCCTCTCACTTTGATCAATGAAAGGTGTCTTAGTTATTTTGCCAAGTAAACAAGACTCACATGTGTCAAACGATTCGAAATCAAATGACTCCAAAAACCCATCTTTATAGAGCTTATGCATGCGCTTCTTATTTATATGACCTAAACAACAATGTCAAACATAAGTAGGATTTAAATCATTCAGCCGAGGCTTCTTGGTATTAACGTTATAAATATGTATATCTTTAAGATTCAGAATATATAAGCCATTCAATAATGGACAAACACCATAGAGCATACCATCCGAAAATATCGAACAACACTTGTTCTTTATTATGAATTCAAAACCGTCTTCCTCTAAACATGAAGAAGAGGTAATGTTTCTGCCCAAGGCAGGAATGAAATAATAATTATTCAATTCCAAAACTAATCCTAAGGGTAGCGATAAAGAATACACGCCGACGGCCAACATAGCAACTTTTGCACCATTGTCGACACGGACATCCAACTCGCCTCTTGCGCACTTCCTTATCCTATTCAGTCACCGCAACGATTTGTAAGTATGAATCATTGATCCGGTATCAAATACCCATGAATCACTTAGACGAGTAGCAAGATTAATTTTAATAATATTTATACCTAAAGTAGAAGTCACACTTCCCTTCTTTTTCTTGAGTTCTTTCAAGTACAACTTGCAATTCCTCCGCCAATGACTAGTCTTATGGTAGTGGTGGCAAGTGTCAGACGTAGCGGGGTCAGTCTTGGACTTTCCAGCTGGTTTAGACTTAGAGCTCGAGATCACATCTGAAGCTTTAGCCTTTTCCTTGCATTTTCTCTTCTTGCTATCCTTCTGAACCATCATCGCATGACTATAATTCTTTTTAATACTATCCTCAGTAGTTTTTAGCATCCCATGCAATTCAGCCATGCTTTTCTCCATGCTGACTAGGCTGCCTTCCGCCAACCTGCACGCAAACAAAGACTTTGAGATGTTGTACCTCTCAGTCCGTGCTTGATTCTCAAACATTCCTTTGAGTCCCACGATCATATCATTGGCATCCCTGTCCTCATATTGCTTCTGAAGCTCAGAGGACATACAGGCAAGCATGAGATAGCTGACATCAATTGAATCGTTGGCGTGCTTCTCATAAGCTCACCGATCCGTGGCAGATGCATCATCTTTTGGTTCATTAGGATGGGGCTCCTCCAGAACATATTCTTTTTTCTCTTGATTGAAAACAATTATTAAGTTTCTATACCAGTCAATAAAGTTTATTCCAGAAAGCTTTTCCTTTTCAAGAATTGATCACACATTAAAAGTGAAAGTGTTCTTAGCAGTAGGTGCCATGATCTATAACAAAAATACAAGTTTCAGTACTTTGCTATGTGAATCTTCTATCAAATAAAAGACGCTTCACTACATGATATATAATCGTTTTCCCCTTTACGACATGTAGTGGGACAAGATCCATATTCAACTAACTCCTAGTGAGCTTTGGCATCACTGCTAGAAGATTAATGACATAGGTAAGCAACAACTTGCTAATCACATCCCTATATGACTCTTGTTTGTTGGGGTGGCATCCAATGTCTCGAGCCTAACTCTATGCCCCAAAGCCCAAAACCGTTTTGATAGCTTTGTTAAGCAAACTAATACTATGCATGTGGTTATCTGACATTCACCCTAACTGATTAAGATAAAAGATGGCACCATATTTTGGCAGACCTACCATACAATGATCAAAACCTTTGTAGGTGCATCTATTGGAAAGGGCATCAAAGACTCTCAATTTTCTAAGAGAAACTATTCTAGCATGGTAACGATACCTACCGCATACGGAAACATGAAAGAATAGTATGACAGGAACATAAATGAACATCGCAGGCAATCATATTAACTATGACATAGTATGGCCCTTTTCACATGGTGATCTCCATCTCCATAGTTCCTGTCTTTCGGGTCATCACGCTTCAAGCCTCCATGATCTTGTATCAGTCTATTATAACTAATAGCACTATACTAATTACATGAGGAGAATCATCACATGTCGACGTGCAGGTCGTATAACATTTGAACAGTCTTGGGCTGCAATTAACTATGACATGCAGGCCATAAAAAATACACGTATGCATCATATACATCACAAGGTCATACCAGTCACAACATTCTCTGCAAAAATAAGTTAGGCGTAGAATCTACACGTGACTAAACAAGACCCGGAACTTTTGGCTTAAAGGCCCAGAACTTCCGGTCGAAGGGCCCAGAACTTCCGACTCAAGGCCAAAACTTCCGAAATCACCCTTTTGTATCGAGTTTATTTTGGTCCGGAACTTCCGGGTCAAACCCGAAACTTCCGAAAATAACCTTCTGTACGAAGTTTATTTCGGCCCAGAACTTTCGGATCACACCCGGAACTTCCAAAAATCCAACGCAAAACCAACAGATCTAATCTATTTCCACCACATATCATGTGATCGATCCAGATCGAACACTACGCACGTAGGATCTGATACCACTGTTGGGGAATAGGAAAACTACGCTAGCGATAAATTCAAAATTTTCTACCCCGTTCACCTAGGAACCAAGCGAGTAATGGGATCATGGATCATTACCTTTATCCACTAGACAGGCTAGGGCAGCGGAAGTAGAGTTGGTGAAGCGCATCCTCGATGAACTTCGCCCAGCTCTGTTCGTTCGTCGGCGATGAAGACGACGTAGTCCGGTGATCTCCACGGGAAAAGATCAGCACCGCAGTCGCAGCGGTGCCTCTACGATATCCACACGTACAGGGACAAGATCACCTCACGCCGGTATGCTAGTACCACGCGGAAAGTTAGGGGAGAGACGACCACAAC
>KE370862.1:102493-121730 GCA_000418225.1 Zizania latifolia
TGCCCCGCGCCTACGCCGCCGCCCCCAGGTGCCCTTGCGCCCTCGCGCCCCAGGCCGCTACATCGGCCCTAGACGCCGTCGACAACAGGAAGAAGCAAAACAGGAAAAAGAAAGAAAGAAAGGGGAGTAAAGAGAAAGAAAGGAGAAGGGAGGAAAGAGAAAAGAAAACAGAGAAAAGTTCAGAAATAGAAATAAAAAGAAGAAAAAAGATTTTTTAGTAAAATTTTTAAATTTTGAAAATTTGGGAATTTTATAATTGGGGATTTCAAAAAGAAATCAAATCTTTCAAAATATTTTAAGATTTTAAAAAGGAGAGTAATTTTTTTAGAGAGTTAAAAATAGAAAATCTATTAGAGTGTATAATAGATTTGGAGAGGAATCTTTTTGGAGAGTTGGATAAATCGATAAATAGAGAGTCAAAAATAGAGAGGCTATTAGAGATGCTCGTTGCTTTTTGTAAAATTCAGACTCGTAACATATTTTTTTTCTTTCTCAGAAAAATGTATAGGTGCTTAAAAACGGAGGCTAAAATAGAAAAAGTTGTCTTGAACGGTTGAACCCCTGATCTCTGGTAAAACATAGGCTCCTTTCATATTAGGGTTAACAAAACTATGGTTTAACCATGATTCTGTCGTCTGACAGTTAAACAATAATAGATTCGATTGCTACCAATGCCGAACTAGTTATTGTTATTTAGCTATTATCGGTAACCGGTCATCAGCGGAAAGGTTAATCCTGCATATCACTTATAGTGAATTCCCATTAACCTAGATTTAGGCCAGCAAATCACATAATAATGGTGGGTTAAAATCAATAAGGACGGTGGGCCGTCAGCCCGTCACTGGACAACCGATGAGCTCTGAAACTCAAACTCATACTGCAAAGAATCATCAACTGCAGTTCAAACAATAATCAACTACAGATCAATGTGGTATACTGATATACACAGGATTAGTACAAAGTGTGTACCACTGAATGCATGACTGATTGACTGGAAGAGGGCATGAAATATCATATTGCACAGCTCTTACAAACCTCAAAAATGCTCTAGAACTAAACAATAACCTAAGGAACAAGTGAAACTTCGCTGATTCTGCTAAAATTTTCTAAACTATTTTGACATGAACTAGTGTCTAACAACTCTGAACATTAGAAGAATAGATAAAAAATATAAAAATATAAAGCATGGGATAAAAGAAACAAAGCATATAAGCAGATAGCAGTTACACGACCATAGATGGATTAGCACTACATGGGTCTAGGCATGCCTGGCTTCATGTATGCGCGTTTACCATGGAGTACATCGACTTCTTATCTGGATATTGCAAACGAGAAATCTTGCGTGTCTCGCTCATTGGGCAATGGTAACTAGAAAAACCTTCACTGTGCATACGCTGCCCAATTATCTGGCTGAGTCGATGCTTTCCATGACCAAGCGTTGCATTGGTTACGCCATATAATTATTCAGGGGGAGGCAACAAGAATACAAAGCCTGAGTTCTCCCGAATGAGAGGAGGTGGCTCAATATCAGAAATGTCAATCTGCTCCATCGATTTAGATATGTCATCGACGGAGAATGGTATACTGCATTAAGTGCATACGAGTAAGTACAATACCTTTTTAGAATAGCTAGCATAGTATGAGCAGTTGATAGGAGCAGAAATAGTAACCTTGAGTCGTCATCCAGCAGAAATGAATTGCTTACAGGATTGTTAGAGTCTTCCGTCATTAATACTCTCATGTTTGATATAACCTAATATGATAAATCATCTGTGTCACTCCATGTCAGGTGAAATCAAATCCAATTGTGCAATATCGTGTAAAGCTTACCTCTGGGGACACACTATGTGTTCCATACTTGTCATCCCAGTACATAGTACTGATCCTGTATAGCTGTTGTATACTAAGTACCTAAGCAGAAATATATAGGGTTGTGATTAAATTCCATGGTAATCAGACATTTCGAGCTAAGGGACAAAATGAATGACTCTGCTATATCTCACTTACTGGACAAAGGTCATGACTTATTTCATCTAACGTTTTCTTTGGCTTTTGATGAATCACCTGATAAAAAAAGATAGATGTGAGAGACCAGTACACTTGATTTGGCAATGTGCAGCACTGCAGTATATCCTCAAAGATGACCTAAACATTGATCTATGAAGAAAAGGCCATGTGCAAGTGCAATACACATTTTAGGAGCAAATGGAGAAAATAGTTACCAGGAAACCAATGGCTTGTCTAATATGTTTAAGTTCATCCCAAGCTGAACCTGCATACTATAAGTAGGAAGACAAATCAATATTAATGCCCACAACCATCCATGAAGCTTTGTTTCGACAATGCAGAATGTGTTTCACCTAAAAACATATATATCAGAATGTGCTTGGAGTAAATAACAGGGCAAAGACAAACTATGTTTACTTCCTTTTGCAGATTACTGTAGAAGTCCGGATGTAAGCACAGCCATATGGACAAGAACATACTGTGATGCAGATTCTAATGCTGAATTAGGGTGCTACTTAAGATATTTTGAAAAAAGATTACTTTTAACGCTTTGCATTCGTTTCATGGAGGTTTATTAAATCTAGCAGCATGTTGAGATCTGTCACGAATATACTATATTTACCTCATCAGTTGCTCGATAGCACCAATGCTCAAGTTCAGCTAATCCCGCTTTTACGTATTCACCATTACTGAATGAACAGCACTCCCTTCTCAATAACAGACTGCAGACAGATGGCAATCAAATGGGACTTGGTCAAGCAATTCTAGTGTTTTGCAGGACAGGAGTCCAGGAGTCGAATATCTCTGTATTTAAACTTGCTGTAAATATAGTTTACCTGTTGAACAGCTGTACATTGATGAATGAGAATATCTGAGTGAATACCTTTCGCACCAAGAATGGAGGAACCTGCAGCAGACACACATGAGCAGGATATGTTGATATATAGCTTTAATCACATTGAATAGCCATGCATATTCCAGTGACTGCTGTTTGTGCAACTGCTGAAACATTTGTTGTAATAGTATGAAATAAAAGAAAACTAGGTTTCAACAATTAACGTTTTACTAACATTGTTCAATTTCAGCATGTTCAAGAAATTTCCAAGGCTCTTAACAATCCCTTGCCAATGAGCAATCAAAGCTTGTTGTGCAGCTGTATTTGTGTTTGAACGTGAAGATCCTTTCATTAAGCTTGCTCTTGATGTTCTTGGGGCCTGTAGTATTTGTATTAGTGGGGAGCATTGAAAATAGACTGCAATTAGAGAACATAATGTATTTGCCATTCCACAAATAGAAATCCAATAAATTAATATTATTCTCATTCTCTTGACTCAGAAACCACAGGTACCTGAATGCACAAACCAAGCAAAGGAGAGATCTCTTTCTTCAAATTATCCCGGATCATTCCATAAATCTTCTCCACATATGCTGTAAGTTGCTGCTTAAACAATAAAGCAGGATACTTGGCTTCTACTTGTCTCAGTGTCTCTACTCCACTAACCATGCTTCCATTTATTAGAGCAAGATTTACACCTTGTGGAGTTCCTCTGAAGCTCTTGAAATAGAAAATGTATAAAAGTGTCACTCATTGATTATTGTAAAACTTCTGTTAAAGAAGATTTAAAAACACTGAATACCTGGGTCATCCTTCCAAAAAGAGTAGCAGAAGATGATCTCCGACGCTGTGGCGCCATTCCTGTTGATCCACTTGCCTTCAGTGTCCTTTGAAGCAACAGCAAAAGTGTTGAAGCATTTGAGAGCCAATATGCTAAGACTTCATTATTGTCCTGTGTCTATACAAAACACAGGAAACGATAAGTCAGCATCTTTTGTGGACAATGATCACAGAGTTGTAGCATAAGATTATAACCTCAATAGCATGACCAATGGTCTGAATGATGCGATCAAAAACACTTGTCCTTTCTACTTCAAATGATCTCCAGTGAAGAAGGCACTTGTATATGATGCAAGCAGCCACTGGCCTATTTCCAGCAAAGCCCAAGTGCTGAGCAATGCACCTAATTAATAGATCTTGGTTTTCCTGCAAAGATATTAAATTATTAATACATCAATTTGAGAGACTGAGAGACATTGTCATAGGTAGTGGGCCAGGGCTGCTAGGCCCAGCCCACGCAAACAGTACCACGCGGGTACTGTAGCAATAATTAGGTATTTAGTATTTTAAAAGGTAAAGTTAGATTAGATTAGATTGAGTCCTTAAAGATAAGATTAAATTGAGCCCTTGAAAGGTAAGGTTATATTGAGTCCTATTGATTTTAGTTAGGAATTAGATATAGAGATTGAATTAATTTCTATAATAAGGATTATTTCCTTAGATGTTATGTTGGTTCTCCCTATATAAAAGAACATCTTGTACTCAATTGATAAGCAAAGAAGAATTAGCATAATTTATCATCCCAATGTTTGTCTCTTCAACCTAAGTCTACCTCTCATCCCTAGCAGCTGATGCCGCCCAGCTATCCTCCCGACGATGTTTATCCCGTCATGGGTCTAACCCATGACAGACATACTAAGAATGCCATTATCACAGTGGACTTAACCTGCTGCTTTTCATTAAGAGATTTTTGTGGCTTATCATCGATATCAAATTCCTTTTTAGGAGAGGACATGTTATTGGACTCCTGAAACAAAAACAAATTAAAACAGTGTTACTTTTATAAATTTTCCAATAAATTGATTATATTACTGCTGACCAAATATATACAATTTGTCCACTCACTGGGGCTACTTTTGAATCACTGGCTGATACATGACCACTTTCCGTATTTCTCTGTAAAACAAACAAGCGTTACATATTATCAAAGTATCTTCAAAAGGGAATAAAAGATAAAAACACTACACTCATTTTCTCACCTGTAAAATGGACTTGGAACGGCCTGACAAAATTTTACTTGGAGCCATTGAGACAGCTTGTTGACGAAGGACTTTATTTTCAGATTCTACATTAGAGAGTTTCTCCTCTAACCTACACGAGAACATACAGATCACGAGTAATAAGATGAAGATCTCATGTTGGATAAACATACAGTGCATTTTATATGAATATTGAATACTACTGTACTTTCATATTCTGCCAAGAGAAAGGTATATGGAAATATTTATGTTTGTATTTAGTCTTTTTTGAAACCCCAAAAAGCTTTAAATAAGTTAATCCCAACAAAGTTACATGAGCATGAACAATTTGTAAAGCATGTTTAGTAGAATGCCTTCTTTTACATAGGGGCAGTCTGAAAACTGAAGTTATAAGGAAAAATCTGGATATGTTTCATGCACAGCAAGATAAAAAAAACAAGAAGCGGCATATGAATGTACTGAGTTACGCCTAAAGGGCAATATATATTATATACAATACAAAGGGGCTCAAGGACACAACCCTAGAACAATAGGAAAAGACAATAATACCCTTCACGGTGAAAAGCTTCACCTTCTGAGATATTCCTGGAATTGACGCATTTTTACTTCAGTTTCTTCCAGCTTCTTTTGTTTATCTTCATTTGCTTGTTCTTCTTCGGAGCGTTTCCTTTCTAAATCATCCGCTCTTTGTTTTTCTGATCGTAGTGAGGTCTACAACGTAATGAAGTTGTATGTCACAAAATGAGTGGGTGTGTTTAATTATGTAGATATAAAGTGTTCAGTTCGTCTGATGATATCTCATCATATAAATTCACTGGGTCAGCAAACCATTAAGAAATTCTGGTCAACAACAACAATATTATATTATATACCTTAAGGTCTTCCACCTCTGCTGTCAAGGAATCAACCTTTTCAGTGTCTTGGACTATAATCTCAGTTTGTTGCACTACAGGAGGTGCTTCATCAATGACCCTAGCGACTTGCCTTTCCTTGAGAAGCATTGCATTTGTTTCATCCAATTTAGCCTGCAGGGCTTCCATAGAGCTCTGCAGTTTTGATAACTCCTGGGCTTTTGCTTCTTCCAAGTCTGTCTGTATGCACGTGAAATGATTTGTGTGAAATAATTAAAACAATAGGTAGTACGTAAATTAAATGCATATATGAAAACTGTGGAATATGAAACCATGATTTAATACATTATACTCCTTAGAAGTGTTTAAGGTGTGGAAAATTTGTATGGAACAAAATAAATCCAACACCGTACCCTCATTCTCTTCTCTAACTGCACACGCCATGTAAGTTCTTCCACTTTCTTTTCAAGTTTATCCTTTGCTTCCTTCAGTGCACCAGTTTCTCTAGCTTCCTGCAGAGAAGATATTTGCAGAGCATTAGTATGCCAACTGTGTGTTCTCTGATGGTGTTATCTTATCGCTGACTTGTGATCTAATAGTAATAGTAAATTTCTCGTTGATCATTTACTCTCGTCCATCTTGCAATTAATAAGAGAATGTAACATTTGATGAGAAGAAAGAATTTTTATTCTTTATATAAGAATGATACATAATCCAAAGTCATCAAAAGAAAAAAATGCCAATGGGACTAGAGCATTTCATATTGTATTTATCTATACAGAACCAGCATATAATATGTAACAGTAGTGTATTGGCTGGGATAATGCAAGTACCATTTTAAGTTTTTTGAGTTCTTTCCTTGCAATCTTTCCCCTCCATCTACATTGTGCAACAATTGATGCACACTTTAACTTCTTATGGTACACGTGAGCTATACGACACCTGTAACGTGCCTGTAACAGAGAACAAGGGCATTGAGAAACATATGGCTTGTTAAGAAGCAGTATACATTGTTGAGTCATTTTATTAGTATTTAGTATCTACTAGCAATTGAAAACCACCTGAATTATAACTGCTGCCTTAGATTGCTTCTTATGTCTGAACTCATTTCTTGCTGCCATCGCTCGCAATGCCGTTTGCACTACAAGAACTGAAGCATTTAGGCGTTTGTAGGACCTCCTTGCTTGATGCCTACGTTGGTTTTTCTGAACTTTAATGGCAGCTGCTTTCCTTCGCATTTGTGCATACAGTTTACAAGCCAGTCTTCCTGAAACAAAAGCATGATATAGGCAATTATTGGTAAAATAAATGTGATCATGTCTACAGTAAAGCACAAGCAAACAGACCTCTCCATATTGCCTGAAACCATACAGATGCCTTCCTCAAAGAAACAAACTTCTTCCGCATGATATGTGTCCGTACTTTCCCTTGAATTGTTTTTGCCGCAGCACCGAGTACTTCTGTTCTCCTAGCATCTAATTCGGCCATCTGGCCAGCTCTCAGAAAAACTTTTGTTTTACCTATCTAAGAAATATGAACCAGAGTTAGTGGAACTGAAATAACTCAAAGACCTAATGCCACACAGTTCTCATCATCTTGCATTTATCTCTCTTTTTCCCCATAGAAGCACTGTAAAGAGCCTGGCATGCCATAATCTAACAATGAAAACATATAAGTTTAACTATTAGATAAGTACACCAATTTCATGATCAATTTTCCTCCTGCCAGATCATTGTTAGCTCTTCAATCTAATAACTAAGTGAAAGATCATTAGTTTCAAAGAAGATAGAGCCTTGAATACCAAAACAAGTGAGATGGAACAGAGTTTATGTTGATTACCTGAAATCCCAAAAGACCCTTCTTTTCAAGAATCCTCTTGCATGCAACCTTTTCATCGCAACTAGTGAAATGTGATAAAGAGAAAGTTAGTGGCGTATCACTTTTAAAACTCAGTTCGTAAAACATTACAGGTCTTGCAAGCTTCAAGGAACTTACTTTCCTTCAAGGGCCTCTTGAGCAAGTATTCCAAAACGATGCAAAAACTCATAAAATGTGCGACGTGTAGGATAACCTGCACAACTGATCCTGATTGCCTCAAGTACACCCTGATGATGCATAGCACGCAAGTTAATGGAACAACTTTGTCATAGAGATGTACTAGTCAACATAGCCACTATTTGATTGCAGTACATGTTGGCACAATAAATCATAGTTTAGAAGCACTAACACCACAACGCAGCTGTTGCATGACATTGACATTCTCAAAAATTGCCGGTTTTAGCACATTATTTGGCTTGACACATCTGATATAATGAGGCTCTGTAGAGTTCAGTGTTTCCATAAGAGCTTGAAGTTGTTGCTGTCATATAAAAACCAGAGGTTGGCACAATTAGTGACACATAATAGCAAACTGGGTAAAAACTGGAAAAGGGATAGCCGGATAGGTCAAAAAAAGAGCTCGCAGTGCACTCTGAAACATAATCAAGCAAAACAAAGTGAGGGGAAAACCTTGAAGCGGGCTCCAATTGAAGAGAATTTGGAGGATTTGGATGTTTCCTCTGGCAGAGGAGGAAATAATCCTGAGATAAATGAGCATTTAGAAGTGCTTAGTAATTCCTGGTGCTCTGCCACAACATAGTCTTTGTTCTTGTCAAGGAATTGGTCAGATTGATACAACACCTGAATAAAAGAAGCATTACTACCAGTTAATACCAGAACTAACACTATTGTGGAAATTGAATTTGATGATAAAAGCTAACCTCTCCAGCATAGTGACAGATTGTAAAATCTGTGCGAGATAGCTTTGGTTTGACAAACCGTTTGTGCTTTTGAAAAGTCTGGTACAGCTTCTGGGAAAAGGTCTCGTGTGTTGACTTGGGAAACATACTGAACGCAAAACAGTTAACAGAAAACACGGCCATTAACTCAAAAATTAACCTAAAATACGTAGGAAAATAAAATTGATTTGTCACTCAGAACAAAGAAAAGGTAACTGCAAGCGTACCATGCCTCATCAAGAAGTGCAATAACACCACCAGGTTTCTGTAAATGGTCGATTTAAACAAACATACTCAATCTCATTTTTTGATAAATTCAGTAAATGCATGGAAAATAAGCAAGTGTGGATCCATCGCAAAACGATTGGATATATTTCTTCATTCTAAAAATAAGTAGAATAAAAAGAATGTGGCATATTTTTCTGCCCAAAACACGGGCTTCTTTGGCTATGTCGATCTTCTCAAATAAGAATAAATGTTAGCTGAATGTATGACCTTGTATTCAACTTGTACATGAGAGCATTTGAGATGTCCAATATCAATGCACTTTATATAGAATTAGAGCATTAGACAAATCAAATCTAGAGATCCTTTACGCAGAGTTGTCTTCATACATGTCATGATCAGGAAAGCATGAAATTTGAGAAATTTCATGCAAAAACTTGGCAAATTTCAGTTTTCCCGATTTTTTTAACCAATCTAGCATTTTTTTTCTTCAGAAACTGGGATTATGGACATTTTAAATTCTGCTACTTCTGCATACCTTCTCAATAAGGTCAAGAACATCCTGATTATCCACAAATTCAATATAGCTCCAATCAATTTGTTCTTTTGTGTACTCCTCTTGTTCCATCTTGAAAACGTGCTGAAAAAGAACACACAGACACGGAGGCACCTTCCATATAAATATATGCTCTTCTGGAAAGAGAGTTTGGTGTACATGAATCATTCCATCTGAACTAGTGTTACCTGATTGAAATGTTGTTGCAATTTCTCGTTTGTATAATTAATGCAGAATTGTTCAAAACTGCAAAAACAAAGAATGATTCATTAGTGTTAAAAAATACTTGGTAAATGTTAATACAAGAATAAACTAAAGCAAAACATACCTGTTTAACTTGAAGCTCTCAAAACCATAGATGTCCAGGACACCAATAAGAGATTTAGAGTTAGCATCTTGTCCAATGGAGCTATTTATTTTATCAACAAGCCTGAAAAATAATGGTGGGTCGGAATGATGAGTGCAAAATTCTTTTATGTATTGCATCTTTTCTGGGGAATGCTATGGAGCATATCTATTAAAGTACAAAAGAACATTATTATATTACCAGTCAAACAAGCGAGAATATATTGTCTTTGCTAGACCATCCCTGCTGACAGTTGCATTGTAAGGATCAAGACTCCTTTTTATAACCTCTTCTGGTGTTACCATGACACGTTTACAAAGAGCATCTTCTAAGGCTCCAGGATCACACCTGACATGGAATGCATTTTAAAAAATGTTGGAGGATGAACATAGTAGAATCATTGAATATAGAACAGAACCAAATGTGGTGGTTACATAAGAAGCGCAGCGGTTGTGTCCAGATGGAACTTAGATTTATCATCTTTCAAAACAGAGGAATCAACTTCTTTGCCCTTGGCAAATTCAATGTTACCAATATGAAGGATAGCTGCAACAACCCTGAAAATAGCATCCTGAAAACAAATTAAATTGCAGAGGAGTGAGAAAAACACATTTCAACTAGCCATTGATCAAATAAAAGAACATAAGGAGATAATTGGGCTACCTGTTCCTGAGTACTGATGCCAACAATATCCATTGCTCTTCTCGTGGCCAAGTATTCATGAGCATCACTAACCCCAACCAACTCATAGCAATTTGATTGGTTAAGATAATGAAAAGTTTTGGGATTTCCTAATTTGTATTTTTCAACCTCCTGAAAGTTCAATGTCACAGGAGATTGTTTGTGTTAGTGAAAAATACTCAACATTAGCACAATAACACCAGATGTCAGAGGATAAGAAGTATTCAAAGAGAACAAATATCATTACCTCTTGTGGTGCGGCACAAAGGAGATAAAAACAGTGGTAGTTGCGTTCAGGATCGGAAATTTGGCATACCCGGGATCTTTCTAGCAAGTAAGTTCTGACAGCAGCACCTGAGATCCTCCCTTGCTTATCAAACTGAATCTCAACAAACTTACCAAACCGACTGCAGTAAGCAATATGGGAGAATTTGATATTGGAACATATATACCTCCATGATTTGAAGAAATGCAAGTAATTTTATGATTGAGATAGTTGTTTTAAATCTCCCCTACCTAGAATTGTTGTTTCTGACAGTTTTGGCATTGCCAAAAGCTTCAAGGACTGGATTTGACTGCATGCATAAGAATACACAACTGGAGTTCAATTGGAGTATAACTAACTTAATAATACAATGATTTTGCAAGGCTAAGCACTCTCTCTTACTTCGAGAACTTGTTGCTCTACTGTTCTTCCTTCAGTAGCAGCTCGGCCACCCAAATAGGCAAGATATCTCATAAGCATTTTTGTTGTTTCTGTTTTACCTGCACCACTCTCACCACTCACAAGAATAGAGTTGCTTTTCCCTTCATTAATCATTGCTCTGTTTCAAGTAAACAGCAGTGAGAATGACCCATGTTTTATAGAAAGACTGAACCAATTACCACCTATCAGCTTTACCTGTATGCAACATCTGCCACAGCAAAAACATGTGGACTTAACTCCCCGAATGGTGCTCCCTTGTACTGTTGCATCATATGTGGATCATATAAATGTGGCAGCCTTTGGAAAGGATTGACGGCAATGAGAATGTTCCCTGTGTATGTCTGTCAAAAATGATAAGATATAGGTAATACAGTATGATTGACATAATGGCATATATATATAGTAAATGACCATGCAGAAAACAGTACTGAAGAATAACATACATATATTTCATTAAGTTCATATCTCGTTGCCAAATTCTGCAAAACTCCTGGTTCATGAAGATAGGAGAGCTTTGTCATATCATCAACTCCACCGGCAGCTGCTTCCATATCTTTGGGATACAGTTTCGACAAATTTGCAATGATCTAAAATTTTGACAGCACAAATATAAGTAACAGTACATCAAACCAAAATCCCAAAAGCAAGCTACCATACCAAATTATCCGTAATAAAGAGTTTAAAGAATCAGAATGCATAGAATGCATCTTACCTTTTTTCCATTGGTTGCTTGGATCTCGGCCTCTTCGCCATTGATCTTAACAACTTCTCCATCGACCCAGGCAATTTCAGGCTCTTCAGCCCAAACATGAGAGCCTACTATAATATTAACTTTCGTCCCCTGCAATGGAAACTCGGATGATACCTCAATGACTTCAGCTATCATTATGAAAGTTTCCCCCAAAAAAACGCTGTTAATGTATTCGCATTTCACATGTTTCACCCATGCGGAAATATCGTAATCCTCTCAAAAGCATTTTAAAAACTAAGAAGGGTTAGCAGGGGTACAAAAATATGAAACTAATCCGATGAAGTTTAAACAAAAATTGCCCAAATTAGGAAGTTTATCGAGCCAAGCACGTCAAGGATCAAAAGACCAACACATTGTCACCGACTCAATCGCTCAAGCGAACGCAGGCGGAGGGCGGCTTTACCATTTCGGCTGTGCTTGGAGGATGATCAGTAGTCGGACGCTGTGAGCCAAGGGGCGGATGAACTCATATCTCTTCCCCAGCCGGCGCACGCGCTCGTCGTCGAAACCCACCGTCGCCGTCTCCGGGAGGGAGGAAGGGGGCGATTTGCTGGTGGGTGCAAAAGCGGGGGAGGGGAGAGGGAGGAGGGGATGTGTAGAAGGCGGTGTGGGGTGAAGACGGGGTGGGAGTACGTGGAGCGGCCACGGCTGGCCCTCGCCTCGATCTCTGCGGGGCGCCATGAAATCCGCCCCCATTTCGCTCGCTCGCTCGTTTTCGTCTTCCTCTCGGAGTCTCGACCTCCCTCGTCACGCCCTCCCGCTGAGTCCATTCCGGTTCGCGTTTCAGTATCCGACATTTAATAAAAATAATATAAATTTGTTTTATATAAATATTATTGTTTAAAAAATATTAATAGAATTAAATATAAAATATATATATGCAATTTTGTTTATTGCTTAAATACAATGTAGGAGTAATATATAATTTAGATTAAATACCATGCAACACATAATTTTAACTCGCATGGCCTATATTGACTGAAATAGCAACAAAATTAGCCAAAACTAACTAATATAACAGTAGAATTGATCAGAATAACTGGTATTGCAACTGATTCGTATCATACTTATATTGTTTTGAGTATCTAAACAGAACATATTAATGGGTGTGAGAATGAAATTTATAACCTTGCCCTCACACCCCATGGGCCACTCGTCAAGAGTGGAGAACCGGAGATTCAAATTTTTGGCAAAGTTGTGGATTTGGCAAATTTCACTCAGTTTCTTAAATGCAGGCAAAAAAGTGGAAATTTAAGTGAGGGTAAAGAGGGGAGAGTGGACCGATAACGGTGGCATTCGGCATTGTCCAAATATATTTTTTTCTTCTAAAATTTATGTTTAAAAACTAAACTTAAACTAGAAATATCCAAATTGCATATTCTGGGAGTTAAAATGTCAAGATTCAAAACTCTATTACTCTAGAATTTGAATGTTCGAATCATATTCAACCGCTATATTATAGCGAGACATGAAAAAATCATTATATTTGATCAAGTATGTTCTATTAAATGGTTACAAAAGTCTCCTCAAGCAAATATTTTACTAACCATTTCAAAAAAACATTGAACTACAAGCAAATATTGAACTGCTGTTCGAATCATGAAAAAATCATTGTATTTGCTCAAGTAGCAAATGGAAGCCCTGATTAACTTGTAGGAGCAAAGTTTGACTTGTATGAACAGGCAGTCAAATTTTGGATATCAAAGAACGAAGGAAACGGAGAACACTGCAACATGAACACATTCCAATATCCAAAATGCTAGTATACAAATATCAAAGCCCATTGTTACTACAAGGACAACATTACATGTAACTATGTAAGAATTTATTCAATTGTACAGGCTCCCATAAGCCAGAATGGAGCTAACAGTAGTACGAATTGAACAAGAACCAAGGCACAATGATACAACACTACAACAAACAATTGGTCTTTGAATGAAACAAATATAGTGTCGACAAAATATACGATAAATGGAAAGCACTGTTTAAGTAGGCACTAGACGCTAGTCGGGCGGTGACCCGGTGCCTAGTGTCTAGAGCCACCTAGGCGGCTCCTAGGTTTACCTCTCCTCCCATTTTTCTTCTCCTCCGCACTAGGTTCCCCTTCAACCCCGCACTGAATCCTCTCTATTCCCATTTTCTTCTCCTCCTCCCTAGTGTTCCCTTCCCTTTTCTTCTCCAAATCCCTGGCCACCGGTCTGCCCACGTGTGCCTCCCGCCTCCAAATCCTGGCCGCGCGTTCCCCACGTCGGCGGATCCGAGCCACACGTGCCGTCTCACTGGCGCGGAAGCACAACGCTCAGGAGGGCAAGAGGGCGATGCGTGGCACGCCGGATAGCGGGAGAGTGGCGCGCGGCGTGACAGTGAGTGGCGGTGGCGGGTGGTGGGCAACGACTAGAGCAAACACTTGCGCGTCTTTTGTTCTCCCAAACGCACTTTCCTCTCCCACTCCTCTCCCACAGATCGTGTTGTTTTTCTACCTCCTGATCTGATGCCGTTTCATGCCGGCCACGCCTGGGCGGGCTCGGCGCCACCGCCATGCCCAGGCGCCATGGTTAGCTGCCTGGGCTGCCCATCTCGTCGACTGGAGCCAAATCGCGATGGCAGGGTGGAGCCCAGCGTCTAGGTGGCGTCTAGCGCTGACTTTTAAAACACTGGCGAAGAGAACATGATTATTTGACTATTTTATTGAGATGGTACATAGAGTTTACTTAGTCCCCTCTAGAGAGAGTTGTTATGAATATAATTATTGTATTGAATGAAAGCAATATGCTAATATATATATGTATGGAGAGAATAAAAAATATATCGAAGAGAAAACAACAAGCTATTCATATATACACCTAATATATATGGACTAACATATATATACACCTAACACCTCCCTCAAACACATGACATGAAATCAACCAAACTAAGTTTGAAGATAGCTTTGGTACATAAGAATCTAGCTGACGTCATATAGTAGACATCTTATAAAGAACTCATTCACCGTAGAATCACCCTACTACTATGTCTGTGTCTTGTAAATAACAAGAAGAAATGTAGATTATCATTGGACTCATAAAGCTTCTAAAATAAAGACCACATTGGCTGAGCAGTATCGAACTGAAACTAGACCCCAATTGACATTTCAACTGTTGATCGGGTCCTGTCGACATTTCAACGGTCGACAGGACCCCTGTCTACAGTTGAAATGTCGACAAGGATCTGATTTTACAGTTTTTTTTGAAATAGCTATCCAGAAGTGCAATTTCGTGAAAAAAATAGTATGAAGTGGAGAGAAATGAAAGTAAAGCAACAATTAGAGTCATAAAACGCTCCTATTTGGGAGTAAAATATGAATGCTAACAAGCTCCACATGCAAGCATGAAACCTTGTATTTTCGAATGGCATGTAGCTAGAAGGGTCATTGTTGTTGGAACATAATCCACTCCTCATGCAGGAACAGTGACCTCAGGAATTAGGACTGACAACGGGATTACTACACAGCAGAGCATGAGCAACAATCTTCCTCACAGAAAAGAAGCTGTAGAGCAGATAAAACTTCCATCGAAATGGAACCTCCTGCTCAGGGAGTAAGAACATAAGGTGACGTTACATGTCTTACATGGAGATATCAAGGAAACACACAGTGATTCTGAAGTCAAATGGTCCGGTTAGTCACACGAAAAAGGGTACAAAACGTAGCAGGAAATAAATTTGATGCTCATGCAGATCAGACAAATCAACCAACCCGACTGCGAAGTCCGAACAGATTATATGGGTAGCCATTCCCTTGGTTAAGTTGCGATTATGGGCTACGGCTGTAGGCTCGTCGACCGGAAACGCCAAGACGATGGTACGGTCACAGTGGGCGGCTGAGTCGGGTGGTAGACACCTGTGAAAGCGAGGGATTGCAATGGGTACAAATTCTATAGGTTTAGAAAAAAAATCTGTCCGTAGGTTAAATTCACGAAATATTCTTAAATTGGACATGAAATTCCTGGGTTTAGTAAAAAGCTATTTATAGAGTAGACCGGTAAAATATCCGTAAACTTGCGCTCACAAAATCTACATGTTTCAAACCAAATATGTCTGAATCCGTGTAAACCTGACAAAAAAACACATGTTCAACACTTAGCATAGCAAAAACACTAATGGAAACAGAAAAATAAAAGAAATATTTATTAACATTTAAACTAAACACTACATGATATAATCCTAATCCAGCCACTAGCACAAATTTAAACCCAAACCTAACCTTAAGCCGAAAGGGTCACAACTCACAAGCAATTTCGAAGAAAAAGACGTTCTAGTAGGGTTGTCAATACCATTTCGATACCGGTCGAAATGGTTGGTACGTGCCATACCAGCACTTAAAACAGTACACAACAAGTGTCGTTCCATTTCAGTTCAAATACCGGACAATACCGGTCATTTCGGCCAGAATTACCTATATCATCCATTCCAGTATCGGCCCAAAATATAATTCAACATTTCAGCCTGTAATGTATACTAGCCCGGCCCACCCCAACAAAAAAGCTGAAAACTCTAGCAACCAGCTGTGAACGCGCTGTGAACGAGCAAGTGAGCTGTGAGTGAGCACTGAGCAACCAGCGGCGGTGGCGGACAAGCAAGAAGACGAGGAAGCCTGCTCCAGTGCAAGGCAGCCAAGGCTACGAGCCTTCATTCAAGATTTCAAGCTGTCACTCACTCCCATGCAACTTCATAGGAAAAAGGGGCAAGCTAGCAAGCAAACAATATACTTATTTTTAATGTTTTAATCTTTTCATCAGATTTATTTTTAGTGCAGTCATTTGTTGTTCAATGTTAGAAGCCATGTGGGATGTGCATTTCTGGGACAGTGGGATGTGTATAATAAGGTAATTTCTTTTCCAAATTGCTAGATGATGGCCTTAGATTCGGCCTCAGCACCCCAATCAGCACCTGCATTGACTCCACCACCACAGTGGGATGTGTATGATAAGTTAATTTCTTTGATATATGCGTTGTATGATACTTAAAGTTTTAAACTAAACTATATATTATATTGCAGGTAAGTCATAAACTATATTTGAGATATAAAGTTATGAACTTATTTATATATATGCCATATTTAATTATGTTAGTTAGTTTGTTAAATAAAATATTATATAAAATAAAATTTTATTATTTTATTAAAACTCTGGAACGATACACCGGTATTGATCAGTATCGGAACATTCTATTTTTAGAGCCAAACCGTCGGAATGGACTCCAAAATAGTATTGACAAGCTTGCTTCTGGCCAGCCAGCCGGTTGGCGAGAGCTTTTTTAGGGCCAGTCGTGTTGCTCGTGTTCCGCTAAGGGCATTCACGACCCTCTATGTCACCTAATGTTTATGATATTAAATAGACTGTCATATAAGCAAAAAGCTAATTTAGTAAGCAAGTTAATGAGGAGAGAGAAAAAATCATAGAAACTGAGTCTCATGCAAGAAACCAGCTCTTCACGAGAACTAAGAAAAGCAAAGGAGGGGATTGAAAGAGGAAGGAGAGAAAATAGATGATTGGATGAAAATATTTTTTTAAAAAACTTTCTATTAAGAAGATAATATCTATAAATAATATCTTACTCTTTTTTTTACATGGTTAGGATTGACCTAACTAACAAAACCAGCCGTCCAGCGCCTTCCCTCGGATCATGTATCATGTTGCAACTTGCAAGGCGAGCATATCTTCTTGTTGGGCTAACACCTACCACCTTCCCCTTGGGCCTTGGTGGATTTCGCTTTGGCAAAAGCGCCGGTGTTCCACAGAGTCCATGTTTGGAATGGAGAATTATATCCTTGGCTCCTTGCCCTACCGTAGCAGATGGATTGATGGAATTACTATTTATGAAAATTGTTCAATGTTCAAATTAACAAATTTAGTACTAAAATTGATAAACAGACCTAAAATAATCTTTTGATAACATTTATTTTTGAAAAATTATACGGTTTACAAACTTAGGAAGTGCGCCCGTCAAATTCACATGTGACGATCTTCATTTTGCATATATGGCAGTTGGCACAATTTCACCAATCACTCAACACATGCTCGCCTCCACTCAGGGCAGTAACATTCATGAATCATGAGAGCTAGCCGTGACAACTTAACGAGAAGTAACATTGCATCAATGAACCTAGCAACAACCACAACCACATTATAATTAAAGTACAACATCCTACGGATCTTTCACTTCAGAAAAGAAGTACAACATCCTACGCATGCCTGTTTCTGAAACTAGGCTTCTCCCCTCCCTATCCTCCACTACGGCGCGCGCCATGAACCCAACCGGAAGCTTGCAGCTGCAGCACCTCAATTCTCAGCACAGTCAGCAGACACGCCTCCCTGCAGGCGCCGGCGCCACCGCGCGCGTCTCGCACCACCACAGCAGGCGCCGCGCGCATCTGAAACTTCTTCATGAAGGCTTGCCTAGCTGGTCGAACGCGCAGAGGCACGTTGGATCGAGCCGATGAAAAAGCACCTGCGCGCGCAGAGGCACGGCGGCGATGGGTCAGCGAGCGGCCGGCCGGGGGGGCCTCTTCACCACTGGTACTTGGCCTTGACGAGGACGTCCTCGTAGAGCTGCGCGGCGTGGTCCCAGCTGAGGTCCTGCGACATGCCGCGCTCCTGGAGGCCCCTCCAGCTCTCCTTGTAGTTGCGGTACGTGTCGAGGCAGTGGCCGAGCGCCTCGATCAGCTTGTGCGGCTCGGCGCGGTCGAACGTCCAGCCCAGGCCGGCGTCGCCGAACGGGTCGAACGGCGTCACGGTGTCCCTCAGCCCGCCGACGGCGTGCACGACGGGGACGGTGCCGTAGGCCATGGCGTAGAGCTGGTTCAGCCCGCACGGCTCGAACCGCGACGGCATGACGAGCACGTCGGCGCCGGCAGTGATCCGGTGCGCCATCGGCACGGAGAAGCCGACCCACCCGCGCACCTTGCTTTTGTGCTGCGCCTCGAACCGCTGCAGCATGACCTCCAGGTCGCGGCGCCCGGAGCCCAGCATCACCAGCTGCACGTCCTGGCTCACGATCCACGGCATCGCGTCCCCGATGATGTCGACGCCCTTCTGCCCGTCCAGCCGACCGATGAACCCGATCAGCAGCACGTCGTCACGCTCCTCCAGGCCCAGCTCCCGCTGCAGCGCCGCCTTGCACTGCCGCTTGCCGGCGTCCAGCGAGCTCAGGACGTAGTTGGTGTAGCCGTCCGACCGCAGGTGCACGTCCACCTCGGGGTTCCACTCCTTGTAGTCGATGCCGTTCACGATGCCATTCATCTTCCAGTCGTTCTGGCGTATGATGTCGTGAAGGCCCCAGCCGCCCTCCACGGTCTTCAGCTCCCAGAGGTAGCCGGGGCTCACGGTGACCACCCGGTCGGCCATCTTCAGGCCTGCGCCGAAGATGTTGGCGTGCTCGCCGCCGACGGGGTCGTACAGCTTGAAGTGCTCGACGTAGTGATC
>KE370863.1:3262-14948 GCA_000418225.1 Zizania latifolia
CCGGGCGCCAGCTGCTGTGGCGCCGTTAGGGTTAGAGGCGTGCCTGGCGTTGAATCGATTGAGGAACGGGGAAGAGGAGGACTGAAGTGCTCTAAGAGGAAGGAGTTGGCCGACTAGGCCAATTCGCCTAATTGGGCTGTTGGGCCAATGCGGGGTACAGGGAAGGAGGAGGAAGTGGGCTTTTGTTTTGTTTGATTGAATTTCTTTTTATTTTTTGATGCATATACATAGGATACACTATATATATAAAAAAAAATTCAAAAATAATGGGTATTCAATTGCATACCCTTGAATACATGTGGGCCCGCCCCTGGACACACCGACTTGTGGGCTAAACTACATAGTTAGCCGCTAATTAATTAACATAATCCTGTGAGTCATCCGTGGTTAGTAAAGAACCTACCATCTATCTAGATAGTTCTTTTAAATTTGTGGGAATTAACATAGCTAGCTACATATTTAAATCACAAAGTAGTTTGAAAAGCATACATAGTTTGAAGGAAGCTGGCATCCTCTCTATATAAATATTCACATGGCTCCAAACCCGCACATGCAACTACATACATATCGAATTTAGTCCAGATTAAAAACATAATTAAGCCAGAAATTAAATTAAAGTAGTCCTTCACTAGCTCTCACATGAAGAGCCCACATGTCCCAATAAACTAGAGACCTAATGGCACCCACAATCTCCCCAAAGTGTGGCCAGATGATCTCTTGCCGAATTTCATGGCCCCAGCTGCTGCTGTGTTCATCCTCCCAGCTGCTAAGCTGCTCCCGGTTTACACACCAACTAGGGTGGCTAGCACATATCTGTGCTTCCTTTGGTAGGAGCAACGACTGGAAATTCTTTTGATTGATCTGAAGCAGAAAGGGCAAAAGTGCTCCCATGTTCATGGGTAAGGTGTATTTTGACCAAATAAACAATCGACAAGTTTGTCACAGGACGAAATGCTCACGGTTTGTTGCAGCAACGACGATCGATCTGACCATATGACATATATGCTAGCTTATAATTGCACGCTGTCTTTCAAATATAAGATACTATACAATCTGTATATAGTGTGAGAGTAGATGGAAAATATAGAGGTACGTCGTCGACTAAGGGTGAGAAAATAAAAACATACAATCTAATACCTATTTTTGAAACAATATTGAAAAGAACATATATATGTCTTACTAATGCTACATGTTAGTGAACGTAAGTAAAAAAAATATTCAGTGGCACTATACCCTGATGCATGTATATATCCGCATGGAGAAAAATAAACCCATCCTAACTTAGAACACATGAATTTTATGGGTTTTACAGGAATTAGTTTACTTTATTCCACGTGAATTATATATATAGTGCCACCATTTTTTCAGCTAGAACAATTATTTTGAATGTTAAGGATGAAGGATCAACAAATACATACATAAATGGTCTAGTGTTTCCCATTTAACAGACAAATAGAGTGCCCATGTCGATGATTGCAATTTGTCCTTGATTTTTAACTTTAACTACTCTAGTCATCATTGTCTTGGAGGGCATTAAAATTAGAGTCTTTTATCTTCTATATAAATGCGGTTAATCTTCAGTGATATATTGTCCATTTATTCCAAAACAATACATCCAGTCATAGATAAATTAATATCGTGTTGGATATCGGTATGGTCTTCCACACACCACCTTGGTCACTAGATAACTTCTTGTGTGATATAATAAAATAAACCAAATAAGGCTCCATTTGAATGGACTAAAACTAATAGTTAGCTAACTAATAGCTAGAGCTAATTGTTAGCTAGCTAATAGTTAGTTGGCTAAAAATTAGTCCATGTCTGTTTGAATACTTTGGACTAATAGATGGCTAAAGTCAATTTTGCTCCTGCTACAATAATCAAGCTATAATAGTTCAAGGGGGTAAAATAGTCCAAGAGCCCATATTAGCTCAAATTAGTTCACTTTTGTGGACTAATGGGCTAACCATTAGTTAGTCAATGAGCTAATAGTTAGTTCACCAATTAGTTGCACTGTTTGGATGGACTAAAATTAATTTTTAGTTACTAACTATTAGTCCATAGGATCTAAACGGAGTATAAATATAAAAGTAATTTCACTATTTCAATGTTCTAATCAGTATCGATACTTACAGTTCTGAAACATTTACTAAATATACTCTAAATTAAACAACATATATCTATGATCAGAAGTAAAGACAGCAGTCAATCCAGGATAGAAATTATCGATCGGGTGTCCTAGCAACACATATAGTAGATTAATACTCTAATTATCAAGCTAATAATACAGATATCGCATGTTTTATCCGATGTCCTGAACATCATGTAGCCGGTAAAGGGGGTGTCGTAGTAGATCCAACCCTCGATCGGATTCACCAAGCTCCGCTAGCTCTTAATTAATTTGTGGTTATTAATGCCAGAGCTCTCGACCAATTTTCTTGGAATAAAATAGGGTTTTTTGCATAAGAGCGAGTTGAGAGAACAGTGTTTAATTTCAAACAAACAAGTGCAAGTAGCCCCTAATCCCTACCTATGCATGCCCTCTGCTCCCTTAATCTCCCTATTACCACCTGACAGCCAATGAAGGACAAATTTGCTCTCTCTCTCTCTCTCTCTCTACAAAGCACAACACACAGAGCCCTATAAGTACATGGGTGCCCTCTCCATTATGCCCCACACTAGCTCTCATAAGCTTGCTGCTCCTCACTGTTTGTGTTTTTGTGTGTGACACTCTCTCCTTCCATTGATCCTTTCATTCTTTGTCCCTTCCTTCCACAACAAACTGTTCATCTCTAGTTAGCTTTGACATTTCCAAGCTAAGCAAGCGAGCGAGGCAGCTACCTAGTTAGGCAGTCCATCGATCCAGCCATGGACCGCCACCTCCACGGCGCACTGCAGGCTCCGAGCGGCGGCCACAGCGGCGGCGGCGAGGGCGGCGGCGAGCCGGCGAGGTCGCGGTGGGCGCCAAAGCCGGAGCAGATCCTGATCTTGGAGTCCATCTTCAACAGCGGCATGGTGAACCCGGCCAAGGACGAGACGGCGCGCATCCGGCGGCTGCTCGAGCGCTTCGGCGCCGTCCGCGACGCCAATGTCTTCTACTGGTTCCAGAACCGTCGGTCCCGGTCCCGCCGCCGCGCGCGCCAGCTCCAGCAGGCATGCGGCGCCGCCTCCTTGCAGCTCCCCTCCGCCGCCACGGCCGCCACTGCCGCCGGCGGTGGAGGAGGTTATTACCACCACGACGTAGGCCACACTTCTTCTCCTTTCGTCATGCACGGTAGCGGCATGTCAGCGGCCGCGCCCATGCCGTCGGTGGCCGCGGTCACCGCGGCGGCCTCTGCCCATTTCTTAGCGGACGACGTCGACGCCGGTGGTAATGATGATCTCTTCGCCATCTCCCGGCAAATGGGCCTCATGTCCCGAGGCGGCACCGGCAGCGGCGGCGACCACCATTACAGCAGCTACGCGGACAACGATTCCACGCAGCTCAGCTACCTCCAACCAACTGGTCAGCTACATACTGTGCATTACATGTACTCAAAAACAATTAATCTCATAGTGTTCCATGTCATATATAGCTCGCCATGAATTTCAAAGCAAGCTGCTAGTAAGTAGTAACCATGCCGAAACATTCACCATTGATGATCACATGTGTGCTATATATCCATTTACCATTGCAGGGATGATGACGATCCAAGTGTTTATCAATGGCGTCGCGTACGATGTGCCGAGCGGGGGCACGTTGGACATGGCCGGCACGTTCGGGTGGGACGCGATGCTGGTGCACTCCTCCGGTGAGATCCTACCGGTGGACGAGCACGGTGTGCTCCTCAAGGGCTTGCAGATGGGGGAGTGCTATTACCTGGTTAGTGAATTATTAATCTCTTCATTTCGAAGTTCTAATTAGATGTTTAATTCTGTTCTTTTATTTAGTTCATAATTAATTTTTCTATACTTGTTCCTTGATTTTTTGTTGATAGGTTTCAAAATCGATCTAATCAGATGGATCAAGGCGAATTAATGAAGATTTGAGATTTATGTGTTCCAGCTAGTATAAGCATTCACAATTGGTTCATTGATTAATTGAGACTTAATTTAGAGATTGTTGTCCATGGAGATCATATCGGAGTGTGTACCAATTATGTCGTCGTTGATTCTCTCCATCGATGTATATTATTATCTCAATGCATCGTCTCCTTGAGAGTTCCTTTCAATGATGGAGATGTTAGCCTGATTATAAAAAGGGAGAGAAAAAATGATATGAGTTTCCTAATATCTCACACTGTTTAATTTGTGTTGTTGATTCCCTGTTGGTGGGTGGTATATATAACTTACATAGTTCATGTTTAGCTGCAAATAACGTATATAAACTATACAATGCATTTTATTCAAAACTATAATCTGCCTTTAATAAGAGAATTATTCGATTCGCTAAATAGAGAAAAATATTAATCACAAAGAGTATAGACAATATTATGCCAATTAGATGAATACTTTTATTCTCTAAAAAATTTGGAAGTTGAGACTTGAGTGGGAACAAATCTTGTTTGTTCTGGTGGTAATATTACGCTGCCATTGGTCTAGCAATGCCCGTGCGGTGTCTTGGAATTTGATTAGACAATCAAGCGATGTGTTTGATGGCATATATCTGGTCTATTTATTAGAAAATTATCTGATTGCTTTTTCCGAAGAAGAAAAATATCTAGTTGGAATATCTAATTGGAATATATGAAAATTTTACATATATGCAAAGTATACATACTCTTCTATTTAATTTTTTAAGTTGTTGATTGAATTGCATTGTTAATTTAACAAAATATAACACTTTTTAATCAAATTTATCAAGACACTAGTGCACAACCTAAATAAGTGCAGTAGTTCTAAATCCATATAAGTATCGTTTTTTCAATTCGCACTCGAAAAATGATACTAATTGTCAAACATTATTAATGTCAGCTTAAAACTGGCACCTACATTATTTATTGGTGGTGCTGTTTTTTTTAAATGACATATATATATATATATATATATATGTATGTATGTATCTTTATTTGTGTCGGTTTAGATAAACTAGCACATATAAAAATATCCTCTATTTAGTGTTTTGTACTAGTGAGTCTTGACCAATTTCATAATTTATTAACTAATCCACTCTTTCGTGTAATGATGATGAGTTACATATGCATGTCTCATTTTTGTGCGACTTTCTTCTTATCAGTTGGCATGCATGTTCACAACTGTTCCGTAGTATTAGTTTATTGAACAATTTTATACGATATATAATTCCCTCCTCTTTAATATATATAGTTAATTCTATGAGCTAGTTTGCCGTCCTAATAAACACATTATTATTTGGCTAGTTCCAAAGACTGGAAAAGGCATTCCGAAATTCAAACATGTTAGTCAGAGATCTCAGTGACCACGAAAAAACTGTAATTTCCTTATGGAATTACTCCCAGGTTCTATTTATATCAGCCAAACAAAAACAGGTACTATCCTTTTTGGAATCGAGAAATTCTAATGATTTTTATCAGAAAATAAACTAGTTTATATGAAAATCCTATAAAATTTATAGGCTCTAAAGAATGTTACATTGTTTACATCTACTTCACAGGGGTAGTCATAGCCTGACCGGTGCAATAATAATTAATATAGAACACAGAAACAAACAAAATGGATTACACACTCATCACATATAACATCCAGGGATGAATATAAAAACAGTCATAAGGAACAACCCCTCTTGAAAGGTCTAACTATACTATTATGGCCCTTCTAATAGATGGCTTTGTCTTATTCATAATCCAGTTTAAGCTTAATAGTTAAAATGAGTTAGCCATCCAAAAAAGTTACGAGAAGCTTGATATCTTGTTCTAAATAGCTTCTGAAATTTGAGTTTATTATATGCGTAGTACTATAGTAAAATATTATGTTACCAATAGACTTATTTTGTTTCATGTATAATTTATAATACCATTATTTAGGACAATTTTTAATTATGCCATTAGGTTAAGTGAAAATCTAAAAAAACTAAAAAAAACCTCAAAACGAGCTTTTTTTCTACCAATAGAATCCAACAGACTTATAGCTTATTTAGATAATAAATTTTGCATTCTAGATAATTTATGGTTTTTAGAGTATTACACTAGCAATAAATTTTTCAGACTTATGGCCTTTGTAGGGTACAATATACTTGGAAAAGTACAAAAGATGCAACTGTGTAGGCCTAGTAATTGTAAATTTACAGTGAGCACTGGCAACTCTTGATGCTGGGCTCTCAAGGCCACGCCCTTGGTAGCTGATTGGGCTCCTCCTCTCCTCTATGGGCTGTGTTTGTTTGGAGATATAAACCCAGGCCTTTTTGGGCTTAATTAAGATTTGTATTTGAGCTGTACGTAGTATATTTTGGGTCTAGTTATATCATGTTGATCTGTCAAAGAACTCGAGATCTTTCTTGTTTGCAAGTACGAGTAGGCGCCACAACCAGGACTCGGAATCTATCAAACTATACTTTCAACTAAAACGAACAAACACTACTAAGAAGCAGACTTTCATCCACCCTTTTTAGCACCCATTCCAACTAAAACCGGTATCAAAAGTTATCTGCAACGGACATAAAAGAGAGAACGTTGTGGGTAGCCGCAACCGATACTAATAAAGAGTTTTAGTACCGGGTCGGGACACCGCCTAGTACTAAATTTATCAGTATCGGTCGGGATACCCACCCGATACTAAAAGCCTACTCATTAGTATTGGGTCGGCACACCAAACAGTGCTAATAACTTTAGCACCGGGTGGTATCCCAAACCGGTACTAAACATTTCTCCTAATGTATCCGATATCCCCAAAAATCTTCTATTTCTCATTTCTGCCTCTGTTCTTTAGTTCTTCTTCCATGCGACCAGTTCAGGGTTTAGGGTTTAGCTCAGCCAACCGCTCATCGGCGATCCAGATCAGGCAATGACATGGCAAGCCTCCCAAGTGGTGTCGCCGGTCATCGTGCTTTCAGCAGTAGGCCGGCTGCCATCAGGGTATGTTATTTTCCTCATTTTGGCTATTTTAAGGTTGATTGAACACTACATTATGAGATATTGTTATTTAGCTGATATGTACTGCAAATGCTATGTATAGATGTAGTAATCCCTATCAATAATGTTAGTACTGCAATGCACATATTATTAATTCTATTTCTGCGTCAGTCGATCAGTACGCCTCACTCAAATATGCAATGAAAATACTGCATCTTTAGTACCGGTTATGCAATGCATCTAGGTTTAATTTACCAATACAAATGACATAATACAGATGGATATGTAATGTGGATTAGTTCGTCAACTTTTATACAATCTCACGTGAAATTGGTTTGACAATTGCCTATTTTAGGTGCCGGCTTATGAGCCGAGGGATTGCGTTTTGAAAATCGATCATTGGCAAAGGCGTCACATCATATGTATATACATTGCATTTTCTATTTATGTGGTTACAAAATCATAACAAAGTGATGTGATGTTATCTCGCTGTTTTAGTTTCTACCAAAAAACTTTGTCGATCTCCATAACATGCACGAGGGTGACACTCTTAAGATATTAACAAGAGATGGTTACACCAATATGATCGATGTTGAAAAATATGGAAGCACTTTCTGTCTGGGTAAAGGGTGATGTGAATTTTATTACCGAGTTCGCCTAGTAGAAAGGGACTATGTGGTACTAACAATAAGAGCCTCACTGTCCGTCAGGGCTACCCTTTTCAATAATTATGGTGAAGAGAAAGCCTCACCAACTATAAGAATGGACTCAAGTGATAGCGGTATATATAACGAACTCACATTAATTATTATACATGCATGCCTATTTTTTATATATACTTACCGGTTTTTTATAATGGCAAATGACGTTATTGGATCTACACGGCCAGCTGAGAAGAAGGGGAAACAGAAATCCGGAGAAGTAGGCGACACCGACCAACTGAAGACCATCTATTTTTTGGTAATCCAACAGATCTAACGGCCGAAAGAAAGGAACGCCTTCAAGCCATCTTGGCTGCGACATCCTTTGGTACTCAATTGTACATCTACACAATCAATCCATCAGTCATCAAGAAAAAAATAATGGTAAGCACTTTGCACATGTCACAATTGCAAACATATATACCTAGCTATATGCACTTGACTCGGCTAACTAATTACTGGAACATTTAATTGTAATAGTACTTTTCAAGGGATTATTGTGTAAAATACGTCACACCTTACCTACAACAACAGACCACAGAGATCCAAGTGATAATTGCAGGAGGCACACCAGTCCCAATTATAGTGCACAAATCAACATATGGACGATGTTACCTAATGACTGGTTTTAGCCATTTTCTATAAGCACACGAGATAGTTGTCGGCACAATTTGTGATTTTCATTTCTACATTAGCAATGGTGTATTGGAGGCAACTGTGTATATACTTTAGCTTAGAATAACATCTGTTATGTGGTGTAAATTATTGATACCTACTATGATTGACTGAAATGAAACTATCTGTTATGTAGTGTAAATTAGTTATGGAGAATTTATATTAAAATGAAATCCAACATAGTTATGAAGAATTTCAATTGAAATTGAATCCAACTTAGTTGTCAAGAATTTAAATTTAAATTGAAATTGAATTAAAATTAGTTATGAAGAATTTCAATTGAAAGGAAATCGAACTTAGTTATGAAGAATTTTAATTGAAATAAAATACAACTTAGTTATGAATAATTTCAATTGAAATAAAATCCAACTTGCTGTGAATAATTTCAATTGAAATGAAATCCAACTTAGGTGTGAATAATTTTAATTGAAATTGAATCTAAATTAGTTGTGACGAATTTCAATTGAAATGAAATCGAACTTAGTTGTGAATAATTTCAATTGAAATGAAATCGAACTTAGTAGTGAAGAATTTCAATTGAAATTGAATCCAACTTAGTTGTGAAGAATTTCAATTGAAATTGAATCCAACTTAGTTGTGAAGAATTTTAATTGAAATTGAATCCAACTTAGTTGTCAAGAATTTAAATTGAAATTGAACCCAACTTAGTTGTTTAGAATTTCAATTGAAATTTAATCCAACTTAGTTATCAAGAATTTAAGTTGAAATTAAATCCAAATTAGTTGTGAAGAATTTAAATTGAATCCAAATTAGTTGTGAAAAAATTCATTTGACATGAAATCCAACTTAGTTGTGAATAATTTCAATTGAAATAAAATACAACTTAGTTATGAATAATTTCAATTGAAATAAAATTCAACTTATTTGTCAAGAATTTATATTGAAATAAAATCCAAGTTAGTTATGAAGAATTTTAATTGAATTTGGATCTAACTTAGTTGTGAAGAATTTCAATTGAAATTGAATACAACTTAGTTGTGAAGAATTTAAATTACAATTGAATACAACTTAGTTGTCAAGAATTTAAATTACAATTGAATCTAACTTAGTTGTTAAGAATTTAAATTGAAATTGAATCCAACTTATTTGTGAAGAATTTCAATTGAAATGAAATCCAAATTAGTTGTGAAGAATTTCAATTGAAATTGAATCCAACTTAGTTGTTAAGAATTTCAATTGAAATGAAATATGTGCTTTTTTCATAATCATGTATCTTTAGTACCGTTGTTATTTATGGCCCGGTACTAAACGTATTTCTAGTACCGGGTAAAAAAGAAAACCGGTTCTAAAGATTCGAAATCATTGCTTCACTGATGCACGCAAACGCGATGAGCAGCGTGTGCTGACGGACGATGGAACTGCTTCAATTCATTCAGTCCCGAGGTGACGGTTCACTTCCCGCGACAACAGCACTACTTCTTTTCCCCGGTGATGCTAGATCGCAGTACTAATCGCACGCTATAATCACCAGCCACGACTAGTACTAGCATTCTTCCTGCCTCCTTCTTCCTCCTTGCTTCTTCCTAGACCTCCGGCGAAGAGATCGACGTGTAGTAGGCGATGACTATAGCGTTGAGTCGGTGGAACGGGCTCCCGTATGATATCACCGTGGAGATTGCCCGGTATATCACCGAGACCTCCGATGCACCGCTGGCTGAACTCCAGAGACTGCGCCTGGTGTGCCGGACCATGCTCCAGGCATGCCGCGACCGCGCCATTAGGAGGAGGTTTGCCCTGGCACATGAGGGTCCCTAGATGGCTTGGCGCGAATATCCTCGGTACCGATGTCTGATTTTCACTTTGGCCGACGCGGGCCACACGGATGCATGCTTCATAGTGGGTATGTATCTAGCATTCGATGTAGGGTCACCGTCTCTTAGTTCAGAAGTACTGCTACATATGTCCACCGAGGCTGAACACAAGATGGCGGCCTATATGCTCGCCCAACTCGAGTACAGCCATGAGGATACCGCAACCGAGCTAGCGTTGCGGCTCATAAGGCTGGTGGGAGGCGAGGCAGCACTGGATAAGGTGGCCTCCATCGTCGGTGGCGTGCGGCGACGCAAGAGATTCGTCACCATCGAGCACTGCTGGCATCTTCATGAACGTTCGGTTATAAGGGTGGGTCGGGCAATAGGCGCTTGGTGGGATCCCGAACCCGGAACAGCAATGATGCCACACATCTGCAATAACAACGTCGGTGGCTGCGACGACTATGAAAACCCATGGCTTCCGAAGGTGCTCTCCTTCTACAGCGAGGAATGTAGAATCGAGCACGAGTGCCATCTGTTCTTCTCACGTCTGCCAGCACTGCCCTATTGTAATTAATTAGCTATTATATAGTTTGGACTTTTGTATTACCCATAGTTTAAATGAAGTGGAGTAGTATTATATTCAACTTAATGAAATCTGTTATTCTATGAAATACGGTGTACATGATCGATCATCACAAGTTTCAATATAAGTTCATTTCATAAATTTTAGTTCGGAAAAGAAAATCAAAAACTTGATACGGTGACGATCGCTACAGTCGCTCGTGTCTGTGTAATGTGGTTTTGCGCCCGTCTATAATGGAGCAGTTGGCCAAAATATGGCGCACATCTCCTCATTAACTGTGCATCCAAATTTAGTACCGGTTTATAATGTGAACCGATACTAAAAGATAAAAGTTTCGCATCTACGTCTCTTCGGGACCTAGGCCCGTCGTATTTTAGTATAGGTTTGTCTTCTTAACCGGTACTAAAGACATGACTATATAAGAAGGTCCATGTACTCCGTTGTTTTATGTACAACTTTCACACCATCTTCTTCTTTGTCGACTTGCCATCCGTTGTTCTTCCGCTTTGGTAAGTCCGATCCGCTCTCGTCTTGTTCTATTATTCGTATTTAGCCCTAGGTTTAGTTCATCCTGCGTTTTGTTTCTGTGTTCAGTCATATCTCGCTCCACATCGTCTTCGTGGTCGTGGACATCAGAAGAGAACTTCTCGATGATCATGAATGACTCGTACATTGCGTGGGTCATGTAGGCTCAGGAGGATTCGGAGGATGCTAGGGTCCTCCAGGCCGAAGACGATGACGTCGTCTGGGCTAGGGACTTGGCGGCCGCGGAGCAAGACTCCGTCCATTTGGATGCCGGTGCTGCTGGAGCCGACGCAATGCCAGATGCCACCGTCGACAACGCTGCGTGGCAGGACATCAACGGTAGCATCAGTGGCAGAAGCGGCAGCGGCGATGTCACCAGCAGCGACGACTGCAGCGACGACG
>KE370863.1:27841-44473 GCA_000418225.1 Zizania latifolia
ATATATATATATATCACTTTGTAAAATTTGAAGTATAAATTCAACTCACAGGTTGAGAAAAAGACAAATTCAACATAAGATTAGTACATGAGGTGCATTCAAAATTTTATATATATATCGGAAATTGGTTCTATCATCCTATCATCCAAACGCAGCTCCGATCAATCTATCCTCTCTCTCCTGCTATCGGATCAAAATCCCATACACATTTTGTTTTTTTGAAAAAGATTGTTTGTGTCCCAACTAATACTAATATGTAGTTGTTTTTGTTTTATATCAGCTGGTGTTCCTAGTACTAAATTAAAACTGTTTTAAATGGTTAACTGAGTGATTTGGTCCGATAACCGCTCACTAATTGTGGTAACCAACCGGTTTACGTAAAGAACAATTGAGTTTGTAAATATAGAAAATGGTAAAATCATAGAAAATAAAAAAAATAAAACAAGTTATGGAAAAATATAGAAAAACTGTAGGAATATAAAGACAATTTATAATATAATGATAAAAAAATTGGTACGAAATTTATTGCTTTTTTATAAGTGGTAGAGTGCGATGTAGTAATGTTATTTTCAGAAAAAACAAAAAATCTCGCTATGACATATTTTTTTGCTGAACCAAAATTTCTTTTTTTAAACTATTCCAAATTTGAACAGTTTTAAAAAATTATCATAGATCACCTAATATTTATAGGATTTTTTGATTTCCCTCAAATTTTAAAATTCAATTTTTTTTGAACCGGCCGGCTGACCGGTTTAACCCTTCTTATAAAAAAAGAGTCGTGAACTGCTGCACAATCAAATCGTGCAAAGCAGTGTGTTTTATTTGTGTTTTGGGTGCGTCTAGTCAGGCCAGCTAGTCAGCATGTCTAGCCTAGATAGAGAGGGGCCTACCGTTTCCTGAGATAGATAATACGTATATCACAATACCACCTTTCCATTAGAAAATAATACAATGTATTTTAGAGTATAAAATGTATTCTAAATATAATAATAAAAACTACATTTACTTCTAAAACATATATACTATTTTTTAGACTTTATTACTTATTATTTTATCTAATAATATTTTTAAACTCACACGTACCCACTTTAAATAGAGTGTTATAGTCTTTTTGCGCATCTTTATACTTCATCTATCTCATAATATCGCAACCTAAGATAGACATAATTTGATATTTTATAGTATAACGAATCTAGACAGTTTTACTATTCAAATTCGTTAAGCTAACTCTAGGTTACAATATTATAAAATAAATTGAGTAATATATATCAAAATTAGATTATTATATTTTTGAGATGAAGCGAGTAACGTAGTTTTCCTATCGTACGGTCAGGCGTCTGTCTACTCAGCTGGATCACCTTTTGACGTGAGCCTACCATCCATTCCTGTCTGCTTGTGCAGCTTTTCAATTCAACGTGACCTAATTTTATGGACCTCTAGTTCACAAGCACACGCCACATATGTGTATCGTCTCGTCTGCATCGTTGAAAAGAGAGAGAAAAATGCACGTACATTTGTCTTATTCTTCTTTTTCTGGACTCAGGGGCGGCCGTTCGGACCTCTAAAATGCAGGTTTCTTGAATGTGATAGTGAAATATATTTGGTTTAGTTTTAGCCACGTAGTGGCTTGGTGTGCTTTTTGACTCTTTTGTAGTTTGTTCTTTTTTAATCGATAAATATTGATGCTTTTAGTTGTATATAATTAGATCATATCTAGCATGATCTTTTATATTTAATGATCCCTAGTTTTAGTTTTATTAAGAGCCACAAAAATATCAGGGCTGGCCCTATCTAGACTACATGAAGGACACTACTTAGTGACGAATAGGCTAGGCACAAAGTCTAAGTTGGTAAAGCTAAAATAAGATGCATATGTTACACAAGCTAAAACTATTCATAGCTGTTTTTTAATGAGTGAATTTGTGTTGATTTCTTCAAAAGAAAACAATAGAAATAAAACTCGGCATCCTTTGCCACACTATATTCCAACCAACCAAATTTATCGATCCAATTCCATTGAAAGAATTTCCAAATCTTACCGACTAATGTCTTTGGAAAAACATTCAATAAATATGCTCTCCTCACTTCATCTCTAACTCCATGATCATAATCATCTATTAGAATTCGTTTTGCTATATGGCAAAAATTTCACTAGGATCGAATATGCTTTTTAGTCTATTTGTGCTCTCATCAGTTAGAAGTGTGCCACATAAATGGATTGTTGTTTTGTTTTCAAGTTTTCATCCACAAGATGCTAAAAAGTTTAGTGCCTTAAACTGATAATGGATATTATTTGTCATAGTTTTCTACTTTTATCATTTATCTGATTTTAGGTAAGTCCAATATGTAAATGACCCATGCTTAAAGAATATATGTTTTTATTAATCTAAACATCATGGCAATGGACCACAATACAGAGGCAGGGGTATTATATATAGATTTATCATATGTGTATCATTGAGATAACTTTAAAGGGTTAATTAGGGATCCCTTGCACGAGGAGTGTGGGTGCGTGTACAAAAGGAAATTAAAGGTGTAATAAATCATAACATACCCTTAAATCTTATGATATGAATCACTAAAAAAGCTGGGAAATTTGCATGTTCGTCTTGTTCCTCTTTTTTCTCGATTACACAGACCGTGCGCACACGGCACACACACCCGTGAAGCACCTTCTTAGCACACACCCAACCGCGGTTAGGGTACTTGTTTCAGTTTTAAATTATTGTAATTTATTTTATAAGATATGATGCATTGTAATAATTTGATGTTTGATAATTTAGAGAATAATAAGTTGCTGATTTTTTTTCAGCCTGAATTATTGTAGCATGTATTGTTATCGTAAAAGACTGTAATACCTTTAAAATAAAGTGTACGTATGAAGAGGCATTGGAATTTTGATATTAGATAGAATCTTGATTGGTGGATAAATAGGAAGATAATTGATTCTGAAGGACTTATTACTTAAGTTATCTATATTTTTTATTTAGTACATAGTTTATTTCTACTTTAAGTATAAGTCGTGAATAAATTGTTCCATAGAGAGCTTGAGTATCCTTCTTTTTATCAATTAGACGGAGCATGTGCACGCACTTGAGAGTTGAGAGTACGCCTTCTTCTTTTCCTCGTGTAAATGCATGTGCCTAATATAGTAATATAATGTTTGTTATGTTAATTAATTGTGTGCACATATTTAATGAGATGTCGATGACCATGTTTACGGACAAAATTACAATAGTTTAGGTGGAAATGTAAGTAAAAGAAAAAGGCCTAATAAGGCAGAACCACCCTTAATTATTTGCATGACCGTAATTAAGAGGATAACGACTAAGAGCGTTCATTTTGCAACTGCATAGTAGAAAAAAGTAGTTGAGATGTTAATTATGACATGAGAAGTTGAACTATTAAACTGAGGAATTTTCATACTAAATCTTTTATAATGACCAAATCTCTATCTATTTTTAGCTAGCCAGAACAATCTCACTAGTTCTCTCATGATCATTGTGTATCATGGGCCCATTTGGCAATGAATTACATCAAAGTAATCGTTAACTCTTTTTAATTTTGGGCCACTTAATCTAATATAAGATTTGATGATTTGATATTTAAAATAAGTTTCTTGATGGCTTTGATTTTCTGACATCTTGACATATAGTCATAGACTTAGATGATCAGACCTGTCATTCCACGAGTATCAGTGTAATCAAACAACAATTTACTTTAATTGTCAAATAATCAAATATTTCTTAATCTAATTGACAAAGTACACTTTGTTCCTATAGGATTTTTGTGCTCATTAACCAAACAATCAAAAGACAAGCCCAAAATATTAAATAGTCTTGGGTTAGAAATCTATGCAACAATTTACAAGGAGAGAAGCATATACAACTCCATGCAATGGGCCCTTGGTCTGACAGGTGCTGTGAAGTAGGCCCATGCCTCCAGCTTAGTGTGGGGCCCACCTTCCACCGCCCAAGCCTTTGGAGTGGATTCTTCAGCCTTCCCCTGTTTGCCTTTTTCTCATCCTTCCAAAATTCCATGGGATCCACCTTGGGAATCCAAGGCCATAAAAGGTCAAAAGGCCAGCCACTCAAACTTAGCAATTTAGGGTTTGTCTAATAAAAGCCTAAGATAGATGAAGCTGGGATTTATGATAATGCTACATTCTATAACAATTATTTAAGAGTTTAAACGAATAAATTTAGTGACAAAAAGTTGATAAACAACTTTAAAATAATTTTTGATAATTTTTATTTTTTTTTAAAAAAACGTACCATTTAAAAGTAAAATAGTTTTTAATGTTTTTAAAAAATGTACCATTTAAAAGTTTAGAAAACATGTTGTTTATAAGCCATATGTCACATGCTGAAACCAAAGGTACAGCAAAAATGTTGGGGAGTATCATACAAAGGGAGTACACTCTTAGTTGATAAAAACAAACTGAGCTGAATTTATATGTGATTAATTGTACTAGATTCTTTGGTGCTGCGAAAAAAGGTGAAGAAATATCGACATGGTTGTTGCTTTATATATGTGTTAAACAGGTCAAAAACCGGGTGAACACGTTATATTTTTATGGTCGAGAAGCTCTCGTATAATTCGTTGTGTACAAATAAAACCAGAGGGTTCATCGTTTTCACGCAATTTTGTTCCAAATCTGTTTGATGTCGGACCACTGCTTGGGTTATATATCTTTACGAGCTAGCGACGTATACTTTTATTGCAAAATCTTTTGTTTTTATCTAGCATATATTATATGTATCCTTTGATGAGTATGGCTTATGTTTCATATTATAATTCGTTTGTTTTTTAAATTAAATTTGTCTAAATTGAATATATATACTGCATTCATAATATCATAAAGATATATTTTACAGTGGATTTAATGAAACTAATTTAGAGGCTCCTTTTCAAAGGAATTTTGCATGATTTAGTTTAATTACTATGAAAATCCTGTAAAATCCAAAAAGGAGTCCTTAATGTTGTAGTTGCTTATATATTTTTTCTATAAAATTAATAAAAACTAGATAAATTTGAATTATAAAAAATTTAAAGGATTTATAATATGAAACGGAGGTAATCCGCATTTGCATGCAATTTGTTAATTATAATATCATTGCATAAGATAACACAAGTCTAAAACCATTAATGGAACATGATAGAATATTAATTATATGCCATAATGATTCTCCTTTCCCCCCTTTGATACGAGATGCTGATAGATGAGGCTAAAGTTATGGCTCCAATCTAGCCTACCGAATCTGGATAATGTAGAATAGACCAGCCAAGAATATGTGGCAAATAGCAACTACAGTTGCTGATGGCGATGGAGACGGTAAAAACTTACCTTACAGATAGATATCACGATTCTTTAGAATCTTTTGTGAAAAGGAAGAAAGAAGATAAAAACTTAGTGGTGTACAAAAATGAGCTATACAAAATTAAAAGATTGATCTTTAGTTTTTATTTGACAAGCTTAAGATTATAATAAGCAACTGGTGAGTATTTAGCTGACGAGAATTAAAAAAACTAGTTTTTCTAACTTTTATAAATTCATTTATTTCTAAATTATGTAGATAAGTTTTATGATCTAGGGTTAAACATGGACTATTTAGGGAGCTAAAATTCTGAAAGTAGTTGTTGCCGATAGAAGCTCCACTAAACAACGACTTACTTTTATGGCAGCATGGTAAATTAATTTTCAATAAGATTTTTTTGCCCATGTGTCAATTTTTTCAGTGCATAAGAACAAAGGGGGGCAAATCCTTGTGTTTATCTATATCTATGTGTTTATTTAATTGGTGTAATTTACTCAAGAGAGATATAAGGACATGATTGAAACATCTTCCTACCTTGAAAACAAAAGGAGAACACTCCATCTACGATCATATTACATACATGCGGAATAACTTTTTTTTTATAAATGGGAAAGGGGTTTACCATGCCAGAGAACAACATATTCAAAGCATTAACTCTCATAGAAGCACCAATATAGAAATATACAAGTATCTTCGTATCACGTAATTCTCACAAATTTAAAATAAAAGGTGCGTTGGGCAACATGTTGGAGTTTCACAGTATATGTAGATTATACGTCGAGTCGAGAAGATCGAACATTTTTTTTTCTCCATATCATAAATCTTCTTAGGAGTTTAAAGATACTATTTTGATAACATATACTTGTTGCACAAGGACAACCTCCTTTTGTTACGATGGGATATCATCCTAATTGGAGGATTTGTGATCTATTCCATGAAAATAGAGCCTTCGATTTTTTTATCTTCTAATTTATTTTCTAAAGCACTCTAACTTTTGCAGCTAACCCCTCGAGCTCTCGAGAATTCTGACACCACCCCTAAAGCCCAATCCTTCTTCTCCGTCGCGCCGCCTATAAATACAATACCCCTCGTCTTCCTACCACATCCTCCGCCATTCCCCTCTTCTCCTTTTTCTCCACCAAATAAACCCCCAAAAAGGCGAGTTCGAGAGAGAGGGGGAGAGGGAGGGGTAGGGGTAGGGTTAGGGCTTCCTCGCCAGCAGCCTTCGCGTGGCGCGATGGCCGCTCCGCCGTCTTCCCCGCCGCCGCAGCAGCCGCCGCCGTTCTACGAGCTCGTCAAGGGCCCCTGCGGCCTCGACAAGGTCGTGCTCCGCGGCGCGCGCAAGCGCTCCGTCGAGGTAATCCGATTCAGCCCCCCCGCCAGCCCTCTCTCTCTGTCTCTCTATCTCGCTGGGTATATCTCGTTTTGTGTGCGGTCCGTGGGCGGGCGCGGGCGCGTAGGAGAGCGCGATTCGTGTGGATTCGGCGCCTTTTGCGTAGATCCGGCGGGAATTCGGCTGATCCACGCTGGGCCTGGGCGAATTCGTGGAGGCTCTTGGTTTCCGGCGCTCGATTTCGTCTGGTTTCCCCTGTTCCGGTGGATGGATAGTGGCGCATTTGCATAATCCGCGTCGGAGAACTCGCAATCGAGCGGGTTTGAGATGTTAGCTGCTTAGTATTGCTCTAGGAAAAATCACTTTTTTTTGTGCCCAGAGTTGTTGCAATGGATGATGGTGCGTGTGATCAGAGCAGGTAAGGCCTTCCTATGGTTAAAATGTCCGGTCTATGTCACTGTTACATGACATTTCGTTAGGCACGTCTTTGCAATGTTTGAAAATGCTGCAATCTGCTCTGATTATTGTATAGAGGTGGTACTGTACGACTTGTTAAGTGATAGTTTCTCATTTTACAAACCTGCGTGTCGAAACAGGATCATGCTCACCAATGATATAATTCGACAAGTAAAGACAAGGGACTCTTGTTACTCTTTTCTGTTTCTAGGTTGCCTGGTACAGATACTGGATTTGTGGTCCATTTATGCTTTTTAGCCTGTGTAGGTAGAATCCTATTCTGGATGGAAGACATTGCTTCTGACAATTTTGGATGCATCTGCTGTTTTCGTACTGTCATGTACATTATTCCTTATGTTTCTGATGTTGCCTGCTGTAACTAGTTTTCATAGGAGGCTAATGCCAAATAGTGCATCAGATTGCACCATGCTCGCTAGGTGAGCCTCTAGTCCTGTTTGCCCATTCAAGTTTGTTGTTTGAGTTTTCGGTACAAGGAGTTGATAAATTTGTTAATTGCTTTTCTATATGTCATATGGAGGCTAGCCCAATTTTAATATACTCAGATAACTTTCATCTTCTTAACCCTGTAAAACCATCATCATGTACCATTTTGTATGAGTATTGATGAATGATAATTAAGTAAGTTGCAAGATATATCACTCCTTTTACCTATGCACCTGTGCAGTTGTGTTGATGTTTTTCTAACTGTTGTGATAGTGTCTCATCTGTGCCTACACAAATGAAGTGAAACACATTTTGAAATTCTTGTCTTGATTGTCCTGCTCGCCAGGAAGGATCCACGTTGCCCATATCAAAGTTCACACGTTTCATCCTGTGATATTGTCTATCTGTCGTCTCCTGTTCATTGTTTTCAAAATAGAATATTCCACAGTGTGCCTATGCCCTGAAGTTACTGGGAAATATACCGCAAAAGCCAAAAACACATGTTGCCATGATGAGTAACGACTAGTTTTGTGTTTTCTCAGGTCTATCTTTATGGAGGTCAAGTAACCTCATGGAAGAATGACCATGGGGAGGAGTTGCTTTTTGTCAGCAGTAAGGTGCACAATCATTTCTTTGCCCATAAGGATCGCATTGGTAAATAGTTGTATGGGTAAAATTATGTGAATGAATGTGTTGCATAAAAACATTTGTGTATTTGCTAGCTCACCCTTGTTTTATCACTTCCCTGTAAGGCTGTAATTGTCTGAATGCATTAATGTTTTTGTTATAGAGAAATATTTCCAGTTTCCACCTTATCCCTGCACACCACATTATTAGTTCTTTTCTTCCGCCATTGCTTCTTGTGGACTATTGGAAGCTTCAGTTAGACAAATCTATTGCTTTTTAGCTGAAGTGTTAATTTTTCTATTTTGCGCCTTTTTTTGTTGGTCATATGTTCAAATCTTCATATCATGGTTTACTATTCATTTATTTTGTTATTTTGCAGGCTATTTTCAAACCTCCAAAAGCCATTCGTGGTGGGGTACCTATTTGCTTTCCCCAAGTAAGGCGATCTTCAACTATAATAACCTTTTCATGTTAGAAATTTTGTTTGCCCAAATCACCAGAAAGCATCCTATCAATGCAGTTTGGAACACATGGGAATCTTGAACAACATGGGTTTGCAAGGAACCGATTATGGATTATTGATGATAATCCACCACCTTTACCACTAAACCCTGCTATTAAAGCTTTTGTTGATTTGATTCTGAAGCCTTCTGACGAAGATTTAAAGATCTGGCCTCACAGGTTTGTGTTGTATATTTAGATTGACAAGTGTTAGTTTCTTTTACCTTTCAGTCATATGATGCGTTGAAGATACCTGATCTGTTATTGGCCTATTCAATTTACAGTTTTGAGTTCCGCTTGAGAGTTGCTCTTGGTCCCACTGGGGATTTGAGTCTCACTTCTCGAATTAGGAATACCAACACCGATGGAAGACCTTTCTCTTATACATTTGCATATCACACATACTTCTCAGTCTCTGACATCAGGTATGTGCTTGATGATGTTTTACATTTTCCTTGTTCTCCACTTTATTTTTATGGTGTTTTGATCTCTGTAATTATTTATTCCATTTATTAATTTATCAATTATACGTTGGAAACTTAGAATACCGTTGCACTCATGCATGGATTTAATGTGTCATGTATATTGGACAGAATCTGTTAGATGCCAAAATATTTTTATGTAAAGCTTAAAAAAGGATTAATCTTAGATCGTTGATATTGCTCATGGAGTCATTGCTAATGCCACATGAAACTTTCTGGTACAACGTAATCATTGTGGGATTGTGTCATGTTGCATTGCATGTGCCCCATGTACATGACGTTGATATTCTTATCCAATATATCATTCTGTATAAGAATTTGTTTTAACTAACAATAACTATTGTGGTGCAAAAAAATTCAATTGTTGCTACTGTGGTGAAAGCTAATATTGACACATTCTTAAAATGCTGATTTGGGCAATGGTATTTCTAACTCAGGTTTATCCAAATACTCCATGTGAATATTTTTGCCCCCATTTTTTGGGTTTAGAAAATATTGGCATGCAACATTGATTATCATGGTCCTGCTTTTTATCAGTGAAGTGCGTGTTGAAGGGCTGGAAACAATGGACTACCTTGACAATTTGAAGGGAAAGGAGCGTTTCACAGAGCAAGGGGATGCTATTGTATTTGAATCAGAAGTAAGTTTATTACTTCATATTAAATATCTACATTTCGTGTTAAATACCTAATATTTAAACTTCTTACATGTAATTTTGTTTATGTCAAGGTTGATAAAATATATCTTTCTGCACCTTCAAAAATTGCAATTATTGACCATGAAAAGAAAAGGACATTCGTCTTGACCAAAGAAGGACTTCCAGATGCTGGTAAGCTTGATCTGATAGCAAATCTTTCATTTTGAACTTATCTCTTTTTTCTGTAAAGTGTGTCATTTCATCTCATTATTGCCTGTTGTTTCTTGTGTAGTTGTTTGGAACCCTTGGGACAAGAAGGCAAAAGCTATGCAAGATTTTGGAGATGTAGAATACAAACACATGCTATGTGTGGAACCTGCAGCTGTTGAGAAGCCTATTACTCTGAAGCCAGGTGAAGAGTGGAAAGGAAGGCTTGCACTTTCAGCTGTTCCTTCCAGTTACTGTAGCGGGCAATTAGATCCATTGAAGGTCATTCATGGTTGAGAATTCTCATTTTCTGCGTCTTGTACAGGTGATGTTTTGCTCTAGTTTAGAATGTTACTTGGCCGGCTGGCTACCTAAGGCTAAATTTTGCTCTCGTGGATCCATTGCATTACCTGTTAGATAACTCTGTTGATTAGATGCTATATTATGATTCTGAATGTGCTTGGGTGAGTTTCCGTAAAAGTACTACCAGGTGATGAAAAAGCTGAATAAACGTTCAACTTTCTGCATACAACAATTTGAGATGCCCATCATTGATCTCACTCCAGTATTGCTTGAAAAGTCCAATAGAAAAGGTTTGGCTGTTATGCTGAAAATGTGTTTGGTATATGAACAATAAGTGGAGATGGGTGCTGCCCAAAAGTTTGGTTTAGCTTGAAGTGGACAGCTCCTTTTGTGATTGTGGTTCTTGCTTGCCTCCTCAAGCAACAAATAATCCTTTGGGTGTTTAGCTGTTTTAGCATTAACTTGAAAGGAATCGAACTAAAGGAATCATTCTATGTTTCTAAATCCGAAGCTTCAAGTAGTGCTAATTATGGTTGGCAATTAAAACATTCTTTATGTCGTATACTCGTATAACCACCTAATTTCACTCAGACCATCACTAGTAAATGGTCTGAACTGTGCTGTAAACTGCAAATTTTATCTGAGGTGGCACTGCTGTTAAGTTGGTCATTTGAGTGCTCCCTCTTGCCATGATCAACATTTTACACATGACCAAAACGATGTTTGAACTGACCTGTCTTTGTAACTAATTAATGGTTTGGAATCCTGCAGGAGCACTCAATGCCCTTAATATTTGATGCTGGGCTGGCGTGGATGCCACTTCAACCTTTCTGCCTCCGCCGTTTTAAATCTCCTGTGCTTTGTTCATTTTGTATCTAGAAGTGAGTAGTAGGATTCTTCCGAATAACAGTCCGTGCCGCCTGCTTCGATCCTAGAGCAGATCATCTTCTCGGTGAATGAATTCGACCAGTGGGCACTAGCACCTTGTCCTACTTTGGTATGGTTAATCAGGCATACTCCGAGAAGTGTTCGCCGTGCTGCATAAAGTCCATACCATTTGCAGTTGATCTGTAGCTATGTTCATCATGGGAGCACTGACTTGCTGGCAAGAACAGGTGTGTGCTACAAAGTCTAGTTCTAGCCTTTTGTGGTGCAGACGCCTCTAAAGTTTGATCTCAAGTGCAGCTAGTAATATATTCATCTATCCATGAGAATGATTCCAACTGGTTTGCATCAGCCTCAGTAAGGGCTCCTTTTGGGTCAAATTTTCAGCATGAGTTTTAGCCGAAAACTACTGCTCTTATGTTCCTCTGCAATGAAATTCTTCCATCCAGTTGCCTTCTTTCGCCCAGATTTGCAAAAGGGAAATGAAGAATCGTGAGCTATGGCAGGTACTGGTCATTGGGAGTTATTAGCCATGCAAGTGAAGTTTACTTTCTGCCATGTTGATACAAGGTTTCCAAATACTGGTCTATCTGGAATTGCCTGCACCTTGCAGGTTATCTATGGTTAGTGGATTTTACCGGACGAAAATTTATATCCAATGATTCAAAATTTTAATGCCAGTATACAACCTATTCATCAACCAATCCATTTTAATGACATACAAGTGTACAATTCAGGGTTAACAACATTGTAGTAATTGGCTTGGTAACCATGGTTATGGTTTTCGGGCTAACTATCAGCTGACGGTTAGCTGTGCTTTGGAGGAAGAAAGATTCAGATCTAGACGTCTCCAATTGTTAAACTGCTATAACCAGGTTCTATAATCTGCTGCACGAAATAAGAACATTAGAATACTAGACTAACGCCATCAAATGACAGCATTGTAAACACTAGACTTACGCAATCAGATTTATCAATTGAAGTTCGAAAGACCTAATATGGCGTCAAAAAAATAAGAGGCCTAAAATCAATCGTGAAAGTTAATTGGGCTGAAAATGGTTAGTTGTTAATCGGGCCTAAATAAGCACTGGAAGTTTAAACGGGCTCTAAAGTAAAAAAAATGGGCCTTTTTCAGGGTTGAGTTAAAACCTGATTGACCAGAAAGTTAGAAGGCCTAAATTTGGAGAGAAATTTAAATAGGCCTAATCTGGATTAAAAGTTATAAAATTGCCTTGAAAGGTAACAGGCCAAACAGGGCTCGAGTGTTCTAAATTATGGACCCGATATAAAAACAGCCATATAAAAAGACCGACCGGACAGCGGTCTGACGAAAAAACCGGGAGCAGTGTGGTCCGGTTCGGTTTGAAAAAAAGGCAGTTAGAAAAAAACTGGGTAAATTTTTTTAAGGACGCGACTAGCGCTCGGACGTAGCCCACCACCGTTTGATTTCCACGTAACGCATCACAGTCGTTCGATTGAGATCTATTGTTCGCATCACACATCGCTTAGTAAAACATTTGTCTTCAACGAACGGCTGAAACATTTATCTTCAACATGTGAAATATAGCATAAAACATTAATATTCACAATGAAACATTCATTTTCAATATATAAAATATTTATTTTCAACAGGTAAAATATTTATCTTTAACATATGAAATATTTATCTTTAATAGTTGAGATATTCATCTTGAACAGATAAAATATAACATAAAATATTTAATAAGTAAAATATTTATTTTTAACTAATGAAACATTCATCTTCAATAGCTCAAACTGGTTGTGCGCTAGGCTGGCTGTGCTAATTACGCTGCGCACACTAGGCTAACTCATTTTTACGCTGCGCACGCTAGGCTAACTCATTGGGCTGCGCTAGGCCATCGCACGTGGTGGGCTGAGCGCCCGACAAAACGTGTCGGACGACATGTACGAAGCATTTTTGAATTTTTTAATATATTTCTTCTCACGGATAGAATTTGACATATATTCAAAGAATATTCACAGTTTATTGTTAACCATGGTTTAACTGATGAATCAGACGGTTAATAATATTATATTTTTCTAACGAAAAAACCGGAACAAGTGCGGCCTGGTTTGGTTTGAAAGAAAGGCTGTTAGAGAAAAACTGGCTAATTTTTTAAACATATTTCTTCTCACGGCTAGAATTTGACATATATTCAAAGAATATTTACAGTTTATAGCCTTAAATTTAATTTAAAATATTAATATTTTTAACCAACTGATTCACCAATTAAACCATGGTTAACCAATTAGGCCGAACTTGTTTTCTGACGTGTGCGCGGCATATGCCGATAAAGCGACAAGAAACAAGTGTGGAAGCAAGCAGCAGAGATTGCCATATCAAACTATAAAAAATGAACAGTTTGGAGTTTAAATTGCCATATAAAAGGTGTCGTGTGTTCGGCACCAAAATTTTTACTACCTGGACTTATTTCCTGCATACTACCTTGTTTGCCCTGCCTGACTACACTGTGTGGAGAGACCAAGAATTTTTTTGGATATTTAAACAATTTACCCTAAACAAAAGAATACCATGAAATCTATGTAAACAAAAATGAATCTGCATTTTGTTTTGTCAAGTACACTAAGGTTTCTTAGCAGAAAGCGACGGATTTGCAGATCGGGCACCAATTCTTTTGTCCAAGCCATTCTTCGATGCAGGCAATATGAAAGTAATGCTTGCATGCCATCTCAGCAACCTCCTCACCAGATAAATATTCCTCCTGAAAATACAATAAAAGAGAAGGAAAATGTGTCAACCACATTATTTGTAAGTGTTTTCAGATACTACATAAAATTCCTTCAGCAATCCATTACCAGGAAAAAAATTATTGATTTTTGTACATCATAATTTTCAGTATTATATAGTATTCAATCATCTCGAATCAAATAACAGAATTAATCTTTCGTGACCTCTCCTGACATTTTAGACTAGTCTCAAGACCTCTTTTGGGACAGTTTAAAATAATCAGGATTATAACGGCTGATTCTGATTATTAACTATATTGCTGATTATGATTAATACTTATGCTGTCTATAATTTTTTAATTTGAAATATAATCTATTTCTACTTTAATCGTAAGCCGCCAATAAGTTATTCAAAGGCAGCCTTAGTATGGTATCATCCGAGTGACTTACAATGGTTACCATGTCCTGCAACATTCACCAATTTAAATATGTTTATAATCGATTAAGGGATATAAAACTCATTTTTCCTGTTAGTTGCATGTCTTGAATAGGCCCTTGTAACAATTTCATATGATACTTCAATAACATGTGCTGATAGGAGGTTAGAAGTTAAAGATAGAGTATGTAAACATTATTTAGTTGTATACTTAGACAAATGTTTACAGTAAAGGATATCATAAATCATCAAAGCAACTCCAAATATTATCAAACTACAGAACTCTCCAATGATTATGATTCAGTGGTAGTAAAATGAACATACTTGGCATATGATGCACTTGATGTCACCATCTTCATGACATGTTGAAGTTGGTGTCACATAGAGGATTCTCTTCAGACACTTCGAAAGCGCATCATCTGAAAGGCCGGTGCTCACAGTACCAATTCTTTCTCCTAGAGCAAGCAATTCCTGCCATGCAGACAAACGGGAAGGAATAAATTCCAGACAAAAGAACAGGTAAAATTTTGGTGCTAAAATGTTAACATAAATATGGACGAATTTTGGCGCCAGGACTCATAAAGAACAGGTGTACCTCATAAGACATGTCGTCGATGTCCATTCTCATTCCTCTATGCCGATCGTTGGATGCATCCTGCGAGACAATGCAATTTCAAACTCATAACAACAAAACGCAACAGGAGTAATGCAACAGGATTGCATCTACGAGAAGGCATACTTCGTCGCTTCCATCCATAAAGAAGCGCCGGTGTCCAGTGGAGTCCTCCAAATAAGATGCTGGCCGTTCTTGAAGTCCATTTCTGTGCATGAACATGCCTGTAGATCCTTGGAATCCAGCTCTTCTGTGCGCATTTTGCCCAGAACTTGCACTACCATTCCTGCCTGCATCCTTCCTTGTCCTTTGAACTGGCCGATGATGCAATGGTCTTGGAACTGATCTACTCCTCGAGGAACCTGCACTGAATGTGTTTGGCGATGTTGGGCTACTCCCTCCACTCAATGGGCGCTTCCTCGCCGCATTTGCCCAGTCATTCCTCCTGCTGGTGCTGCTGCTGCCACAAGCCATTCTTCTTTGATGGGGCATCCTGTTGGATCCACTGGCAAGTTGTGATCTCTGAGGAGTCACTGCTTCCTTGGTTGGCCTGCACATTTTCTTGTCTTGGTCACGAAAATTCTTGCTGCTACAGCCAACGCGCGTACAGCAAGTAGTTGCTTCGTGGCGCCGGCTGTCTTCCCTGAATACAAGGATTGAGCCCCCTCTGGTCAAGAGAAGACCACTAGCTGTTCGTCTTCCCATGGATTCATCCATATCAGATATTCAACTGAAAAAAGGAAGCAGCTCAAATTTGAGAGATGAATAAGTCATCAATCAGGCCAACAGTATATCACAATTGGACTAATGGCATTATCAACATGTTGAAATCAAATAAAATTTTAGGTGGCACACAACAATGCAATGCTTGCTTGTGATGAACAAAGAAACTCCACAGATAATATGCATCATGTAGCCTTAACCTGCATAATCAAAAGTATTTGCAGAGCACTGCCTGCTGCCCAAAACTTGCAACATTAGCAGGTAGAGTAACTTTAGGGATGGAACAAGGCATTTGCTTCCAATCAAAATCAAGGTATCAGATAGTGCAAACTGCAGGATGAAGACCACACAGGAAAGTAAACTAAGCAAACACCAATCATAATACAACAACACATCCATGGTGATAATCATAGACAAACGCTTCTTGAAATTAAGAAGCAAAAAAAATCACATATAACCTGACAAAACATTGGACCTTCTCATCATGAAAGTACAACCAAAAATGACATGGACATCTGCACAGCACAGGCACAGTTGGGCAATGTGGCCAAAATAAACAGAATTGTCAGGACCAAATTCAGAGTTTGGTGAATCCTACACACAAGTAACTCTACATCTACATATATAGATTAGGTCTTGGGTGTGCTCCCTACAACCATAAGGCTTATGCAAGGATCAAGAACCTTTTTTCTAGTTCTACCAGACAACAAAACGAAACAAAAAAACAAAATTTACTGGTAGCCAAGTACAGTAGTACTCCCCCTTCCCTTTCTAGATGAGATCACTGCCTTTTGCTGAAAGGTGAATCCACTTATACCCACACTAGCACGCCAAGCCACCATTTGGATCAATCGAGACATGAGACTTGATCCTCAAAACTCAACAGTACACGCCATTAGAGCCTAGAATCAAATGTCACATTCATCTTGCAACTGAAAAACCTAACAGACCGATGGAA
>KE370863.1:57164-69245 GCA_000418225.1 Zizania latifolia
ATATATTTTAAATAACAATATTCTATAAAAATAAATTTATATTGTTTTATTAAACTCTTAAACTATACATCAGTACCGAAATATACTTTGAAATAAAATTAATTAATTAATTAAAATATTCTGACCAGTCCTCCACTGTAAACTCGTCGAAAATTTATATATGTTTTAACTTTGATTGGCGTGGCTATGTGCCCAATGGGATGAAACATGTCCCCACCCGTTGACAGGATGGAACACCATTTGCAGGAATCAAGGGTCCCACTATTTAATTAACCACCGTCACTGTTAATTAAGAGTCACCCTAACACATGTATTAAGAAAATAAATAAAAAAGATTATACTATATTTCTTACGGTGAATAAGTATGAGTCTAAAGTTGGAGTAATATAAGTGAAGCCGTAAAGGTAAAATTTATCTTTTATACGTTCAGATTACTGTATATTTAAAATAAATTTTAAATATTATTACATTTCGACTCTGTAAAATATAATGATTAATTAATCGTCTGATGCGACGACGTGATGGACGGGTCCGTTCCCACACGAGACGTCCAATGGGGGGGCCCACGAGGTCGCCGTCGTTGACCGCCGACGAGGCCGTCCCCACCGTCGGTTCGGGACACGTGTCGAGCGACGAGCGGCTGTTGCGCCCTAGCTAGACCGCTCTGGCCATCCTAGCCGCCGCCCCTACGACTGCAGTGCTAGACTCGAGAAGATTGCCGCTAACTTATAGTTGCAAAGAAAATTGGTAATGCATTAAAAATATTATGATTTAATATACCAAAAGTTATATTTTTAAAAATATATAAATATATAAACACAAAGGTAGCTTAGACTGTATTGATGTATACTCCCTCCGTCTAATTTTGATACACGTATAAGGGTCTACTATAAATATATAAATAGGATGAAGGGAGTATCTACTATCTTTATTCTTAAAACAACGATGTATTATAATATGTGTAGTCAAATATTGAAATTTTAAATTATTAATAGATTAAAAATATTAAGATTTGATACGTGGAAACGACACTACTATAAAAAAAATCTATAATTTTTATAGGCAATCGAATCAGGCTTTCTATAAATATTTGGTTAGGCGTCTCGAACAGACGATCTTTGAAACGTTGCATTTCCACATGCCCTCAAGACACCTATGGAAGATGTTTTCACATACGGTCTTTTTAACCGATGCCTGTGAAAAGGAATTTTTATATGTGATCCTCTTAGTCGACCTTATGTGAAATTATTTAAGACAGTCGATTAAGTCCACCACGTGTAAAAATCATAGTCATACATATTCATATTCACATATATATATGTAAATGAAAAATTCACATATATTCAAATTCAAATGATATATTCATATGCATTCATATTTCTGTCCAAACGACATTCACATATATTGACATTCAAATGATATATTCAGATACTATATTCATATACATTCATATTAATATGAAAATGATATATTCACATACATTGACATTACATATAAAAACCAGTTCTAAAGATGATCCACTTAACAATTTTTACATACAACACCCTTTTAAGTACATCTAATTATATTTTCATATAATTATATTTGTAATATTTTTATAAATATTTCAATAACAAATTATTGCTGCGGACCGGCCGACCGGGCCCGGCGGAAACTACGTGACGTCCTTGCGGTTTTTTAATTATTTTTCCTCTCTTGTGTGTAAATGCCTCGGAAACTGCGCTAGCAGTGGAGTACCGGTATTTCAGTTGAGGAGCCTGACGCAGCCTCGGTGACCGTGACGAAACACCGAATGGGGGCTCCTCTCCGTTTTTTAGACCACTGATCATAATCTTGTCAGTAAAAATTTAGAAACATATGTTTTTTTCTTAGGTCTTAGATATTAGTTTATTTTAAAACTATATAGTTATTGATTTTTATAATCTAAAACAAGAATATATATAATTTAAAAATCTTTAGATTTTATAAGTAGGTACGGTTATCAGAATCTCTTAAAGAATCTTAAAGAAATCAAAGGTTCAATAGATTCCAAAGGATTCCATTTCTTTGAAAGTTTTTAACTATTGTTCCGTTTGGGAACAAAGGAACGTGCGAATAGTATTCCTAATAAGATTTGAGTTCATATCCCACTTTAGCTACCATTTCACAGGAAAACAAAACTCCATGGAAAATTTGGTGAATGGAGGATAAGCAGACAATGTTGTCCAAGCTTGCGATTCTTGTTTTCCTATAGCTCGCTTAAGCGGCATTATTAGGAGGCCCACTGTGTGTGTGAGAGAGAGAGGAGCAGATCACGATGATTTAAGCAAAATGTAATTACAATTATTGTTTTAAAAATTCATGTATTCGAAATACTCATGTATTTATAATTCATGTGTTTTAGTTTTTCAGGATTCCAACAACGCCATATAGTTAATTGACGATAGATTATTATCTGATTATTTATAATAAAATATTTTTAAAAGTACGATTTATTCGAAATATTTTATCAGTGTTAATCAGATAACATTTTTAATATGTTTGCTAACTTCATTTTATTTAATTAAATCATGTATTAATTTATCGGTTAATGAGTTTATCAGCATATTCGAATGCCCACTCTCAACTGTTGGTAGTATTGGACAAAAGGGTGTTAATTTCTGAAGTATTTTTAAAATATAAGTCGTTTTACAATCTTTAGCCACTTTTTCATTTTTTTTTCTGCATGTTTGCTCTTATCATATGTATATATATATATATTACCTCTCTCGCAAATAAATAGCTCATCTTTTCTAGGGTAGAATAAATAAAAGGTGATAAAGTCATTTAGTTTATTTTCTTAATTTTTATGTATAAGTTTAAAACGCCATGTAAAACGAATCAGAGTGGCCAGATTCACCTCGCACGTACTTTCTGTTCAGTATAACGTATGATGTATGAGCAAATAAGAGGTGACAAGATTAACAATTCGAAACAATGAGATTTATAACCTATGGTTTCTTAATTCTTGTACATTGTCCACATGGTGAGAAGAATGTATGAGCAAAATTGGGTGACATGAGTAAGAATTCGAAGCAAGAGAAATGGTATGTTATTTCTTTTCCCCTGAGCTAGCACATCACATCTGCACTTAATTCTCAGTGGAAAAAAAATGATATGGAAGTACCAACCTCAGATCTCCACTTTGTGATTTAGGAGTCTCCACTAGGGACAACCGTGATGTTGCCTTTCACTTTGGGATCCCAATTTGCAGATAAATGAGGCAGTTTGTATCAAACACGAGCAAATCCAAGGTATATTAATCTCAAGATGCTATACAAGGCCATTGATGAACAGGTTCAGAAACCGGTGTAAATATTTTAAAAAAAAAAATCTTGGTACTCCAAGAAGCATAAATATAGGTACTCAGTTCACATTTACGAATAACACACGAAAACAAAAAAAATCACATATTACTGAGATTTTACAATGTTGGCACTCTGCTGTACATACTTCTCGTTCCCTCGTGCCCAAACGAAAGCAAGAAAAGGACACACCAGGGCAAATAAATACAAAAATGCAAGCCTCAAAACCAAACCTGTATGACCCTCGAAACCAATCATTGGCACTCGATAAAATGGTGACGGTAACAGGGCACACCTATGAATTGAAAGAATAAATAGAAACTAGCAAAAGCAAATTCAGGCTAGGAAAGATGGATGGACAACTCACAATGTGAAAATCGATGTGTTGTCAAGGATGCTGGAGGGTATTCAACTCTGCACAATGACCATGACTGCCAAGGGCTATTCAGAGCAGGCATATACAATTTGACTCAGTAACATCAAACAGCACTTAAGCTGGAGTGCTGGATGAGGAATTTGAACTTTGAAGCGTGATCAAGCTAAAAAAGTTGAAAAGCAATCTTCAATCTATTTTGCTTCCACTTCGGAAGCTTGCTAAATGCTTCCTTTGTCATTCCAAACTTGTCTTTGAATTCAGCCGAAGATAAGTAGGTCTGCATCCAGTTCAAAATGGAGTATATGATCATTACCTGATCTGAGGATAGTAATAGCTAAGTATCAAAAAGATCATATATTCACCTCTCGCCTGGTAACATCAATTTCTGTGACAGGGTCAGCAGCTGTAGTTGTTAGGCGATCATATGGGTATACCGGGAGTCCCTCATCATCTTCTGGCTCATTTTCTTTTACATCTTCATTAATAGTGAGAGATTCAACTCCACTGGCCATGGTGTCAATGCCTTGTTTTGCATCTTCCCCTTGTTTTGGCTTCTCCAACTCAGAGCCATCTTAATTTGTACAGAATTTTACAAAGAAAACGATAACCAATCATTTCACTGTTCAAACAGTTTTTTTGGCAATAAAATTGTATCACATACCTTTTACTGAGTTTGGTGTAGTGTAATTAGGGCGATCAAAAGAACCAGTGAGAGTAGCAGTTGCAGATGACTTGGATGATGCATTTGACGAATCAGGTGTGACAGTTTTCGGGTAAAGTTTTTTAACTACTGGTGGAGGGGTGGAAAGATTTCTGTTGCTTGCACTTTCAAAGTTAGCAGCCAATGCAGTGAATGCTGGAGATCTTCCCCTAACACGGGCAAGTTCCGGGCTGAAGGACATGCTCCTGGAGCGCTGAGATTTGTCTTGTACAATGCTTCTTCCTGAATATGCTGGTGTCCGTCGCTTTGGTTTCTGAAAACACGTTAGAGTCAGCAGGAGATATTGTATTGTGCGAAGGTTCCACATCCACAGATAGGTCTGATAACTACAGAAAAATACTGGCAGACCACAGACATACAACTCTGATCAAGAACTAGGATTTTGTGCTTGTATGCTATAATCCCTCTGTTCAAATTGCATAGCAAAACAGAAATGATGGGTGAATCTCAGTTCAAGGGCAATTTTTAGGTTAGTTAGCATGAGAGCCATGAGTATATTTTCTAACTGGAAAAGAGTTCACAAAAAAATACAAAGAAAAACAGAACACTTGTCTAGCAGAAAAGAGTTCGCAAAAAATGCCATATGCAGCTATTTCAACATGGCAGACTATCATAAGATAACTAAAGTCTGCACATCTTACATCCAAAGCAGAAGAGCTTCCACCCTTTACAATAGAAAGCTTCCTCTGGTACGAATTGCCATGCATCTTTAGTAAAAAACAAGAGTTAGTACAACACGTTAAAAATGATGTTTTTGCTGTATGGAACACAAACTGCACTTTTTCATCTTATGAATACTTACAAGTGACTTTGCTGAGTCCCAGGTGAAGAACCTTGTGAAAAATGTAGGCTCACTTCCTTCCATAATAACAAAAATTGGTGTGTTGCTGGAGAGATTTTCCATCAGGAAATTGAGCATAAGGAATTTCTGATGCAATAGTAAAAATTATAGTCAGTCAGTCAGTGTAACAAAAAAAAAGAGATGCCATATAAAGTTCATTAGCATGGAAAAATATATCATTACCTCACCAACACCCAGAGCTTGCAATCTCACTTTAACATCTACCTGCTGGCCAACCCATACAAAAATGTCTGAGTGACAGTCCAGAATGAAAACATCTTCTGTCATCAGATCATCTTGAGTGAAGTGGTATAATTCTTTGATCTGCTCAAATAGATTTCAAAACTCAGTGTCAACTGTGAAAACAGAGAACATAGCCAGTGCAGGCCTTATGTTACAATTTTACTTTCTTACCTTTAAATTGCCTTCAAAGAACCCCAATAGATGATGTTGGCAGAGTAGAAGAGAAGAAAGAGATCAGAAAACTATTCGAGCAGCAATGTGGACTGAATAAATTATAACATAATGGTCAATTCATGGTTACCTTTGGACAGGATACATGAGAAAAGATGGGGATCACTTTCATTTTCCCTTCCTATTTTTTGACTTGAGTACTCAGATTTGCCTCCAAGTAAGCTCCAAAACTGATCTGTTTCTGACCCTTCCTTTTGTGATCTGGACTGCAAATTTGGCTGTGGTGTAGAAAGGGAAGGCAGGAACAAGTCTAATGTCAATACTTGATTATCAGATATAGTAAACAAGCAAACCAGTATGCAGCAGACAAGAAATTTCAAATAATAAGACTTGCAAGTGTTCCCGACAAGGGACTAAAAAACTGCTGGGAACCAGCCTGCAACCAGAAATTCCCAGTTCTGGTCTTCTGGGATTTGGCTAAATGGAACCACAATCATCTCAAGTTGCACTTAGTTAGCTTGACAGACAATCAGTTTAGTACAAGCAAATCTTATGTTACAATCTATAAGTAACACACTTCTCCATAAAACACAACATTTTGGTACTTTGTGTGAGAGTGTTTCATATGGTTTTCTCAGAATAGACTTGTCCAAGAAATGTCCAGGCGTCCAGCTGGTTTGCAGGCAATGTGGGGAACCACTGGAAACCAATCAGTAGTCAGTAGCAGCCGGCTCTCAACAAGTTGAGTGACAGGTTTTAAAACCATGTTCCAAACCAACAAACTCAAATGTTATAGCATGCACTTTGTGGAGTACTACGGTAAACTATTGTAGGAAGTAATTACTCAAGACATTACCAGCTTACCGCAATATTTATTTTCCCAAAATGTCAACAGAATTTGAATAAGTACAGCTCCAAAAGTATCTGTACCTTACCAAGGAAAATTGTTCCATACCTTAATTATGTCTAGCTGTCTCTCAACTAACTCTTGATCTAATGTTGTAGTAAGGTTTCCGGTCCAAGTGAACACAGTATTTCCATCATGTAGGATGTATGAATAGGATGAATTCAAAGATGATGTCACCTAATGAAAGAGAATGGAGATCAGGTTAGCTCGGAAGCAATATAATCTAATGCAAATCGGTGTACAAACATATCTTTAGGAATAAAGATGTTGAGAACTTACAGCATCAACTTGAATTGCCTGCATGTTTTCTGGTCCTGAACCTTGAATCCGGAAGAGAGCAAGTCCATCTTCCAAATAAGTGTTATCATCAATACCATTTTCAGCAATAAATTTCTTGTATCCAGAGCTTAGACCACCCTATAATGAAAACACGGAGGCAAAGAAACTAAGAATTGACTGTTGTGTTCAACCCGAACTTTTGATATGTTATAGAAGGGAACCTTAAACACTTGGAAGCTTTGAAAGATGACGAAGAACTGAATTGGTTCTTTCCCCTCACATAGGCGTGTCTGCATGTAACCAAGAACAATTAGAGATAACACAAGGAACTATGTCTGGTTCACCAATGGAACATGGAGAAATCGATAGGTTACCTGGACAGCCTGAAATTTTGCAGACTCGGTCATCTTGCTTGCAAGTGAAATAGCAGTTACCCTATCCTCCTGAATACAAATTGAAATATTTTTAAACCCCACATTCCTTTAGCACGCATTAATTGAACATGTAACAAGCAAACATGCAGTTATCCAAAAAGTTGATGCTTTACACAAACAAGATAGGTCATTGTTGTCCCATCCACAAATCAAGATAGAAAACAGAAGTATATGAATTATGATGTCCATAGAACCTTCTTAATTTTTTTGTTCTTTGTCCAAAGTCCAAACTCAATTGATAACTTAATTAAAACCTAATTTGTGGGTTATTAAGTCAAAACCACAAATACTCTGATAAGCTTAAACATGAAATCATAAACATTTTTTTCTACAAATATATAATATATTACCTCAACACTCTTCTTCCCAAACCAAGTTCCAATAAGACACTGCTCCTTATCATCTCCAGGATACATATATTGAAATATATAGCAATCACCACTGTAAAATTTTGATTGGGCAGTGGATGACAAAAGTGTCTTGTCCTTATCATTTATGCGCCAGACCTGATACCAAATATAGAAAAAACCAATCATAGTTCAAATATTAACTTTCAGAGACCCAAACATTGCATAAATCTTTACAGGCACACATTTTTGTTAAAAAAAATTAAGAGACAATAAACACGAGATAATTTGAAAGGCTAAAATATTCAAGAGGCTAAAACTGTGAAAATTCATTGTGTGGATGGTATGATGTTAGTAGTTACACACACTGTTGTTGATAATTGACAAGTCAGATGGAACAGAAGAACATACCTGCAAACTGCCAGTGCAATCAATGTAGGCTTGACATTCTTCTTTTGCAGGAGCAGCTTTCATCAAGCCCTTAACATTTAAGCCCTGACGTTTGAGAAGAGCTTCAGGAAAATAATCCATAGAACTGTCAGAACCTTTCATCAATGGTAAAGAAACATTGAAACTGGCAAGATTGTGTGTAATAACCTGCAACTTTTCCTCTTCCATCCTCAGATGACAATTTCAAGTCAGATGTCTTCGGCCACTCTTTAAATTTTGACTTGAACATAACAGTCTCAAACCCCTCAATTACTTTGATTACATGTGTTTTTGTTCGGTTATTATCAGATAGCAATTTCTGCATAGACAAACAAATATCAGGCATCACAGCAAAATAGTTCATGTACCAAATTTTATTTCAAAGATATATCAAACGTATAAAATAGTGTGATATTTCTCCAAAAAAGTTCATGTTTTTCTGGGTGTGGATTAAGTAACCAAATCTCTGAAATTTGGAGGAATAGTTGACTCAAAATCAGAAATGGAAGGAATCAACATGCCATGTTGCAAAAATGCAAGAATGTCAGAAAATGCCAGTTTTATTCCCCCGAGCTTTCAAGCTTATATGATGATATTTCACAAGAATGTGATGAATTACAGAATTATTTCTGGAAAGAAGAGCATATTACCTCAGCAGCTTCACTAGCACTCTTCCTCTCCTGCAAAGATGTGGTTCTGCCCACCCAAACAAATAATTCGGCACCACAGTCTAACAAGAAACACTTGTTTGTCTCAAGTAACTCATGCACTAAGGATTCATAATTGATAGGCTCCAACTTTCCTTGGTTAAAACTGAAAAGGTAAACATTTCATGAATACTGACTGATCTCGAGTGAAAATTGTTGCCTTCCACTATTGAACAGTAGGGTCAGTGTATAGATAGAATGATTCCAATTAATTACCAGAGCAATTTGAAAACAGTTTCTTCATATTTCTCATTATCCTCTATGGGGCCTCTTCTTGGTAGAGGGGCAAAGCCACCAAAAAAACCCCAAAATTCACCAGCTTCAGCATCAGCCATCAACCTGCCATCCTCTATGAGAAAAATACAAACAATCAAATATCAAAAATACCATTGTTCAGTATTACGCACAAGGCCCTGGAATAGAATAACATACCAACAGCTGCAACTTCACATTTGCCCTCATGGAATGTATCTTTGATGTACTGCACAACTTCAAGAGCCTTTGCTCGCTCTTGAATTGATGAATTGGAGCCATTGAACTGGAAAATTTTAGACTTCGTGTCCAGAATAAATATGTCATCGTGATTCAGGGATGATCGAGCGTAAGGAACCTAGTAATAGAATAGAAAATCTGATCAAGACATGAATAGATACTAGACAGCTGTTTCTGAATAAAGGCAGTTTCTAGATAGCTTGCCTCTTCAACATGAACAACACGATTCCCTTTACAGACATACAGACGGGTGACATGCTCCTGCTCGTTAACCTCAACATGCTTGAACCCAGATGCCACTCCTCCTGGCTGTGGCATGATACATGGTCTAAAATATGAGAGGAACTTCTCTGTTTCATTGCCTTGTACCTCTCGGTATTGAACAGCACGTCCACCAAGGGCAGCGTCAAGCTCTACTGTTAAAATTGCTGCAGTTCCAGCTTCATCCTACCATGCATAGAATTGGTTTCAAAACGCTCTTGAAGAATTGTGTCATCTAATGATGGGAACTTTACCTGACTAGTATCTTTGCCAATCCAGTAATGAATGTCATGTCGAAGAGAACCGTTTTTCAAGGCAGTTGTCTGCAGGAAGGAAAAAGAACATGAGGACAAATATTTACATGCATTGAGCATTATGCTGCCCTTTGTCCATCAGAATTAGATGTTTCAAAACAGTCAACTTCACAAGATAGCTTTAAGTCATAATATGGTTATATGAGATTTAGCGATGTGATGTCAGAGCAAATGTAAGATACTATTTCATTTTCTTAAAGCCACAGGATAACGGCACATATGAATGAACCCAGCATAGAGCAAGTAACAAGGGGGTTGAACTTGTCATGACTCATGAGGCTTGCTAATTACCATGAAAATGCTAAAGAATTTTGCCACAAAAATAGATGAAGAATTATATACTATATAGTTGAACAAACTATAAAGTAAGCATAATTTTGTATTCTATAACTGAACATAGATAAGACCTTAAGAAGGTACGATACTGATAGTATGCATAACAAGAGGATGAACAAAAGTTTGAACTATGGATTGTGACACCGTGCAGTATGTACTTTTACCTTCAATATGATGTAAGAATCACCCATGAAAAATTTTCCATACAAAGGCATGGGGATAGGAACTGGCTTGAAATTCTCGATACGCCATATTTCCAAGCCTCTGTGATGTATTAAGGATAACAGTGGATGCACATTGGACTAGGGCCAATAAATAGTAAAGTAAACAGAGTACAATAGCCGATAACTCAATACACAATAGATATCAAGAGCTTCATGAATGTTTGAAGAAAATAACTTTGCGGAATCACTACAGTCATTATCTCATTAACTTCTACTGTGTTGTTGATGTTTGTGCCTAGCATGTGTCAAGAAACTTACACTAGTCAGGATATTTCATTATTTTCATATATGTGCACAATTGCATTGCAAGTCTAAGGAATCTATTTGTTTTACTTGTATTAGCAGTAGTCACACCAGTTAGCTTCTCAGGACCAATTAATTCAATATGGCAGATAGTAAATGATCACTCAACCATGGACCAAAAAAATCTAAAATCCCAAATTTGGAGTTTTAGTAAGCTCAATGGAAGTTTTCTTAGTTGACTTAATAGCCAAAGTAAATTTATCTAGAAAAATAAGTGATTCCTTTTGCCCAGCACCGCAGAATAATTTATCAAGAATGAAGATAATGAAAGCAATAAAGGATAAACTATACTGAGGTGAAATAAATAAAGGAAAAGGATACTCCTTTTGCCCAGCACCGCGGAAAGCTGGGTCCAAATCCTTCATAGAAACTGACATCCTTGGTGTTAAAGAAACCTCAATTCTTCTCTTTCACAGGCAGGCTAACAGTATGCTGTAAACAGGGGTGGTAGTAATTAATGAGAAAAAACCGAAAATCCTCTTGATTTCCTTTTTGAGAAAACTAAACTATACAGTTCAGTCATTGAGAAACACGACCAAAGACATGCCCAAAAATCCTCCTTATTTCCTTTTTGAACAAACTAAAGTACATAGTTTGGACTTCGGTCATTGAGAAACACAACCGAAGACATGTTGTGGTACTAGGATTTATAAAGAAGGATCAGCTTTGATGACACAATGCCTACTAATATGGTAATACCAAGTAAGAACAAGCTAAAATAGGCATAATATCACATCATTAACAGTGATATACTACATGCCACAACTGACCAATAAGGTAGAACGTGAAAAATATGCACTACGCCGTTTCCTCATCGAAAACAGGCGCCAATGTATTGCACAAGTCTGACTACTACAGTTGGATTTTACAACTTACAAGCAACCCAGGGTGTGACTGTAAAATAAACCTACAAGAGTGTAAGAGATTCAACCAATTGTTCTCCCATGACCATAAGTCCCCAATGCCTAGAACTGTCAAAACAGTGCAGTAAGCAACGAGCGCTACCTATGCTATCTTTTTCTTTAGATAATGGCTACCTATGCTATGTACACAAGTGAGCAGGTGTCCATTCCCAGATGCAATAACACGATGCTACATCAGGATAAGATGAATGCAGCAAACCAAATGGGCAAGCAGACCCGCATCGAAGGGCACAAATCTGGACTGGATCAATGAATGAATGCTCCCAATCTCTATGCACAACCACACAGTGCAGGACACAGCTCACTGAAGCTTTGCCCACCATCCATTCCTCAAAACACCAAGCTTAAAGCACAAGGATTCGCCCCGCCCCCAACCCGAATCCAAGAGCCGGGAATGCGAAGCTGCCTCGATTCCGCGCCAGGACTGCCTCCCTACGCCAGCACGGAGAT
>KE370863.1:106212-119301 GCA_000418225.1 Zizania latifolia
ATACTTATGCAAACCATACGTTTTTGTTGGTAAGAGTTAGAATCCACGCTAAAGCACAATTTTAAAATTTAAATTTACAGAATTCTTTCTTTCATCATAACGAAAAAGAGGCGTGTACGTATGTCATTTATGTAATTGAAAGGAGAAAGACCGTATGTGATTATTTGGATATTGATTTAGTGAGTTAAAAAGTGATTGATATATAAGAATAAAATTAGCCACTTGACAAATAGATAGTCCCCGTAAAAAATAAACCCTCTGGAATTTTTTTCCGGACCTAAATGTTATTTTGCAGCGCCGCTACTGTGTCTATGCTAAGTGATACTTGCTCAAAGATTTGACCACACCGTAGCATGATAAGCAAAAGTTACCACACCAAAGGTTTTCAGTTCAGGAGAACGTTTTTTAGCCGGATCGGCGAGAGAAGATACCGAATTTTTATTGTAACAAGAAAGCAAACACCAAATGACAACGGGTCATCAAGGAGCTGAAGAAATCGACTTGTTTCCATATTGTTAAATCTTTTTTAATATCAGCAAACAATTGAGCTAGCATCCACGAGATTTGTTCAAAAATCCTAGCATTTCGTTCCTTCTAAATCCTCCGCATGCATAAACAAGGAATCAAGGGTTGTTTTAAGCATTTTCTGTAAGACCTAGCCCTAGATTAGTATTGCTGGGGAGCTCAAACACCATGCTGAACCAAACTCTGATAAATCTCTGAGAACATTTTTGGATGCTTTCAATTTTAACAATATTTGTGAAATCTTTCGAAAAGCGAAATGGGGCGAAAGGCAAGTTGAGACGGGAGGACTAACTTGGGTTTGGCATGAAGGGAATATAAGAATTGAAGTGCAGGAGTTAAAAGGCAGGAAAATGAGATTCCAAGAAATTATTCCAGGATCTAGCATTATTCATCATCTTGCTTCATGACATAGCAACTCTTATCCTCCTCCTCATATTGTTGTTGTTATCTATCAACAAAATGACCCTACAAAGGTCCATTCCAAGCACCATTAACATCTAATCAACACAACAATTAGGTATTCATCAGAATCACATCCCACCACGGTAAACACGATGAATTCAGCATGCCAAAGTGGCAGGCAACCTTTATTCCAATTCCACCCCACAAGGCGCCGCAGCAGCAGCCATTATTCAGCAATGGCCCCCATGAACCGCATCGCCTACCTACAGGCTGCATCTTCGTCTTCCTCGGGCCCCATGCCCATCCATGGCCACCCCTGATAAGCCATGCTGCAATGCTGAGCTGAAAAGCGTCAGGCGACTCTCGAACACTCCAAACAAGTGGTGTATGAGCAGTGAGCAGTGCATTATTCGAGTTCTCCTGTCCTCCACTCGCACGAAGTCTGAAAAATCCTGGCTTTAATCATCAACGCCGGTTTGGCGTTGCTTAACTGCAGCCTGCAGCAGCAGCAGTAGTGCAGATTGCTTCAGGAGTAAAGGTATATAGCACTGAGATTTCTGGCAGTTGGAGGCCATGGCTGGTGATGTGGATGTGGATGTGGTAGAACAACTGAACAAAGTGCTGGTTGCTTTCAGCTTGCTAGTGACATTCCTTCGGATGGTCTGATTTTACTGTTTGCACTGAGAAAAGAAGGGGAAAAGACGGCCTGACAGTTGACATGATTTGACTTTCCCGTGTTAGCGTGCATTTGCATTTGCAGGGAAGAACACTTTATCTGTAATGAAAAACAATTACTCCGTACGTGATAACACTTGTATATTTCTATTGATAACAGCAGTAACACCAACACTGCAAAAAGAAAAACAACGAAAAAAACTAGTATAGTATTTAAAACTAGGCTTTAAAATTCAATTTTAACTACGACTTTGTAATCAATTCAGTTATAATCAACCATCGGTCCGAAACGGTACCGGAAGGGCCCTGTAACCGCTAGCTGCTCTGCTCATTAAATGCAGTTTGTACGACTGAAACCAGAAACAGCGAAGCACACAGTTGTCACAAGCTTGTTTGCTTCCCTGCACCACATCACGCCGTTGCATTACAGTTAATCACTTCACCGTCTAACTAATACTCTACTAATCGAGCGTATAACCAAGCCGCGTGGAGCAAACAAACACGTAGCATCTGCAACTGCAACAAATTGATTTGCTGTTTATTGTTCACACCTGACGGCATGAGCATAACAAAATCACATCTTAATTTTACACTGTAAATTTTTCTCTTTTTTTCAGACTGATTGATTGATTGATTGATTGTGTAGCTGGAGAAGATGATGGAGAAGAAATCACCACCATCAATAGCTGATGTCTCTGTAAGACTGTATTCTCGAATGGGGAACAAATCGAGAACGAACGAATGGGATGGCAAAATGTTCATGGAAGAAGAAAGAAGATGAGCAAGAACAAGAACAGCAATTACAAATCATCGTGGAAGCAAGAAACGGGAGGGATCAATGGAGGATGGAGTGATGGTGATGGAGCTAGTTGCGGTAGCACTCGGCGGGGAAACCCTGGGGGAAGCGCCAGCCGTCGGTGCAGTAGTTGTAGGATATGTGGTTGCGCTCGGCCCAGGCGACGGTGCCGAGGCCGGCGGCGTCGAGCTCCTTGTTGACCCAGGAGGAAGTGCCCGCGGGGCACGACGACGACGACCAGCCGCCGGCGGGGTTGTTGTTGACGCAGGCGTTGGTGGTATAGTCCTTGTAGGAGACGACGAACGGCGCGCCGCTCCAGTCGATCTTGACGTCGCCGTGCCTCGTCGCCCAGTAGCTGCCGTCCCACAGCGTCGCGTGCAGCCTCATCGGCTTGTTGCTCGGGTACGCCAGGTCCTCGTACTTCTTGAACCTCCTCACCGGCACATCGTCCACCTGAAATCTGTATCCAATTGTTTGTTCGGAGCATGAGTGAACCGCATCCATCGATTGAGAGATGCATCGAGGAGGAGGAAGAAGAAATCGCGGTCACTTACATGATGTTCTTGGGGTTCCAGATGATCTTGTAGGTGTGGAAGTCGGCGGTGGGGTCGAACCAGAGGTAGAACTGGTGCTCCTTCTTGCCGTCGCCGTTGGCCCACACGTTGGTGTTCATGACGTAGGGGTCGCCGCTGAGGTTGCCCATGAACTCGATGTCGATCTCGTCGTGGCCGTCGCCCTCGCCGGAGGAGAGGTAGAACGACGTCACGGTGCCGGCGGAGTTGCCGCCAACGAGCTTCATCTGCACGCTGAACTCGCCGAACAGGTACGTGTCCTTGGAGTTGAACCCCGACCCGGACGTCCTGTCCAGCGTCAGCGCCACCTGCTGCGTCTTCCCGTCGTCGTTCACCACCCTCACGTGGTCGCCGCCCACCACGTCGAACCTCTCGTAGAACCCCGCCGCCGCCGCCATCGCCGGCGCCACCACCAGCGCCACCACCACCAGGGACAGCATACGCGTCCTCGCCATGGCTATCTAGCTACTTCTCTCGCTGGCTGCAGGGTACTGGATGACAGGATGAGTGAGTGGCACGGCGAGGAGGTGGCCGGATTTATACTGGCGCGCGGCACGGCTCCGGCGGGGGGCAAAGCTTCCGAGCTTGCTGGCTTGCGTGTGGGTCCCAGCGAGCAGTGAGTCAGCGGTGGTCTGCAAAAAGAGAGAAAAAAGGGAAAACAGGGTGGTGGGTCCCACTGCGCTCTAAACACAAGTTCGAGTTATTTTCAATGTAAACTGGAATTCCAAATTAGGATTTTGAGAATCCATTAGGTGAGTGTGCATGATTGCCGGCACATAATGATAATTAGGACGGCAAATTTAAAACTTGCGAAAGTTTGTAATTTTTTGTCACAATTCATTGCTGGTTTGTTATGTAGGTCGTTTTAATATTTTCAATTATTTCTTAAATACATGTCATTTTATAATTTCTAGGTATTTTAACATTTTTATATGTTTACTACAGTATTATAAAATACTTCCCTCCAGTTTCTAATTTTGGATATGATTTCAGATACTAATAAGTGATTAATTAGTTTGTGTTTTTCTTGTTTGTCTCAATTAAATACAGCGCGAGAGTAAAGACAGTAAGAAAGTAGTACACAATGAAGAGTATAGACGTCCAATATGCTCAATAAAATACAAAACGATTTATTTATGGCCACTTGCTTTATGACTGGAGGGAGTAAATATTACCCTACTCATAAATAAATTACTCACTTCTTCAAAATCAGAATAAATAAAAGAAAACTAAATCGATCATTTGAGTTAGTTTTTCTGAAAATCTTATACATAAATCCAAAACGAATTATATAAGAAATTAGATCGAGTGTTTTTAGACTAATTTGTTTAAATCACGATTAAAAAAATCTACAGGTGACATGTTACAGTCGCCGACACGGATCAGGTTTGCTGGTTTTATCAATAAAAGTGAGTCTATTTTGGGAAGCGGCGTTTCGCCTAGCTCGACAGGATGTTGGAGAGATGTCACACTGGATTTAATCAATTTTTTAGTTCATTATTAATCAATGAGCTAATCACCTCTCTTTGCCATGGGAGTTAAAAAACTGAACCTGTACATATATGATATATCTAGCTTTGTTATGCCTGAAACTATACTTGACAACCTAGGACAGACGAGAGATTTACCTTTAATTTGTACTGTACTGTACTGATCAGTCGATCAACCGCCCAAATTTAAGTGTTAACAAACCAATAATGAACGGACCGTAAAATTACAAATTAAGAGCGTGCGTGATTAATTACACGGTACACATGTGTCTAGGACGTGTTTAGTACCGTGACAAATCTGAAATGTAATTAGAGTTGTGGAAACGCAGCTCTACTATTTATGCATTTTTAAGAAGATTCACCTTTTACGCTCATAAAAATTAAGAGCGTATTCGTTTTAGCATTTCTAACTTTTTCAAATATAAATTATTTTACAATTTCTGTGTATTTTTATTATTTCTTTAATGCTTATCTTTATCAAGTAAATATTCGCTCTTTCGTAAATAAATAACTCATATTTTTTCATAAATAAATAACTCACATTTTTTAGACCAGAATAAATAATGTGCAACATAATCATTTAAATTAATTTATTAATTCTTGTACACAAGTTCAAAACAACTTCTAAAAAGAATCAAATGGAGTAACATTCAGTTCAGCGCTAGAGCTCGAGGTGAAGCTCTATCAAACATGGCTTTGTGTTAGGAAGAGTTAAGCTCGGAAAGGTATTAGGACCAAGAGGAACTATGCACAAAAAGAGATTAGTAGTTAGATGTTAATAATTGGCGTTAGTTGGGGCGTAAGTTGGTTAAGCCCTCCGCCTCAGAGGGATCAAAATCAAATCAACGATTTGGCCTACCATACCATGGCCATGCATGACTGATTTGTGGATTAATTAGCAACTAGTTGGTGTGTGATTGGCTTCAGTTGCACAGTTCTTGCTCTAATTTAACCGCAATTAGCTCTGCATCTTCAGTTATTTCAGCATAAAATATTATATAAACATATGATGATTAGAGTATTAGGCTAGACTGTATATTTGGTGATTTTTATTTGTGTTTCGAGGCTACCATTAAAAAAGCTTGCATTGATGGATTCAAGCACATTTTCTTTACATTTATTTATCTTCTTCCTAGCAATTAATCGTACAAAAAGAGAAGAAAACAAATATGAGAGGGAAGAACCTAAAATTAATTAATGAAAAACTAAATTTAAGAAGTTAAATCTGGCTTTAATTAGCTTAGTTTTAAGAAAAAACTCGTGCCAAGCGGACACAAGGTACTCCATAAACAAGGCGGCGGCGGTTTGCGCGTTGTGGCCTTGGCTGTGTAGCCGGATCTGCCGTTGTGCTGTCGCTTTTCGTCAGGACAATTGTATCGATGATCTTTGGTTTGGCAGAATCATAGTAACTGAGACATTACTATGATCTTTGGTTATGAGTGATTACCTGAGTTTTAGTTATTAACCATAGTAACCAAGTCATTATCATGATCTTCGGTCGCCCGTGATTATCTGATTTTCAGTTATCTTGCTATATGAAATTGTATCGATGATAGTATTAATTGGATCGAAAACTGCTGTCCCATGTCTCGGCTCACTCGATTTCTCGGCAAACGGAGCCGTGCACACAGGAGTAGTGTGGCCGAGCGAGCTGGATCGCGTTTGACGACGATCTACGTGGCAGTGGCACCCAACCCTGCACGCAGAGCCAACCAGGGTGACGACGACGGTCCATGGATGATGGATGCCGGCGATCGCCGGCCGTCCGGTAGGATGCCGTCCCTTCCCCGTCAAGCTTGCGTACGGAATGGTTGATCCTTTTTTTTTTTTAAAAATGATACGGTTTATAAGCCGACAGATATGATCGAAGAAACCGGAAATCATTTTACAACAAGAATTTTATATTCGTATTTTTTATAGCAGAGAATCTACCCGTTTGAAAACAAAAATATTTTATGATTTGACATTTAAAATAAATAGTGGAGACCAGACAAGGGTTGAAAAATCGACCGAGCTCACAGCTCAGGCCAGCAGCTGGAGATATGTGCCATGCATGCCGGTGCCTTTTCTTTTCTGCAGCGCCATTACGTTTGGCCGGCGTCTTCGATTACTGTGATCAGATTCAGATGGCTTCTCGTGATACTACTAGTACTATATTTTAATTTTTTTGGTAAACTTCAGCGTCAGTTTCCACAAGATAGGCAGTGGCACGCACCCATGATAATTTCGTGGGTGCAGATTTCGAGTAGGCAAAACGGCATATCTGACGCTAGCTACGGCCGAAGACGGAAGAACATGCATGGTAGCGGCGGCCGGCGGTGGACGCGGCGTCGGCGCGTCGTAGCGAGGAAACAGCCTGAGCTGAGCTGAGCTGCTGCTGCTGCTGTTGCTGTTGCTGCTTTGGTGCATCTACAACCTCCTGCCTAGCTGCGGTTGGTGAGCTCGTTGAAAACGCAGCGCCTTAGACCATTTTCCCGCTCCAGACCAATCAAAAGCGAACGCGGCGAAAGCTGGCTACGCACATGGAATTGCCGCGGTTTCCAGCTCGCATGCGTACGGGTATCTAGCTCGAGCCTGGCTTATTTGTAGCTCTCATAAATCATGAAGCTGGAATTGGAACTTCGTTTTTTAAATTGAGATTGGAGCCATGCATGTCAAACGAAGCTATAGTGCACAACAACTCATTTTCTTGCTTTCTTTATTATTAGTGCAAAACAGTTCTGCCGATCGAAAAAGGAACAGCTTTTGTGTTTCCCCCTCTAGCTTCTACCATCTTCTATTCTTCTTGAGCAACAAATTAACCTGTGGTTTTAGTGAGAATATATCAGTTTAGCTAGCTAGATAAAGCACCAACCAACTGACGAGACTAATTAAATAATGCACCAGCACAAAAGCTTGATGCATGATAATGTGTACTGCCTGGACGATATATCAGAGATTATATATAAGCGCCTATATAATCATTGGGCTTTGCATATATAAATAAACCATGGTTGGCAGGACAGAGGCTCGATAGGTTCATGCAGATATGGCCATAAAGATGTAGGGCTAGGAATCGCTTTTGGGACAAGCAACTAAACATGTCGTGTGTGTGTAGACATGAGCTGTGTTACCGTATAATCATTATCTTTTAAAAAGTAATACTTAAAATTAATCTAAACTATTAATTATAATTAAAGTTGAAAATAAATTAAAAATAAAAATACTTGGACCGGTTACCTCATTCTTCTTCACTGCCTCCTTCATGTGTTGCCTCGCCCTCGCCCTACACCGATGTGTCGCCTTGCCCCTGGTTGCGCCCGTCGTCTGCGTGGCGCCTCGCCCCTGCCCGACGCCACCTCGCTCCCGCCTGGGCCCATCGTCGGTGCGCCGCCTCACCCCTGCCCGACGCCGATGGACTAGCCATGGAATCAGAGATGAAGCTCCGACGAACTCCACTCCCACGTATAAAAAATATAATTATAAAAAAAATAAGGGTGACCTATTACCTCTCATCTTTAACCCTAACTATTAAATTAAAATAAATGAACGGTCCATAATATTTTTGGTGTACCATAAAATTTGCCTATATACATATACATATATGTGTGTGTATATACTATGTCAAACATGTAAACTATAAAAAATATTTCATAATAGATCTAACAATTCTCATTTGATATTATAATTATTATTATTTTCCGTAAATTTGGTTAAACTTAATATAATTTGATCTAGAAAACAATACTTATTTTAATAACAGATAGAGCAGAAAAAATTATAAAGAACAATGGCCCCAGTGCATGCATGTTTCATTAAGGAGGACACAAAAATAATGCACAAAGATGCAAGAGTCCATCGGACCTTGGTACACAAGCGAACAAGAGCATGGTTTAGAATATAGGTAGAGAGGGCAGGTCCACGAGAGTACGAGACGACGACCGTTGGATGAATTATGATCATGTATAGGACTTCCGGATAACCAGGAATCATACATGCATGCGTGTACCCACGTAGACATGGCCCCCCTCAACAATTTATTTTTGCCGAATACATCGCCCAAAGTTTATAAGTCCAATACAAGCACTGTACACTTCAATGGAGCTGTAGTTTGACTGTTTGAGTGTGCATCAGTGCATGTACAGTACTTCATCCTTCACAAAAGTGTTTCGAGTGGTCAAAATTTGGCCTAGAATTTTCTGTTAATTTGTAGATCTTTTGGATGCTGTATGTACACTTATTTATGTGATAAGTAGTATATATCCTGTGATAGGTTTATCTCATCTGCGGTGACAAATATCGGTAGAAATTCTATCAATATAATTTGCCCTGTTTAAAAAAAATCCAAATATAATTCTGTACGTTAGCAGCAAGCAAGATGCTTCTCTTGCACAGTTGCACCTCTCCATTTCCGAATACTGCTCGGAAGCCAGCCGGTAGGCTATCTATCTATCTCTCTATCCACTCTCTCCATTAAAAAAATATTTTTAATAGTTTTTAAACGCATTAATAATATAGAGAATGATTAAGTGCTCCTCTTAACCACTAATTTTCAGACAAACTAGTAAAATAAGATAGTGTCACTTAGTTAACCAGAACTTATTAAGTATACAAATATTTATGAAAAAATAAGATAAAACCAACTATTTGGAGAATAAATTTTAAATCCTAAAAATAAAATCTTGAAATGACAGAGGAATATGTATCTAGATAGGCCTCGTATATAATGGATAGATTTCTCCACGTCAGGTGGGGCAGGAAACTGCCCTAATAAATGCCTTAGCCACGTTTCGAAATACCGGGAATTTAAAACTTGTAAGGGCGCGTTTGTAACAAGGAATTTTAGATAAATTTTGTATAAATAAAACTAATTTTTATGAAAATTCTAAAAAATCTTTATATAATTCCTTCATTTCAAGAGACCTGGTATTGTTTGCTGTAAAAATCGAATTGTTTTCGATTACGTAGAAGAGGTATACGCACACATGCACGCATATAAGCGTATTTCCTTAACACATTCAGAAAGATAGATGCCAACGGCAAATCTATGAACTTACTAAATTTCTATTAAAGATAGACCCATATATATTAATATTTGTGGATACAAGAATTTAAACCATGGTGGTTAGATACATGACTCTAGAATCACACCACAACACTGGTGATTCCTTTACAAGGTAATTTCTTGTCTCACTTTAACATTTTGCATTGACACAACCTATGGCATGTCGGGAAATTTTACAGTCTCTTTGGAGGTAACATAATTTTTAGCGTTAATTTTGGTATCTCTTAGTATCTGAGACATCGATAGATACCAAAATTTACTAAAATTACGGTACCTCTTTTTTGGTAACTCCTCGAGGGATGTAAAATCACTCATGGCATGCTACAGAGACATGGAAATTTTTTTCATCGCCCAATTGGCAACCAAAAATTAATTTGCATCACCACTCCTTTGTTGTAGCTTAAACGTGCTAATCATTAACTGGATTATTGATGCCAGACTTTACAAATTATAATTTCTTAAAAAACCATTGCTTAGATTCTAATCTATTTATAGAAGAAAGTTTTTGAGCAACCAACTTTTATAAACATGACACGAATAATACAGTTGATAATCCGATTCTATAAGCTAAGAACAAATGACTCATCATCTGTGTGCACCATCAAACCCTAGAGCAGGTGGTACATAACAAGATAAGATTAGGTGCAAAAATCCATCCATCTCTCTTTCCATGCTGATTTGATTGAGCTGATCTTATTAGCCGGTTGGTCAAGGGTTTCCACCATGAAGGGGGCCCACATGTACTCACACCCAACACGATGGCCCCCCGAAAAGGCAGTAGGAACGATTGCTAGGTAACGGAAACACCGGCCCAATCCAGAGCCTCCCCCTGCCGACACGTGGAAAATCGACGGTCCTGATTGCCTGTGCCTCCATCTTGGAGTTCATAGTACCGGAGGAAATGAAATTTTATGTGGGCCCAGAAAAATTGCCCCTCTAAAAAAACAAAAAAACATCGGAGGCTAACTCTTAGACTCTGTTTAGTACAGCTCTAGCTTTAAGATTGTGTTGAGCTGATCAAATCTAATTCTATAAAAAAATTTAGATCCAGAGCTATAGATGAATTATACGTATTTAGCTAAACCATTTGATTTTAATTTTAGACTTAAAATAAAAATAAAAATAACTTTATTTTATTTTATTTTATTATATAAACTTGACATTGATTTGAGTTATCATGTCCATCTCAATTTAAAAAAAAAAGGAATTTGAGTTACGTACGAATCTGGGCGTTTAGATGGGCTTGCCTGATTTGTCAAGCAAAGCATCATCCCTTTGGTTTTTTTTTAAAAAAATTATTTTATTTTTTCGTGATTACATAGTCTGAATCTATTGATCTTGAATAATAGACCTCCATTATACTCCAAAACTATTTTGGATTTTAAAGTCTAATTTTTACGACAATTTGGGGTAGATTATTTTACTTCACTACTGAGCAAGCATAACATGAGAGCTAGGCAATATATCATAATATATGGAAAATAAATTATGCTGCAATCTACATAAAAGCAGATTACTGATACCACACACTATAGAGAGCACTCTGTAAAGTTGTGCCATTACAATTTACAAGGATAGATCCATGGATACGATATATCAACATAGTTAGATATCACAATTTTACATAATTTGGGAGCACTTTTAAGCCTAGTTGATTGAACTAGTACATAACAAAATATTAGTATTGAGTTGGCACTAGACATGAAGGTAGAGCACAGCATTAGAAAGCAGTGAAATACAAAGAAATGGAGAAGAAATTCCAGCAGGGGATTAACGGTACAGAATGGTTGTATCATGCAAATGAGATGTCTAAGTGGCTGTTCGGGGAGTTTTAGATTCTAATAATCAACTTGTGAGTATTTAGTTAGTGAGAATATAGAGAAGTTGATGTTTCACAATTTCTAGATTCTAGTTTATTTTCAGATTAGATAGCTACCGAGTTTGATAATCTAGATCTAAAATTTTGACTGTTTAGTTGTAGATTGTAGGAGCAGGTACAGCTGCTAGAAGCTCCCAAAACAAACCCTAAGCTGAAGAAAGAGAGACGACCGAAGGCATGTTTGGCATAGCTACAAAATTAGTGAAATGCAAGTGGTTTGCAACAAAAACCAATGGAAATGTATAAATCGAAATTTGAATCCCTACAGCTGGTTTCGAGCAAACAGAAGAAGAATTTAAATTAGTTTGGAGTGCCAAATGGTTTCTTTGTAAATCCAAACAAATGGAATGTCAACCGATTTTTGCGAAAACCTATCGTTTGAGACAAAAATCCAATGATTTCTCTAGAAAATTTTAAAATTAAAGGATAAATTTAAGAAAATTTAGACCAATGAAGAACAGATGTGAAAAATTGAGGAAAAACATGGGTACAATCTTTGTTACAATTGGCAGACGCAAAATGGGCCACCATTTTCTTCTCCATTGGCAAGGAGATGGTTAGTTTCTTCTCAAGTGGGCTAAAATGGGCCAAAATGCAAAGGGCTTTCGGTGCATTCAGCTTTTCCCATTTTCAATTACTTCATTCAGTTGAAGTGCCAAAATCCACATAAGTTTAACCTTTTTTAACAATATTCTTATGCCACATAGTATTACCATGATCATTTTATTTATCAGATTTCTTATTTTTTTACAATTCGAATGTGAAATTCTTTTAGTTTTGTCGAATTCCCCTCACATTACCAATTCAGTTGAAAGCCACGAAAGACCGGTTTTCGATGGTTTTGCAAACCCTGGTATAGAGTGACCATAGAGCACTCAGTTTTTTCAACAGTTTTGAAAATTAATCATGCATATATTGGGATTGGTATTTGCAAATTGTCAGCTATTTTGCGTTGTCAAAAACATAAGAATGCACCAATTGAAGATGTTCTAGAATGCTAAATTATGAGAGTGATTGCTGGTTCATATTTCTTCCGTGCCTTGACAATTAGGATGCCATTTTCATATACACTTTAATCGTTCTGCTCGCTTTTTCCACCTCGTGCACTCATCCTGCGCAACCATAATTGACTATTTGTGTTGACATGGCCTATGTGGATGTTATTGTCACCTGGAAAACAACAACAATAAAGTTTTTTAATTCAAAGTAAGTTAAAGTAAGCTAGAGTTAAAATCCAACAAGAACATTAATCAAGGATTAGTTATATAAATAATTTCTCTCCATACACTCCTACTCAGGATAAATCTTTGGAAATATTCTATCCTTTTAAGTCTTTTTTATTGTTTTTAAGTCTTTTTTATTGTCTCACACCTTGGAAAACTTCTTCTTTAAAGCCTTTCAGTACCAAATAAGTTGAGGTAAGCTAGAGTTGAAATTCAATCTTGATTTTTAACTCCATTTGAGTGAGATAGGTTTTTCATTAGCTCACCAAGTCTATCATAACCTTAAGAGACTCGTCGTATGGTTTCTGCAACAAAAAATATCAAGATTATACCTTTCATCTATTTACTCCAGTCTCCTTCAGTTTACATCAGTTGTGGACTAACTTGGTACTTTTCCTTGCCCAGATCAAGGTCTATAACATCCCTGCTGTGCTCAAGGATGTACATAAAACTTATCTCCTTATAAGAGAACCAATCAGTCCA
>KE370863.1:134289-148382 GCA_000418225.1 Zizania latifolia
GTCGCTTGGCACATGCGTCGCCGAGGACGACGGGTGGCGCCATGCCGCCATTGGAGAGGAGAGCGAGGAGGGAGGGGAAGGGGAAAACAACCTCAACTTCTCCCCACGGCCCACGAATGCGATATGCTTTAGGCGCCATCTGAACCATCGAAATCGTGCTCTGAGATTCGTGCACAAGAGAATTTTTTTTTGCAAGTTGATTGTCCCAGAAGTATTTGGCACGGGAATCTATCCTGTTTGGCAATCTAGTTTTCAGGTTAAATACACGACAAAAGGCATCATAAAATATGGAATTTTGACAACAAATAAATATTCCCTTTGTAAAAAAACTTCACTTTTATCACATCAGCTTTGCAAAAAAAAACTTTATTTCCACGTACTTACCTACTATAAGTTCACAAATCAATAAAGATACGTTTGATTGGGGAGTGAGGTGAGATAGAATCGTTCCATCCAATAGAGTCATTCTAGCTTAGTTAGGAAATCAAGGAATGGAGTTATTCCGGCTTAGAGAATATTCCTCTATACGAGATGACTCTATCTCAAAAAAAATATCAGACACAACCATCACACGGTAACCGATTGTCCTAACTGGGTCGGTTGTTAGGCATGTTTTAATTTATTAAACCATGCTTATGTATCCTTTATTAACTCGACTAATTTTTAACTCATCAAATGCCAATTTTTGTGTGTTGTAATAAAAATAAAAAAGAACTCATCGCTCGATTCAATTCAGTCCTTGTCGATCTAATACGAGCAGAGCGCTGCAACAAGGAAGTGGGCCGGGGAATGAGATATATCTGGTCTAGCGAAGGCCAACGGCGAGATCTCGTCGATCTGGCCAGAGCTAAATCTGTCACCGCTGATGAGTCGACGACCGCTAGATCATGGACATGGCATTGGTACAACGAAATTTTTTAATATACCATTATTATTATCAAAACAAATTCGAACATCTATTTTGAAGTTGTGAAAACATATACCACAATAAGGACATGATCCCTCAATTATTAAACCAATAGTCAATTTGCCCACATCCTCTGTGGCCGATTGAATTGGCGAAAGAAGGCCATGTATAAGCGGCGCCAAAGCCAGTTAGTCATTTACTGTCCCCACAATATTCATAGCCAAGTGATTTTTAATTCAGTGCATATGTTGGTTAGAGTACTTAAATATTAGATCAAAATATTTATAGATAAATTGTTAAATTTAATTAGTTAGGTCTAGGAAAAAGGTATACAGTAGGTCATTCTTTTAGTTGGATGGAAAAGTGAAAGTGTTAGAGTAGTCAAAATTAGATTGTGTTAAATAGATATTAAATATTATATTTAAATAGTTAGATCTACAAAAAATGCACATGGTGAAACATATTAACTTGGTTTCATATGTTTGTTATATTATTCAAATGTTATATGGAGATAGTTGGAGATAAAATATTATATTTAATTTGTTGGACGTGTGAAAAAATATTTACGGTAAATGATTAAATTAGTTAGTTGCATATGTTAGTCAAAGATAAATATTGAGTAGTTAAAAATTACTTAAATAAATACTTGATTTAAGTAGATAGATATAGAAAAAAATTGTAGTTAGTTAAAAATTATATGTAAGATTAATGTTAGGGTTAGTTCATTTTGCCTGCAGTGAAATGTTAGATCGAAATAGTTGAAAATAAAATGAAGAATATATATATACAAACAATTGTGTTTGATGGCTAAATCTGGGAACATGTATGCAATAGTACTTTAGTACTATTAGTTACTTCCTTCGTCCCTAATATTATAATATATGACTAGATTTAACATTTTATAGTAGAATGGATCTGGACAATGTCACTGTCCAGATTCATTATACTATGAAATATTAAATCTGATACTAAATTATAATATTATAGAACAAATAGAGTACTTGTTTTTCATATGCTGTGGTACACATAAATGTTCAAAAGAATTAATATGCATAATCTAGTTTGTGTTTTATTTTTTTCCCGTCCAGAGCTCAATCACCAATTTTAACATAGTTCTAGAGCTCTCAGTCGTCAATTGAAATGGTGACAAAGATGTTGCTAATTGAAATGGTTACAGAGCTCTATAACCTTTTCATATAAAAAAGGCAAAAGGCTATAAATCATAATGTTATGAATCAAATTCATGTAAAAATCACACTTATTGTTGGAAATTCCTTTGATAACAATGGATTAGGTTTGACTAAGGATTAAATTCCTGGTAGCATTTTAGTGCATACTACTTAATATCTTTGATAACATTGAAGCTGCGTTAGTAGGTAAAAAAACTCCCAATAGTCACAACTCACAAGGTCCATTTAGCATACTTGCAGTCAACACAAGTTAACTTTGACTAAAAAACGTGTAGGTTTTGGGTACATAAAAATGATGCGGCGAAATCTGTCTCAACAAAAACTTTCGTAACATTATATTCGTGTAAATTTTTTAATTTACGCAAAAAAAATAATTAGCCAAAATTATGCCGTTTTGACCTGAAGAAGTCAAAAAAACAATTCTCTTTTGTGACAGAGGAAGTAAACCTCGATCAATGCCAAAACTCTTAGCCCTCTTTTAAAATATAGATTTTTAAAAAAATAAAGCATTTGAACTAAATTACATAAAAATCCTATAAAATCAATATATTCCAACTGAACTCTTATTTTTTCCGATTGACGAAATAATTGATAAAACATAATTAAAACAAAAAAAATACAAAAATAAGATAATAGAAAACCAAGGGAAGGAGTAGTACTAGCTAGTGTCAAGTATCAAGGCCAATCAGTATGCGATCGACGTGCACATATCTATTTATATGTGAATGCGTCTTCCAGCTTCTTTCCCGGATCTTGCTGCCGATTAATCACTGTCATTTACGCAAATAAAACGCGCAAAGCGGCTGCATTAGCTAGCTAGTTGCACTTCCTTTTTTCTTCCAATGACTCGGTTGCAATTCTGACTTGGATCGCAGTTTGCAAAGCGAATGCATGCATCAGCATATGCATGCATGCCGGGCTTTACACAAGTTGAGCTGCACGATCAGATCTTGATTTATCATCGTCTCTCCACCATGCATGAAGCACCACTGGTTATTAAGAAAGCAGATATTGTGCAGAGATAAACAACTAAAAGAAAGATGCTCAAATCAAATGGATGCGACCTTAATATCTTATTATCTCATAGACCTACTTAATTAACAAGCTATTTTGTAGCTAGCTGGGTAGGTGTGTTCTCGTAGGCCCAAAAAAGATTGCTTGAACAAATTCTCGTAATTAGGGTTGTTTGTCATGATTTTGGACTCTGGTTCTGATTTATGATTTTTTTTCTAAAAGTGATTTAGATTTAACCGGGAAGTTGTTTATCTGAATGACTAGATTCTAATACCCGTAAGAGAATATAATGGTATGAAATAATTACTATGCACTGTCTTTGAGTTACATTATATATATGATGGCTCATGTTATATGATTTGAAACTATATAAACTTAAATGAATTATTTATATTATATGGTGTGCCAGTACACTTATATCACGTATAAATATTGTTCCGAACTTCCATATGTATTCATAATTTTAGTTAAACTAATTCTTATGAAAATTAAGGTTTCACTAGATTCTAGTCCACTAATAAAAAAGTGAGTCAATTCTCCTAAATTTTATCATGAATCATTTTTATTTTTATCTGATTAGTAAGGATCATAAGATTCTTTTTAGAGTCTGTCCAAAGAATCCTAAGAATCAACTTGGTACCTACAGCAATACACTTGTAGATCAAGAAGAAGAAGAGAACGAGGCAGACAAATTAAGGACAGCCCCGTCAATGGCTAACTAGGCTTTAGCTTTAGTTGACTCGATCCTCTTGCTACACTGTTCTAGGTCAGTCTCGCAATCCAATTCAGACACTGTTCCTCGTCTCGATCGGCTCTCGTCTCGAGGTGTTTAATAGATTTCGTTCTCTTGTTTTGCCAGTTGGTGTACGTATAGTACGTTGTTTTTTTCGGAGATGGTGTATACGTTGAATTGTGATTGGGGCCAAGCACATCTCGAGCTAGAGCTCCTGCCTTCTACAGTAGCTCTGCAAGTAAAAGAGCTGACCTGTTCACCATTACGACACATAACAATCCAGAATAAAGTCAACGGTTGAATTCATGGACCTTTGATGCAAAATTGACAACCAGAGAGAGATCAGTTTGGAGGTGCTTGTTAATTACTTCTTTTTAAAAGAAATAAAAGGGGAGCACGATTACTTTGCAGCGAAAAAAAAATTAAGGTAATTTTTTTTACCTTTTTATTTGTAACGGAGCTGACGATAAGAAGGCAAAAAACTTAATATAACGCTCAAATTTAAATTTTGATAAACATCTTTGAAAGAAATATTCCATTTAATTTTGCATGTGTTTCAAGTTAACCTTTTAATGCCTCCTTTGCAATGAAATATTTTTAAAGGAATTTTAGAGTATTTATATTAAATCCCGTGAAAATCCTCTAAAAATCTGGTGTTCCAAAGGAGCTCTAAAACATTAAGCACCGGTATTTTCTTTTCGAATATATATATAGATTGTTTGCATGAAATTCATATGCGTAGAAATATGTTAACAATTACTTGCCCAATATTATATATAATTGTACTGATGTTCGAAATATATTGCAAAAAAATCAGTGGTCAAAAGCACCAATCAAAATTTCGTACTAATCAGAGGGTGCACATGTCCACTCTGACCTAATAAACTGCTAATCAAGATCAAATCAGCCTATATAATTATATATAAACATAAGATCTCAAAAGTGGATCCACCATATGGAGATAATCATGATGGCTTATGCTCTTTAATTATGCACATCGTGTTTCTAGGAACCTCGCCACCAGTTTCAAAGGTTTGACTTTGAAGCCAAGTCGCATTACACACCTCCACTCCTACCAAAACATGGAGAAAGACACCAATGTACAAAATTGTGTAGTACTTGAGTATTCTATCATCATCCCAAAAGTCCACCCTTTCAATAAGGAGGATCCCACCATGGGTTGTCCAATTTGGTGCAACTTTTGCAACCAAAGCATGGAATTCTTCTCTATTACAGGGAAGCATAAGGTTGGTTGATGTCAGTGACTAATTTATCTGAAGAAAACATTGTATTTTTGCAATATGAAAGACAAGAGTGAATTTCTTTTTTTTTTCGATTCATGAGAATCTAGTCATAATGCTACCACGTGAAAACACACGGCAAGATTTATAGTATAAAAAACGGACCAGTTGTCGAACTGGTTAGGATGTTGGTTCCGGTCCTACTGACGGTATTTTGTTTATTAATAGTATATTATATTTGTATTATTTTATCGGGTCACCAATTTGACCATAAATTCATCTGATTTTTAATGGTTTGATTAAATGTTTGTTTCTGTTTTTTCCATTAACTGGCCGTTTGGTGCATTTTTGTACTATGGCATTGAGGGTGTTTACTAGCTTAATTGCACTGACGGCCTTTCAGCAAAATCAAACTAGTTAAATATCCGTTTCTGGGTTTTCCATTGAGCGGATGTTTGGTGCATTTTTTTACTATGGCGAGATTGATGGCAATTCATAGAGGAAAAACACGACAAATAAACAGATCTATAAAACAAGAAAATGGTGGAATTTTATAGGTCACAAAAACATTTCGAGTGGCTAGTTTCTGGTCACTACAAATGACGTGGCAACTACTTAACGCCGCTGTCCTGTAAAACAGACAAGTTATTGATTTACTAAAATGAGCAACCCAGTGACCCAAACGAAATTTCTATCTTCCTGAAGGTGCTAAGTGGAAAAAAGATAGAAAAAGATAACCACCGCATTGACTTGCATTGCCCCTGTTTGTTTCCACCTATAAAACCACCGCCCCATCCGTTCCCACCTCACAATCTCCTCTTCTCCGCCCAAAATCGAACAAGCCACACAACCCAACCGTCTCCGTCCGCCTCCTCCTCCGGCGCCGGCGACCCATGGCCGTGGACCTGATGGGCTTCAGCCCGCGGGGATGCCCCGCGGAGGCGGAGCAGCTCGCGTTCCAGGAGGCGGCCGCTGCGGGGCTCCGCAGCCTGGAGCTGCTGGTGTCGTCGCTGTCCGGGGCGGACCACCGGGCGCCGCCGCCGCTCGGGGAGATCGCGGACCAGGCCGTGTCCAGGTTTCGTAAGGTGATTGCCATCCTCGACCGCACCGGGCACGCCCGCTTCCGCCGGGGGCCCGTCGTCGGGGCTGCGGCCGCCGCGGGGGCTGCGTCGCCGTCGTCTCCGGGCTCGCCTCGTCCGCCTCCGGTGCCGGTCGTGCAGCCGGTGCCCCTGAAGAGCCTGACGCTCGACTTCACGAAGCCCGCCAAGGCACCGGCGGCGGCTTCGGTGACGTCGACGTCGTTCTTCTCGTCGGTGACGGCGGGTGGCGAGGGAAGCGTGTCCAAGGGCCGGAGCCTCGTCTCCTCCGGCAAGCCTCCGCTCGCCGGTGGGGTCAAGCGGAAGCATCAGCCTCACCCGCACCCGCACCCGTCCTGCGCCGGCGAGGGCGTCGGCGGCGGCGCCGCCACCGGCGCGCACTCGAACGCGGCGGGGGAGCGGTGCCACTGCTCCAAGAAGCGTAAGCACCGCGTGAGGCGCGTGGTGCGCGTGCCGGCGGCCAGCGCCCGCGTTGCCGACATCCCCGCCGACGAGTTCTCCTGGCGCAAGTACGGGCAGAAGCCGATCAAGGGGTCCCCCTACCCGCGCGGCTACTACCGCTGCAGCACCGTCAAGGGCTGCCCCGCCCGCAAGCACGTCGAGCGCGCCGCCGACGACCCCGCCGTCCTCGTCGTCACCTACGAGGGCGACCACAGCCACGCGCCGCCGGCATAAAACCGCCGCCGCCGCCTCCCCCTCCCCCTCCCCCGCCGGTTAATCAATTAGTCGGTAGCATTAGCCGCTTGTGTAAATGCTTTTACTACTACAATTAGTGCCGAACTATTCCTGCTTGTAATTTCGCCTCGGATAATTAGAAATCAATTTTACCGAGCACAATTTAGTAATTTACTCCAGTCTTCAGCTTTTACTTTTTTTTGGTTACCTGCGCTGTGCGCAAGTCAAAGGGGCAATCAATTGTGCTTTAATTATCGTGTCGGAGACGGTGGGACCACGTGGCAGTGGCTGGCAATGGTCAAAGGCGGGTGGGCGATCGCTTTCGCTGGGAGCGGGCCGTGCGGCGTGGGGTGGGCTGACCGCGCCTCCCCCCGATCGTTGTCGCCTCGCTTTAAATTTGCGCGTTAAATTAAAGGGCGGGGCCCACGCGGCCAGTAGGTTTTCAACGCCTCGATTTCCTCGCCGTCCGGTGTCTCTTTTCTCGAGCCCGTTGACTTTTGCAGGGTTCGATGCTTGCTTTCGTTCAGATCACACTATGCTTGCCGGTAATGGTATTTTGGGTAACGTAAAAAATATAATGCCATGTAATAGTATCTATGTTACTTAAAAAACTTAAACGAAGAGATCAGTCCGTAGAACTCTAAATCTAAAAGTAAATTAGAAATTATGAAGTGGAAAAAATATAACTTCAACTTTTTCTATATTTTTTAACTATCTATCAACTCTGTTCTTAAAAATTTCATTAGTTTGACTCCAGTATCCAGGAGGTGGTACAACCGTACAAGAGCTTCATTTAGCCTGGTTCTACGTATTTTAACACTCTAACTGGTCGCTAAGGAGCGGGTTTCGTTTGACATTGAGCCTAAAGCAGCTTCGTTTACACTCAAAAACAGTGGCACATAGACGACAAAGAGAGAGATATTGTTACAGCTATGGATAAAAATAGAGCAAAAATTTTCATCCGTTTTAAAAAAACAAAGAGTTATATAGAAACGAAATAGAATGAGCTGCAACAGAAACGAAAATGGCTTTTTTCGAAACAGAATGGTGGTTTTCGATGTCGCATATTAAGTACGGAAATTTTTGATTTCTACCATTTGCTTGCTGCACCATATTAATTATTGGTTTTTACTTATACATTGAGTAAAACTTTGACATATTCGTGAAATATTAAAACACGTGAGTTGAAATACTATATAATTGTTTGCTAAGAACTAAAAAAGAATGTGGTTATTGAACCCAAAGCTTTCTATAAATACTAATATTACTTTATGATATATTCTTATATTTTATAATTCACTCAGTCCTATAATATTACAACCTATGACCATATTTAATATTTTATAGTACAACGAATATATACAGTGAGTAACATATATCAATATTTGAAGACATATTACAGCTTGAAACTTTTATTTGTTTTGTCGTGCTTTTTTCACGTATCAAGGATTTTCATTACAATAGATATCCATATTCATATTCGTATAAGCTATTGATTCGCAATCATTTCCAGCACTATCCTCTTTCATATTCGTTTATGAAATAAACGTGTTTGTTTCCATTAAAAAGTACGTATAAATATGTAACATTTATTTCTATTTGTTTCCGCTCTGTTTTTAAAGCGGAACAAAGACCACGGCATAGGCAATGGGGTGTAAGTATATTTGTTTATTGCACAAATATATAGTGCAATTTCGCCAATATAATTCGAGACCGGATTGAAAAAAAAACTCAATCAAAATAGGATTACTCTTCCTACAAAATTGTTTTTTTCCAAACACATTACTCTGTATCTAGAATTGTTATATATCGATGCATGGTAGCAGTCTACCCGTGGACTTTGATCCATTACTTGAAAATGACGATCAAGTCAAGCACTTGGTATTGTTGTGTTGCAAAGACTTTATATTATCTAGCTTGTAAACAATGTCGCATTCGTCACTTGCTATAGCATATGCTTTTGCTTCCTTTTCTTTCATGATGTAGAATAAAGCTGGGCATTTTTGTTCGTGATGTCCCCCTGAATTGACCCGTAATCTACTCAAGCTGTTCCTTCAATAAGTAAAAGGTTCTAGAGGATCGAGGAATATATAAGTATACGGAGCTGATGGTTACGATATATTCTAATGATAGTATTATAGTACTAATAATATCTTATACATCGATTTCGAAAGATTGCATTTTAGGTATAAGTATCATTAGGTAATTTACATATATCTCTTTTACCAACCGATTGTCATATATGTATCACTTATTTTCGACCATTTTATAATTTCTAAATTCTACTACCGCTAATCAAGATAACAGTACAATAATCAAAATAACAGTATAAGTTATTTTTAAATTTATTATATGAAGCAATGAGGGTTCCTGGTGGGCTTCCATAGTAGTGGAGTGGTTCCTTTTAAATATTGCAGGCTGAATCATAAGCATTGGACTTTTGGAAGTGATCTTTTGTCTAAAGCCATATATGATTTGACTAATATCTAACCCTTTGGTGCCTTTTTTTTTTTGTGGAGTTGTTGAGTAACTTCACACTGTCAGGTTTCTTAATATCGATTGATTAGCTGGGTTTTCTTAAAGAATGCTGATCGAGTAGCAGATTGATCGTATCACACGTGGGAACAAAGTCCATTCAATGGGAGCATTCTTTACAAAAAAATTTAAAATAATTTATTCAGCTACATCTTCTTTGGTACACATCTCGCTAAGCAACTTTGGTGTGGTGGGAGAAAAAACAGGGCCATCTGAAAAGACTCTAGAATCATTTGTCAAACTCTAAACATGAGTAAGACGATATTTAAGAAAATATTTTATAGACACGGTGTGCAGCTGTCTGAACATGTCAATGAGGAAAAAATGTTAAATAAATTAGATCTTTTGTATGACCGAACAAATCGATTTATGTTATAAAATTAGAGTAAATTGAAGCTCATCTAGAAAGTATACCCACTGTACTTATCATATCTTGAGGGTCTCTAAGATTTGGAGCTGATATGGTCACATACCTTGCACTTGCTAAAACAACTTGATTAATTAATTTTATAGTAGTACCAGTCAGCCCTAAAAGTGATGTTAAATGTAGTCCTATGCAGACTTATACACAAGAGCTGAGAAAATAACTACAACGGCTCAAATGTTGGAAATTAAAAGATATCATATTTGTACACAAGGGTGATAGTATGATTCAGTTAATATGTTGACAAGAGAGAAAGTCAGACAAGGGCTTATGAACTTCATAGCGTCCTATAGTTGGAGAAATTTACAAAGACCAATGCTAAAATTGGAGATAGTGAATCAAAAGGGTATTATAGGATAGGGTAAAAGTCTAGCAATCAGAATTTTGAAGTTTGGTGTGCCAAGCTAATCTGCCATAGCGTCCACATATATCAATTGTTGGTTTTCTGATGAATAATTGTAATTAGTTCTCAGGACTGATTGGCTTATAAACTAAGACACATGACCGAAGCAGCAGAAATAATTTTATACTTTTATTATTAGCGGTAAAAAAACCAATGCTGGAAACTAAAAAAAGAGAAAAAATATAAAATAATTCCAAAATTAAATTCTAGAATTTAAAATTAGTTGCGTCTTAGTTCTAAAATTCGTACAAGTGGGCTTCCCTAACAGTGGAGTGCTTAGGTTTAGTCAGAATAAACGGATCATGAGCATTTGACTCAAATGTTTTTGGCCTGAAGCATTTGACTTTTCAAAGTCAACTTTTTTGGTTTAAATCCCTATGACTTGACTAATCTCTATCCTTGTTTGTTGTCAAAGACGCCAATGGTGCACACCATTAGCTAGAGTTATAGTTAGATGTACAAAACTAACGTTTTTTAATATTTGACTCTTGCCTGCTTGGCTGCTTAGCTGTTCATGCTAAGGATGTTGACTTGCATAATGAAGCTGTCACACGTGGGAACAAAAGTTGAGTCAATGAGTGCATGCTTTAGAATTTCACGAAAATCAAAAGGACTTAACGAGCTACATCTTCTAAATTAGTTCTTACACATCTCCCTTCTGAACTAAGTAGTTAGCTTTTACGGTGCCATATACTTCTTATGAAGATAAGAATTCAAATTAATCTCAACTCTGGATTAAGTATAATTAAATTAATTAAATTAAATTAAAATTTTACTAACATGTTGTAGCCGGTTAGCTCCTCTCTCTCATTCTCTCTATCCGCACCCTCCAGTCATTCTTCATCCCTCGCAGTCACGGCGCCCCATCCACGTAGAGCGACTCACGCATGCCGAGGTTGAAGCTCGCCGGCGTCGGTCACACACGGTTTACTTCACCGACCGCACGGGCGGAGCACTGCGACATCGCACTCCAGAGACTGTGAGTGTGGGTGGAGAAACAACGGCATAAAAGGTGGAAGGGTAATGTGACATATTACCTCGCACAGGAGTAATAGATTGCATTAGTTAAATCCGAGCCATCGGATAAAAAAATAAACCAGATATATCATAAATTTTTTCATATATATAGATACAATTAAATTTCGTCAAACAATGCACTCTAGAATGAAGCAATTTGGCATGTTCATCAAACAGCTTAATTAATTAAGTTTGCAGAGGGATGACGACGCCAGTTAATTTGTCGTAATAATGGATTATTTGTTAAAAAAATCTTCCATTAGCCTAGTGCCGCAACATAACTGTTACAGGATGAGACCACGACGGCAATAAAGTCAAACGATCTGAAATCCTGTCTGAATTTTGTTAGAAAACTGTCCACTACACAAGTCAAATGGTCTGAAATCTGAAGAGGTGGTGCACCAAACCAGTCTGCAACAATGGCCACAGATACGTCAACTTTGTTGGTTTTCTGACGAACACAAAACCAAAGCTCGCTTTGGCTACCAAAATGTCAACAACTTGGTGTCATCTTACGCACTGCAGAAGTCAATTCAGCAACGACCAAACTCCTAGCCACTCTGACAACCAGATCCCACGAGGGACAAGTGGCGCGCGCTGACGCACTCTAGTTCGTCAGTAATTGACGCTGCTGGCGTTGAGCTTGCAGTGGCCAGTGGCAGCTTTCTTTCTGCTGACGCGTCTGCGTCGGCTCCAGTTTCTTTCGCCGCTCGCCGGAGTAATGGCGGCGAGAGCTAGGGTTGAATGAATGCAATTGCAGACGACGGGTCAGTTCAGCTGCCACCGGATTTCGGCAGCGGTAGTGATGGCGAGCTGACAGCTGAAGTGGAGTGGTGGTTAGTCGTTGGAAGATCGTCTCGGTAATCAGCTACCCCTAATCAAAATACTAACATATAAAAGTATATTTAATGATAAATCTATTGATACTGTTTTTACATATCAAATCCTATTTTTAATCTATTAATGCCTTCAGATCTTAAAGTTTAACTGCACAATGTCATCTACTTAATATTTGATACGGAGATAATAAGCTACTAACTAGCTAGCTAGGGTCTTTATTAAGGACTTAATTCACCCTAGAACAAAGCAACGGGATGAACAGTTGGACTGTTTTGTGCTAATCAATGCTAGGGTTGTGCGATGAGGTTGCTGTGGGCTTGAATTCAGTGGGATATATGTATCTGCGTTCTTGTGGAGCTAGAGAAGCCATGGTTTTGAAGAACAAGATAAATCTTTAATGTGATGGGAATCCATAAGAAAATTATACATGTTTATTAAATATTTACTATGTCCAATAATATAAGATATTTTATATTCTTTTTTTTAAAATCAATTATTTACTTTAAAAGTAACTAGTGGTGGCAGTGAATCTGTCACCCGACCTATTCCTGTTTTTATAGTTTGCTCCCTGATATTAATTAATTCCCATTTTTATAGTTTGCTCCATGATATTAATTAATATTACTACGCAACAACCAATATTTAACACATATATAATCAAAATAAGCACTCCTAGCAAAAAGTCAATAATATATGTCATATAAAATATATTTAATTTATTTTAGACAATATTATGGAATTTTCATTTGTCCGTAGCAAAGCACGGACAGCTTGCTAGTGAAATGAAAAAAAAACTATAATGTATCTTATTCAATGAGAAATATGTGCTAAGCAGAAAAGTGGTTGGTTAGTATAAGATAAAAATAAAATTAAATAATAAACGGTTGATGAGACAATTAGTAATCTAAAATCTATTATATTTTAGGATAAAAATTGAATCATTTGATATATAAGAGACACAGAGTACTTTTCTTTTTGGTTTTTTTAAATAGTTCTTTTTTAGCTGACTAGATGGAATTACTGCTAGTCTACAATTTTAATCGTCAATAATTTTTAAATTATTACACGACGATGAACAAAAATTATATGGTCACCTCTAGCATGTGATATACTTAATTAATATATTATATTTTTAAAATCATAAATAAAAAAGGGAGTGACCAAACTTTTAGTGTGAAAAATGACTCGTGACAAGTATTATGGAATAGACAGTTTTTTAGAGAGGAATGGTTGTTATTTAATTTATTTGAGACTTAAGATTGCTGAGATTATAAAACTATATATTCTATTTTTTAACAAAAACAAACTGTTATCACCAATTTGTAGGCTATTATCATTTTTCGCCAATTCGTCTCGTGATTAGGAAGCTAATCGCCAGCTAGTTGGGCAACAAGTAGCTTTAATTTTTTTCCTGTGCAATTAATGTTCCGATTAAGCGGCCGATTTACTGATTAATCACATGATTAAGCTATTTAATGGGCGTACAGTACCCATGACATTTTTTCCATGGACAGGAAAGCTAAGTCCGTCAAGTCTAATAATCACCTGATTAAGCTGTAATGGCGATATAGTGCACAGGACATCTTTTACAGGAAAGCTACGTTACAACAAAAACGATTTTTACACGCCAGATTTAAACTAATTCATTAGAAATATGCTCTGAAACCAAGGAATTTGGAAATCTGATGTATCTCAAACTAGATGAGGTCATTTTTATTTCAACTAGATGAACTGTCACATTAAAATTAATAAACACAAAGGAATTTGGAAATTTGATGTATCTCAAGTCATGAAATGGTTGTTGTTTCTCAATATGATATATGGGGATCTCTTCTGAAACCCCAAATATTCTTTTTGAAAATAGTAGGCTAGCACGCGATGCATTCGACTTAAGTGTTTGCACTAACAGAAAACACCAATCTGAATGCCAGGCGTAGTAGATGTGGCGTTTAAGTTTTCGTTATTAGGATGTTTAACAGGGTGAGATTTGTATCTAGCATTTTCTTATCCACACACT
>KE370863.1:148392-166951 GCA_000418225.1 Zizania latifolia
AATCTTAGCGTGCGTTTGGTTTGAGGAACGGGATAGAATGAGATGAGCCTATTCTTGATGCCGTTTGGTTGAGAATTGAGGTGAGATAAGAATATCCTAGAAGGGAATATTCGAGGAATATTCCACGAATTTAGAGATGTTCCGGTCCCTCAAAAACGAGCGGACCGCGCCGTCCCACTTTTTCGCCGTGAATGCCGTTCGCTCGAAACGCCACCGTAGCAGAGCACAGCGGTGCCGGAAGGGCAGGGTAGAGGCTAGAGGCACTGGATCAGGAAGCACCGGAGGCCGGCAGCCGGCAGTGGGGACCCACGTCGGTGCGTAGGAGGTTAGGGCGGGCGAAGGCCAAAGACGCCAGATCTGGGGTGGAGCATCGGGGGCTAGGCGGGCCGAAGGTGGGGCGTCGCCAGCGGGGCAGAGCCGCCAGGGCAGGGCAGAGGCGTCGTCATGAGCGGTCGGGGCCAGAGCCGCCAGGGGCGGAGTGGCCGGGGGCGACGGCGGTGCCTGGGGTGGGGCGGAGTTGCCAGAGGTGGGGCGGAGGTGGTGGAGACGTCTGGGGTGGGGCGAAGGCGTCGGGGAAGGGCGGAGCAGTCGGAGGCACCGGATGTTGCTGCTGCTTGATGCTTCGGGATAGGGATGGCTAGAGAACGCTGGAGAAGAAGATGAAAATAAGAGCATGACAGATGGGGCCCACATATGATAGACGGGTCCCACAAAAAGACTGTTATAACAGTGTTAAAATTATCATCATCCTATTTCTCTCAATCCATCAATCAAATAAAAACTAGGACATCCTCATCTCTCGCAACCAAACACGAAATGTGACGATTTTATTTAAAAAACTAGGATAAGACCACCTCATTCTACTTTATCTCCAAACCAAACACACGCTTACTGGCTCGAGACTGAATACAATAGACGTAATATCTGTATTTCTTCTCCTCTCTCTGCGCTCTAAAACAGAAATAATAACAGCACATTTTGCAACAAGCTTGCACAGTGTCAGAGTTTCACTGTTTCTCGAGTTGACTAGAGAAAGAGAAGTAAACTTGTCAGTGGGATGAGGTAACAAGCTGTAGACATAGCCAGTTTAATCTTTTTCGTCAGCTTGCACAAGTGCACCTCTTTATGGTGAAGCAACTTCTGCAGAATGCTCCAGTTTTTATTCACGATCACTCCTATTGTTTTCATGCCGACACTTGAGAATTTCCTTCGTTCAGGAGCCCTAAACCTCTTCAACACCATCATCAAAATGAGCATCCTTCACTGGGAGATTCTTTCTGCTTCTCACTCTCGATGTGCAAGACCTGATGGCTAAACTTCGAAGCTCAGGTAATGAATTTTCTGTAAATGTCACTGTTTTCAACTTGGGTTAGCCTAACAAGCTCCAAGGTCTTCACTCTTGAGCATTGTGAAAGCTTTTGCATAAAAAACCAATATCTCACTGATATACTAATTGTCCGCTGATACGAATTGTCTAGGAGAGAGCGTGATCAATTAATAAGCTAGCCTAAATTTAACTGTATCTATCAGCTGTTGTCTATAAAAGCTCTAAAAAACTTACGGTGCTGATCTAAATGGCTTTTAAAATCTAAGCTTATTATCTGTGTAATATAGTAAAAATATCAGTTTAATATTAAAATGAGAATAATAAATTATTTTAATTTTAAAATAATATTTCAAATAGCTGGTGAGAACATATATATTAAAAGTATCACATCATGTAGCCATTCATTCTCACGCTACCAAGCTTGAAGCAATGACATCAGAGTGTAACCATCTATATGTGCATTGTTGTCTACACCTATTAGAGTTGCTATGTCGTCTTGAACATATTTGTACTCTCAAGTATCCCAAAATGATCATCACGACATACACGCAGAAATCATCATCTTTTGCTTATCAACTACATAGCTTGGTATGCGACGAGAGTCCTGTACAACTTAATCACTGCAAGTGTTCCCTCGTATCGGCTCCAAGATACAAATAAATCAGCCAAGATGACATCTTTTTTTAGGGTTCTTGACACTCTGGGCCGGAGGGACACCGATTTTGCCGGCGTCGGCTCATCGGAGACGACGAAAAGGTCCGGCCCAACATAGAATCTCTCTCTGCCCGGCCCTCGAAGGATTCTATATTTCCCATTTCCGTCCATCCCCGCCACGCACTCGTCACCGTCCGTCCGATCGCGCGGCCCCGCCAACCGCAGCCGTCCGTCCGATCCACAGGGCTCGCCGCGCTGAAACCCTAACCCTAAACCCCGCCTCCTCCATAAATCCCCTTCTCCCACCACCCCGCCGCCACTTCCTCTCTCTCTCCTCTTCGACGTTGGGCGAGGCAAGGAGCGCCCGCCTGTGTGGGTCTGTGAGTGAGCGGTTCTGTGTGCGGAGTTGCAGATGGCGGCGGCGGCGGCGAAGGCGGCGGCGGTGCCGGAGTCGGTGCTGAAGAAGCGGAAGCGGGAGGAGCTGTGGGCGGCGGACAAGAAGGAGAAGGCGCTCGCCGAGAAGAAGAAGGCCGTCGAGAGCCGCAAGCTCATCTTCGCCCGCGCCAAGCAGTACGCCCAGCAGTACGACGCGCAGGTGAGCCGCCGCCCACCCGATGATTATCCCCCTCTTGGTATCCGCGTCTGATCCTGCGCCATTTACTAATGGCTCGTTCAGATTTGGGACGATTAAGGTGAAGATGCGCGAATCTAGACGAATATTTGTTGTAAACGTTAAATTTGTTTGTAGTTATGTGTCGGAATCCATGAATGATTCAAGATTCACTTTTTTGTAACTAGGTGCGAGTAATTGCCAATTTGCCTTACATTTGTTTACTCTTGTTTAATATAGTAGAAATTTAGGTTATGTTTCCTGAGTGTGGTTACTCAAATTTTTCTCTTTTGCTAGTGGTTGTATGATTAAATGCTTTACTGTTTACTCTGGTTTAATATAGTGGAAATTTAGGTTATGTTTCCTGCTTTTTATGTGTGCTTACCCTTTTCATGAACGATCAGTTCTTTTCTGAATTGAATCTGTATCTTTTTGAATTTGTTGTGACACCTGTGTGCTCTGTGCAGGAGAAGGAGCTTGTGCAGCTGAAGCGGGAAGCCCGGATGAAGGGTGGGTTCTATGTCAGCCCTGAGGCCAAGCTGCTGTTTGTGGTCCGCATCCGTGGGTAGGAAATTGTACCATTTCAGCTAGAAACACTCTTTGGTTGCATGGTTGTTAATGATGCGCGACGTGTTATGTAGTATCAATGCCATGCACCCTAAGACCAGGAAGATCTTGCAGCTCCTGAGGTTGAGGCAGGTTAGTTTGCATTTCAGTTTTTGGATATGAATTAGTATTGCAAATGTTGGGCTACTAATATTTCATATTTGTGCTGAAATGGTTTGATTCTGTATCTGTAGATCTTCAATGGTGTTTTCCTCAAGGTTAACAAGGCAACCATAAACATGCTGCGCAGGGTTGAGCCATATGTTGCATATGGGTATGTCCTTAAACTTTAGCTACAATGAGTACATGTTCTGTTTGTTAATCTAGCTATTGTAATCGACCCTCCCAAGCTAATACTAGAAGTAGCTAATGAGATGATTCAAGTGCACAGTATACCACTGTAACACTTAATTAACTAAGATTGAAGACCTATATCATGTGATTATCTAGTACGAGTTCCCTTTGTCAATCGTGTATTTTGTTGTAAGCTATCACTAGAACAATGTGTTAAAATTGCTCTGTGAGCTCTCCCGAACTGGATTGACCACACTGTTTGCATACAAAAACCATAACCAAACTTGTATAGTGTATACGCACTGACTCATTTATTTAGGCTTAGGATTATGGTCACCAGCGGGGTTATCTACCTATCTTATTGACTGATTTCTGTGATTCTCCCTGAATGAATCAAATACTTTTCTTTGGTGTCTCAGGTACCCGAACCTGAAGAGTGTTAGGGAATTGATCTACAAGAGGGGTTATGGGAAGCTCAACAAGCAGAGGATTCCTCTTACAAACAACAAAGTCATTGAGGAGGTATGCTCCTATAGGGCTGCTCTTCTTTTGATGTACTCCCTCTGTCAAAAAATACAAGGCATATAAGTTTTTGGCACGGTCTTTAACACAGAATTTTGACCACTAATTTCTTTCGCAATATATCATCAACAACTATAAAATTAATATTTTATGAATGTTTCATATATGAATTCAACTATATCATATGTATACCACAAAAATGCATGTTTTTGGCTTATTTATTAGTCAAAAGCTTGAAAGGTCGACTTTTCAACTGCACACCCGTCCTATATTTTTGGATGGAGTTAGTATATGTATTTTACTGTGATTGTAATTTTTATCTCCCATATTGTTGCTCACCCATTAGGGCTTGGGGAAGCACGACATCATCTGCATTGAGGATCTTGTCCACGAGATCATGACTGTTGGGCCACACTTCAAGGAGGCCAACAACTTCGTGTGGCCCTTCAAGCTGAAGGCACCTCTCGGTGGCCTCAAGAAGAAGAGGAACCACTACGTCGAGGGTGGTGATGCTGGAAACCGCGAGGACTACATCAACGAGCTCATTAGGAGGATGAACTAGACTCTTCTGCCCTTGTGGAGAATGTTCTTTGATGTATGCAACATGGTTATTCTACCTTGGGGTGTCAGCTGGATACTGGATGCGCAATTTTGGCGTTACAAACAGAAATTAGACTCACTGTTTACAGTGAGATTTCCAGTAGGAAATCTGTTCCTGAATGGAGGTTGCTGTTTCTTGAGATGTTTTACTAGTTCCGCCTGCTCGTGTCTGTTGTCATGCCATGTCAACTTGTGCTGTTGATCCGTTCTTTCCACTGATCCTTCTGTCCATCATCACCAATGTGGGTTGGTATTACGATTGATAAGCAGTATTGTGAATATGGAAAGCAGAGCGAGTCAATTGATTTGCTCCATTCGATTGGCTTTTTGACATTTGCCGTTCGTTAGGCTTCTGTAGCTACTGTGGAGTGGGCGTTCTGTAAATTTAGTGTTCTCAAATGGGAGGAAATTCACCGTAGAATTGCTGTATATTTGTTGATGCTTTTACCTCGATTATGATGCATTCAAGAACTATAATTCTATACGCTTGTGCAATTCCTGAATGCACTTGAGTGAATTTAGGACAACTTCAAAGGGTATGTGCACAAAAAATAGACCAAGTCTAGAAAATCAGGTTTTCACATGGTTTTAGGCTATAAATAATTTTCCTACCTCTATCATAGAATGTAATTCGTTCCGGATTTTTTTAGATTCATCTGATATAATACCATTGATAATGGATACGTGATCGTCTGTCACTATTATTAGTCGATCAGGAGTGATAGGTGTATATAGACATTCGTCACTAATGATCACGGTAGATACCCGTCACTAATAATCAATCTTTACTAACGTGATCAAAGCGACAATTGATTTCACTTTCGTTATTAATGGTTGTTATTGTCTGTCACTAATGCAACTGCTAAGGTAGTGAGCGGGGCATCATCTAGTTAATAAACAGAAGAGATATCATCGTCAGTTGCTTGAATCAAACATGAAGATTGAACGCGAGGAAATTAAACTAGAAGAAATTGTTATAACTAAAGTCCGACGAAAAACAAAATCCAGGAAGCAAAAGCGTAACTTGGAGCTCGAATCAGACAATACTCAGATTTCAGACTCAAGAACGTAGCTGGCCATTGCTAATTGCTAGCTTGCCTACAGCCACTAACAGGCTCAACTCAACTATAATCATCAACCAACTAAAGACCAGCAAAGTAAGTAATTAATCAGTTAATAACCAGATTAATCACGTGCAATAAGCAAGCAAGCTAGCTAGGTAATTTATTAGTTGTCGCGCGCAGCTGGTTAATTAAATCGTATGAGGATTCGATCAGGCGTGGGCGTAGATGGCGACGAGGCTGCGGCGGCATCGGGTGCAGGAGAACTTCTTCTTGTTCCTGACGCACAGCGGCAGGCACAGGATTCGCCGCGCGCTCTCCACGTCCGTCGCCACCACCGCGCCGCCGCAACGCGGGCACGCCCCCGGCGCCTTCCTCGACCCCGTCTCCCTCTCCTCCTCCACCCCGCACCACGCCGCCGCCGCCCTCGCCGCCGACATTGCCATTGCCGCCGCCGCCGCCGCCGCCACCCTGCTTGGTCTCTTTGCTTCCTCCAGTCTCCAGCTACCTCTGTACCTACCTACCGGCACACATGCAACTCTCTCTCTCTCTCTCTCTCTCTCTCTCTCTCTCTGTCAAGATTGTATGAAGTGGCAGTAGCTAGCTGCCTAGCTTGGATGAGAGCTAGTGAGAGGGAACACACTGAGCTAGGTGGAGAGATGGCAATGGGTGGGCAAGGTATTTGTAGATGACAGTACGTGGCAATTGGCAAAGATATCATGTGAAGGCTGAACTGAAGATGCAAGTGTGTGTGTGTGTGGGGTCTTGCTCTAAACTTTTGTTTTGATTATAATTTATGGAATCCAGGGTATGTGATGTATCCACAAGAGGGGTGCAGATGCAGTTTGTCCTATTGGGGCTGTGAACTTGTGATTGTCTTTTTCTCATTATCTTGGGATGTTTTATGAGGAGGTTTTATCACTTTATGTACCGGGATGGTGTTTGTTTAGACTTTTAGGTTAAGTGGTCCTCTTGCTTAAATATGTACTTAAGCACGACAGGTGGCGGACCAACACAAAATTATAGGTATGACGGACTTGTTGAACATGTACACAATACATTGGTATATAATTATATATAAAAAATCAATGTGCATTTATAATGAATTTAAACTATATATATAGAAATTACTCCTTCTATCCAAAAATCTCTAACGTATTACATTTTCTTTTTTTCTATAAAGTTATGTGTATTTGTAGTTTACATGCATGTAAGTTTTGAATGAGTAGTAATACCGTTTTGTTTAATAGCTAAATTAAATTAATGTCACGTGACCCAAACAGTCATAACTTAATTAATCTTACATGCAGCCTTAACCATAGCTTAATTAGTCTTACATGCAGCCTCGCACCGTATGAATTCAACTAGTTAGCCATACAAGTCTTGAATGAACAGTAATATTGTTTCGTTTAGCGGCTAGTTTGTTTTTTTAGTCTTGATGAAAAAAGTAATATGTAGGAGATTTTTTATGGAGGGAATACAATATTTTTATCGAATGAGTACTCAAATTATTATTACACCAAGGTTTATATATAAGTATATTGCATTACAGGTGTTTAAAAAGTAGTGATTATCTATGACCGCAGGGAGTATTACTTAGTTTTTTTACACGTGGGATGCCTTTATATATATATATCCTCTCTAATTAAATAAAGGATTTAGAGTCTATTTGGCATTTATTTTTTTTCTGATGAAAACCCAACTCTTTAATAGAAGCACACTTAATTGTACTTTTTACTTGACTGTAGAAGATTTGCATCGATTTAGTGACATTAATTCGCTGCCCATTTCTTCTAGATCAGTAAAGTATTAAGGAAAAATAATCCTTATTATGGCCCACATTTTTGGATTCGTTTCAGCCATCAGCTGGTTCGAACGTCTTTGTTTCTGTCAAGCAACCGAACTTTTCTTAATTTTAAGCACCCGATTTTAAGCAGCCTTGATGGTTGTTGGGTAATTGGATTTAATAAACTTTATGTGACATGACATCTATCTTAGCTGTTACGCAAAATAGCATACATTATAATATATAATAACTGTCTCAAAATAAACTAATATATATTTTTTCTCTAAACATGATTAAAGTTAAGGTAGTTTAAATTAAAATAAAAAGTCAACTGACATCCATGAGATACTAGGTCACTGAGACTGAAACTGGGATCCCACTCATTGTGTGGTTGGTTTTAAACCAAATACGTAATTAAGTCGATCGGTTAAACACAACAAGCACGTACCAACATGCATGCTGAAGCATGTATAAGAATATCAATCCATTCCTCCAGTGGGTTTTTTCAAATAGGTGCATTCGCTGAGCCGGCATCCCAATGCACTGATACATAACACTGGAATACACCGAATCTTATTACAGTGAAATAAATCTTAGCAAAATCTAGAATCAGTTCATGCCAATAAAAAACCAGGGTGAACAGTGAACATGTGACCTCTTTGGTGGCAGTGGCGGCTGCCTCTTCTCCCTCCGTAGTGTGCCCTCGGCATGCACGACCGATGCGACGTACATCTTCTTCGTCGTCGTGGCTACCTCGTCGTCGGTTTCCACCACAGCGGCCTTCAGGCTGTCGGCCTTCTCGCCGGCGGCAACAGAGGAGGAGGCCGATGACGAGACAATGTAGACAGTGGCCGACAGGCACGTTGCCACCAGGTCTGTCCCTGCCGCTAGATTCGCCCCCGTCGAAGCCTCCGTCACTGCTAGATCCACCCTCGCCGGAGCTCCTACTGTAGCTGCCAGTGGTGGACCTAGGATTTTACCACTGGGTATGCCACATCAAAATTTTTATATGTAATTCGGTAAAATATAAATAGTTAAAACATTATGATAATAATCTTAAGTATGAAGCAAAGAGAAACTTACAATATTACTTATCTATCTTTTGTAACCGTCGCTTTCTAAAGGACATGAAAGTCTCGATTATATCATCTTCATCCACTTCAAAGAAAACATCCCGCTCAATAAACGTGACTAGACAATCATCCAAAAGGCTATCTCCCATCTTATTTCTTAGCTTTGTTTTTACTAAAACCATTACAGAAAATACTCTTTCAACACTTGCCGTTGCCACTGGCAGAAGCAAAACCAATTTGAGAAGCATATAAACCATATCATACACTTGATGTCTCTTTGTTTCAACAAGCTTAACTGAGAGATCAATACTATTGTCTATATCTTTGAAGCTATTAGCTTGTCTCATGTCGTCAATATAATTACTAAGTTGCAATTCAAGTTTGAGCAAATAATTGCTCGAGAACTCTTTAGGGTAGAACTCGGCTAGTCTGCGTACCTTCTGTGCATCAAAGGAAGCAAATGAGTTCGAATGATTGAAGGCCGACATACAAGAGAGCAGCTCCATATTAACCTCATCAAACCAATTATCAAGCTCTTGGCTAATTTGATCAATGACACCAATATATACTTCTATTCTAAAGTGATCATCGTTTGTTTGGTTTCGAGAACGGGCATACCTTGCTGATTTTCCATAAGGCACATAATCATTATCCATAGCAGGAACTTCAACATCATGTTTATCACAAAACGAAGTGGCCCTCTCAAGGAACTGATTCTAACCATCAGATCTCAATTGTTGCATTCTGTTCTTTGTCACATTAACAAGTGAGATTGCATTAAGAATATCTTCTTTCCTTCTTTGCAAACAGTCAGATAATTCATTTGTGTATCCAAGAATAACAAACATTAAGTGTATAAAAAAACAAACTCAAAGGTCTCAAATGCTCCAAGCATAAAATGTATTTTTGTCCAATCAGCCTTATGTGCAATATCATCATCAAGTTCTATGAGTACATCATGGATTGTGGAATACATGATAATGATGTTGGATATAATTTTGTAATGAGAGCCCCACCGAGTCTCACTAGGCCTAGGCAAACCCATCTCTTGATTCAATCCACTGCCAGATTCAAGTTCACCACAAGCAAGTGATTTCTTTATATTCTCAAGCTTAGCATTTTGAAGCATGCCACGACGCTTACAAGAAACTCCTATAATATTCAACATGAGAGATACTTGATAAAAAAACTCACACAATCAGTATTACCCTTGGCAACAGCAACAAGAATTAGTTAGAGTTGATGTACAAAATAATGGATATAATAAGCAGAAGGTGACTCTTGCATGATCAATGTTTTCAGCCCATTAATTGATGGAAATATATCCAAGAAAATTTTGGAGAACTGGAAGTTCTGGCTTGAGGCAGGAAGTTTCGGGTTCTGGAGCATCCGGAAGTTCTAGTTAGATCGGAAGTTTTGGGCCAGCCCCAGTTTCAGTTTCTGGAGGAACCAGAAGTTTCGGTTGGACCGAAAGTTCTGGGCCTGCTTGAAAGAGAAATCTGGACGAGCCGAAAGTTCCGGTTAGGACCGAAAGTTCTGGATCGAAATAAATTAGATACAGAAGGTTATTTTTGGAAGTTCCATTTAGGACAAGAAGTTCCGGGTCCAGACGAACATATTAGATCTGTTGGGCTTTAATACTGATTAAAGACCCACGAGAGGGCACTATATAAAGAGAGCTGGGACTAGCACGAAGGGGCTGCTGCTTGATATTGGTTTGACAAAACCCTAGCCACCACCTCTCTTCTCTCCTCGATTGCAAGGGTTGTGATCGATCTCCCAGATCTCGCGAGTGGTGCTAGCATGCCGGCGCGAGGTGATTCTGTCCCTGGACGTGTGGATACCGTAGAGGCACTACTCCAATAGTGGTGCTTGTCTTTCTTCCGTTGAGTTCGCCGGATCATAGGATCATGTCATCTTCATCGCTGGATCGTCGATGAATGGACAGAGCCGGGAGGAGTAGCTCGAGGACGCGCTTCATCGACTCTACTTCCGCTGACCGAGCGTGTCTCGTGGTTTGAGGTAACGATCCATGATCCCATTACACGCATGGTTCCTGGGCTAACGGGGTAAATTTTTGAAATTAAGCGCTAGCGTAGCCTCCCCATTTTCCAACAGTGGTATCAGAGCCTACGTGCGTAGTGTTCGATCTGGATCGATCACATATAGGTGATATGTGATGGAAATAGATTCGATCTATTGTTTTTGTCGTCAGATTTTTGGAAGTTTCGGGTGTGACCTGGAAGTTCCGGGCCAAAATAATTTTTGACACAGAATGTTATTTTCTGAAGTTCTGGTTGGACCAGAAGTTCTGGACAGAAATAATTTCCATACAGAAGATTATTTTTGGAAGTTTTGAGTATGACCCAGAAGTTCCGGACCAAAATAAATTCGAGTCAGAAGGTTGATTTCGGAAGTTCCGGCTCTGAGTCGGAAGTTTTGGGCCTCTGAGTAGGAAGTTCCGGGCTTGGTTCAGTCACGTCTAAATTTCGCCTAACTTGTTTTTGCAGAGAATGTTGTGACTAGTATGGCCTTGCAAATGTATGAGATGCATGAATGTAATAACATGGTCTGCGTGTCATGGTTAAATACAGCCTAAGGCTGTTCAAATGATGTACGACCTGCGTGTCGACATCTGATGCTTCTGCTTACGTAATTACTATAGTGCTATTAGATGCAATAGACTGATACAAGTTCATGGAGGCTTGAAGCGTGATGACCCGAAGGACAGAAACCATGGAGATGGAGATCACCATGTGAGAGAGCCATACTATGTCACAGTTAATGTGATTGCTTGTGATGTTTACTTATGTTTCTGTCATACTATTCTTTCATGTTCCATGTGCGGTAGACATCGTTACAATGTTAGAATAGTTTTCCTCAGAAAATTAAGTATTGATGCTCTTTCCAATAGCTGCACCTACTAAGGTTCTCGATCATCGATGGTGAGTCTGCCAAAGCAGGGTGCCGTCTTTTATCTTGACCAGTTAGGGTGGATGTCGGACAACCACATGCATAGTATTGGTTTGCTTAATAAAGCTATCAAAACGGTTTTGGGCTTTGGGGCATAGAGTTAGGAGTCGGGCATTGGATGCTACCCCAACGAACAAAAGTCACATAGAGATGTCATTAGCAAAGTGTTGCTTAGCTATGTCATTAATCTTCTAGCAGTGATGCCAAAGCTCACTAAGAATTAGATGAATATGGATCTTGTCTCACAATGTGTCGTTAGAGGGAAAGCGATCATTTTACATATTATGGCACATCTTTTATTTGATAGAAGATTAACATAGCATAGTGCTGAACCTTGCATTGTTATTGTAGATCATGACACCTACTGCAAAGAACACTTCTGTTTTTAATCTGTGATCTATTCTTAAAAGGGAGAAATTATCCGGAACAAATTTTATTGACTGGTACAGAAACTTGAGAATTGTTCTCAAGCAGGAGAAAAAGGACTATATTCTAGAGGAACCCCACCCGGATGAACCAACGAATGATACATCACTTGCTGATAGGCGGGCTTATGAGAAGCACGTCAGTGATTCAGTTGATGTCAGCTGTCTCATGCTTGCCTGCATGTCCTCTGAACTTCAGAAGCAATATGAGGACAGGGATGCCTATGATATGATTGTGGGACTCAAATGCATGTTTGAGAACTAGGCATGAACTGAGAGGTATAATATCTCAAAGTCCTTGTTTGCGTGCAGATTGGCGGAAGGCAGTCCAGTGAGTCCTCATGTGATCAAGATGATGGGTTACGTTGAGAACCTAGAAAAACTTGGGTCTACTCTTGATAAAGATTTGGCCACAGATGTGATTATTCAGTCGCTCCCTACGAGCTTCGAGCCATTTATTATGAATTTTCATATGAATTGCATGAAGAAAACCTTGGCTAAATTGCATGGGATGCCCAAGACAGCTGAGGAAAGCCTTAAGAAAAATCCTAGTCATGTGATGATGGTTCAAAAGAAAAGTAAGAAGAGAAAGCGTAAGGGAAATGCTAAAGCTCTAAATGCGATCTCGAGCTCTAAGTCTAATTCAACTAGAAAGTCTAAGTCGAGCCCTGCTAACTCTGACACTTACCACCACTGCTATAAGCCTAGCCATTGGCGGAGGAATTGCAAGTTGTACTTGGAAGAACAAAAGAAAGAGAAGGAAAGTATGACTTCCGCTTTAGGTATAAATATTATTGAAATTTATCTTGCAACTTGTCTAAGTGATTTATGGGTATTTGATACCAGATCAATGATTCACACTTAAAAATCATTGCAGGAGCTGAAAAGGACTAGGAAGTACGTAAGAGGCGAATTGGATGTTCACGTCGGCAATGGTGCAAAAGTTGCTGCGTTGACCATTAACCTTTATTCTTTGTCACTACCCTCAGGATTAGTTTTGGAACTAAATAATTGTTATTTCATTTCCGCCTTGGACAGAAACATTATCTCTTCGTCATGTTTAGAGGAAGACGGTTTTGAATTCGTAATAAAGAACAAGTATTGTTCTATATTTTCGAATGGTATGCTCTATGGTGTCTATCTATTGTTGAATGGCTTGTATATTCTTAATCTTGAGGATACACACGTTTATAACATTAATATGAAGAAAACTCGACTCAATGGTTTGAATCCTACCTATGTCTAGCATTATCGTTTGGGTCATATAAATAAGAAGTACATGCAGAAGCTCCACAGAGATAGACTTTTATAGTCATTTGATTTTGAATCGTTTGACACATGTGAGTCTTGTTTACTTGGCAAGATAACTAAGGAGCCTTTCACTGGTCAAAGTGAGAGGGCAAATGAATTGTTGGCCATTGTACATACTGATGTATGTGGACCAATGAGTTGTACAACCAGAGGTATTTTTCAGTACTTCATAACTTTTACTGATGACTTTAGTAGATATGGTTACATCTACTTGATGAGGCATAAGTCGAAATCATTTGAAAAGTTCAAGGAATTCCAGAATAAGGTACAAAATCATACTAGCAAGACAATTAAATTTCTACGATCGGATCGTGAAGGTGAATATTTGAGCCATGAGTTTAATGATCATCTGAAGCAGTGTAGAATTGTTCCACAGCTGACTCCAACTGGTACACCTCAGTGGAATGGGGTATCCGAGAGGAGGAACCAAACCTTATTAGACATGGTCCGGTCGATGATGAGTCAAACTGATCTTCCATTGTCTTTCTGGGGATTCGCTTTAGAAACTGCTGCTTTCACACTAAACAGAGTTCTATCTAAATCTGTAGAGAGGACACCATATGAGATATGGACTGGGAAGTGTCTCGGGTTATCTTTTTTAAAGATATGGGGTTGTGAGGCCTATGTAAAGCGTTTGACGTCTGAGAAGCTCACTCCTAAATCTGATAAATGCTTATTTGTGGGATATCCTAAGGGAAACCAAAGGATATTACTTTTATAACCAGAAAGAAGATAAATTATTTGCCGTCCGGAATGGTGTTTTTCTTGAGAAATAGTTTCTCTCGAAAGGGGTTAATGGGAGCACGGTGTAAGTCGAAGAGGTTCGAGATCCACTAGAAAGTGTTTACGAGAAGGCTAGTGGGAGCTCATTTGTGTTTCTGGTGTTATATGTAGATGACATATTGTTGATCAGAAATGATATTCCTATGCTAGATGCTGTCAAGTCTTCGTTGAGAAAAAGTTTCTCAATAAAAGATCTTAGAGAGGCAGCATATATTTTGGGCATAAATATCTATAGAGATAGATCGAGAAGGCTAATTGGATTAAGCCTAAGCATGTACATTGACAAGGTATTGAAATGGTTCAATATGCAGAATTCAAAGAAATGTTTTCTGCCAATGTCACATGACGTTTCTCTTAGCAAGAGTCAGTGTCCTTCGACACCTGATGAGCTAGAGAAGATGAGTGTGATCCCGTATGCCTCCGCAATCGGATCCATCTTGTATGTCATGCTTTGTACACGTCCAGATGTTTCTTATGCTCTAAGTGTTACGAGCAGATATCAGTCAAACCTGGGTGAAAGTCACTGGGCGGTAGTAAAGAGTATCCTTAAGTACTTGAGAAGAACTGAGGATATGTTCCTGGTCTATGGAGGTGAGGTGGAGCTCGTTGTAAATAGTTACACCGTTGCAAGCTTCCAAACCGACAAGGACGATTCGCGATTGTGGTCTGGATTTGTGTTCTGCCTTAACGGTTGTAGATTCAACAACAGAGGCCGAGTATATTGCAGCTTTGGAAGTATCTTATCTATGCTAGTCTATATTTAGATAATTGGTTATCTTGTTCATTGAATAAGTATCTTTTATATTGATCAAGAAGTGCGTGAATTGTTTGTGAAACTCTGTGTTATGATGTTATTCTAAACGATCCCTAATTTCATATCATCATGTGGGACAATGATGATTTATAGATTAGTACATCTGTGTGATTGATGATCATGTTTCACAGATCATAGAATATACAGATGTCAAATCAGTAATGTGGACTCATGTTGGTGAACATGGAGTTGGATAGATCCACTTTGAGATACTGCTGAGATTGTTATTTTAAAAGTGTCATCAGTTATCATCTCAAATGGTGTATCTACAGAATCCTTATACCTGAGATCGTCATTGATTCTAGAATGTGTAGTAGCACACTTAGGGGTTTCCAAACGCTATTCCGTAACAGAGTAGTTATAAAGGTTATTTTCGGGTGTGTCACGAAACATGTCGTGGGATGTGAGCGGTCAAGATAGAATTTACCCCTCCTAAATAACGGGAGAGACGTCTCTGGGCCTCTCGAGGTAGTTGGATTGGAAAGTGCATGGCCATGCCACTGTGATCAAAGAGTTGATCATGATTGAATCCACTACTTGATCGAGTGAAGTGTCGAGCTGTCAACATGGGTGACACGAATCTCGCATTGAGTTTGACTGATGTCGTGTGGTAAAGGGATTGGTGTGTGAGTATATCAAGGTTCAGAAAATATGAATTTGACTTCGTATGCTTTCGAGGGTTAATATGTGCTACTAGGTACCACTATTGATCGGTGATCCGAAAAGGGTTTCCGGGTAGCGGTCATTTGCATATGAACCTATCGGGTCGCACGTTTAAGGGGATTAAATTTTAAAGCTTGCAAGAATAGGTTCTTGTGCAAGTGGAAGATTGATGGAAACATGCTCAAGAGAATTCTAGGGAACCAGAAGTTCTGGCTTGAGGCCGGAAGTTTCGGTTAGACCGAAAGTTTCGGGCCAGCCCTAGTTTCGGTTTCTGAAAGAGCCGGAAGTTTTGGTTGGACCAGAAGTTTCGGGCCTGCCTGAAAGTGAAATCTGAACGAGCCGGAAGTTCCGGTTAGGACCGAAAGTTCGGGATCAAAATAAATTCGATACAGAAGGTTACTTTCGAAAGTTCTGGTTAGGACCGAAAGTTTCGGGTCTAGACGAACAGATTAGATCTGTTGGGCTTTAATACTGATTAAAAGCCCATGAGAGGGCACTATATAATGAGAGGTGGGACTAGCACGAAGGGGCTGCTGCTTGATGTTGGTTTGACAAAACCCTAGCCGCCACCTCTCTTCTCTCCTCAATTGCAAGGGTTGTGACCGATCTCCTAGATCTCATGAGTGGTGCTAGCACGTAGGCGCGAGGTGATTCTGTTCCCAGACGTGTGGATACCGTAGAGGCACTACTCCAATAGTGGTGCTCGTCTTCCTTCCGTGGAGTTCGCCGGATCGTAGGATCGCCGATGAACGGACAGAGCTGGGAGGAGTAGCTCGAGGACACGCTTCATCGACTCTACTTCCGCTGCCCGAGCGCGTCTCGTGGTTTGAGGTAACGATCCATGATCCCATTACACATATGATTCCTGGGCTAACGGGGTAAATTTTTGAAATTAAGCGCTAGCGTAGCCTCCCCATTCCCCAACATTAATATCTCATTTCATATTACTAGCCCCATCATAACTTTGACCACGGATTTAAGCCATAGTAAAGCCACAACTAATAAGTAGATCTTCAATTGCATTCTTAAGTGATAAAGAGATATTATCATCTACATGAGCAACTCCAATAAAATGCTCACAAGGCCTTCCTAATTTATCAATATAACGCAAGCAAAGAGCTAGTTGTTCTATATACGATAAGTCACTAGACTCATCAGCTAAAATTGCATATGTCTCATCACCAAGTTCTTCAATTATTTTCTTTCTAGTTTCTATGGCACAACATTGAATAATTTGTTTTTTAATCTTTGGGCTAGTTAAGGTGCAATTACCTGACGCATTGTCCAAAACATATTTGTTCACTTCTACACTGTTTGTTGCAAGAAACTTTAAAAGTTCAAGAAAGTGCCCTTTATTGGTAGATTCTTCACTTTCATCATGTCCACGAAATGCTAATCCTTAATGCAAAAGAAACTTGATACATCTAAGTGAATAAGTCAATCTTTTCTTGTAAAGACAAAGATCCTCATTAGTCCACTTCTCAATGTGATAATCAATTGCTACTTGGGGATTCTTGAAGCCAATGTATCTCTCTTGAGCTGCATTATGTGCCTTAGAACCCAGATGTTTTAGAAGTGTTCTCTCTCCTATATTCCAATTTCTTCAGTCACCAACAGTAAATGTATCTGACCTGGTACCTTTCTTAAACAAGTAACATATAAAGCAAAACACAGAATCTTTCTCAATACTATATTCGAGCCACTCCTCATGATTATTAAACTATATAAAATTAAACTGGCGATCTCTATTTTCAATCTTTCTTTTTCGAAAATCATGTGTATAAGGCTGGAATGGACCTTTAATAATATATGCTCTTCGAAATGCATCTTGATCATTAACTGAATAATTTTCAATGGGTTTTCTTTTACCTAAATCATGCGAAAGACGATTGATATCATAAACCGGCGGTGGTGATGGTAGCGAGGGCGGAGGCACATCATCCACAATTTCATTAATCACTCTCATTTGTTCTTGATATTGTTGTTCTGCCATAGTTTCAACCGGAGCTAGGGAAGCATTTGAAGCAACGGTAGCCGCCTTTTTGGTTGCATGTTTCTAAAAAAGAGACGCAATGTCTCCGTTCCTCTTCATAACTGAACAATTACAATAAACAATGTTGATAAGTTGCAAATTTATCAGCAAAATATAATAAAATTAATCTAAAAACAAATTAAACTATAAACAAATAAATTAAAATTTAGATGTACTGCTTAGATTATGAATTCCTAATTAAAATTAAAAACTACTACCTGTATTGGTGATTTCTCACCGTGTGGCCTTGTGCAATTGTACAGGGGAAAACTAATTAGATAAATAGTGTTTTTGTTGGCCGGCTAGATGAGGCAAGGCAATTACCTGTGGTCTTTGTGGATGCAGCGCCCTCATATGTAGCGTGGCCGCGTGGGACCCACGGTGAACAGGACAAGGCGTGGAGCAGCCTGCTAGCCGTGCAGTCGCCTTACGAGTGGCCGGTCGAGACCCACGGTAAACAGCATGAACATGACGAGGTTGCATGAGAGATTCGCCCGATCGTCCAGGGGAGAGAGAACAGAGAACGTAACAACAGAAAATTTTGATTGAATCATGAAAGTCACGGAACCAGCGCATACCTATACCCCTTACTGTGGGCTGGGGCCCAGGGTATGTTGTGGCCCACCCGGCATACCCTGTGGGTCTGATGACAGCGCCGAGGGCACCACCTGTCTGGCCGATCGTGCGGACACGTGGTGTGCCCCCATGCGCTGTTGGATTCGTGTGTTTGCTGAGTGCTAGAAAAGGCAATCGGCAAACATCGTTCTGATACTCGGCAAACAACCATTTTTGTTAAGTGCCCGACGGAATACACTCGGCAAACAATCTGGCACTCGGTGAAGATGTTGTTTCCCGTAGTGCCTCCGCCGTCACCAAATGTGCCTCCGTTGGAGTCTCTGCCGTTGCCGCCAGATCCACCCTCACCGAAGCCTTCATCAGCTACTACGTGAGATGTGAGGAAAGTAAGATTTTTTTATTGTATAAATCTAGTTATATATTAGATACAAATTTTTTTAAATAATATA
>KE370863.1:167312-186635 GCA_000418225.1 Zizania latifolia
GCTTCATCGGCCGAAATTGAGCTGTATAAAGGGGGGCCGAAGCCCCCTTCCCACCCGCGCCTCACTTCTCCCTTCGGCTTGAGCTCCCAGGTATGCCTCTTCTCCCCTCTTTTGTCTTCTTTAGGTAGTTAGTTTAGGGTAGTTTAGTAGTAATTTAGGAGTAGTTTCTTAGTCTTTTAGGGGTAATTTAGGAGTAGTTTAGTTGTAATTTAGGACTAGTTTAGTACTATTTTAGGGGTAGTTTAATAGTATTTTAGGAGTATTCTGATGAAGCTTTTAGAGTAATTTAAACATAGTCGAGAGATAATTTAGCGATAACTAAGGGGTACTTTACAAATAATTTATAGATACTTCAAACATAATTTATAGATAATTAAGGGGTACTTTAGAGATAATTTAGGTGTACTGTAAGCATACTTTAGCGATAATTAAAGATTATTTTAGAGATAATTTAGAGGTACTTTGAACAAAATTTAGTGATAATTTAGAGGTACTTTAAAGATAATTTAGATGCACTTTAAATATAGTTTAGAGATAATTTAGATGTACTTAACATACCTTATTCTGTGTAGTTTTCTTGCGCGTGCTAGCTTGCTGACATAAGAGCCGACGGTGCCTGCATCCACTGCTGTTTCAGGTATCTAAACATACCGTACTCTGTTAGATGTTTTCCATCGTTTAATATAGCGATACTCTGAACGTAATTAGATGTAGTTCTGTTTAGTTAATTCGCCTGTTGCTAAATAAGTGGATTTGATCTGTCGCGCTAGACACGTAGTTATGTTTTTATATTGTTTGCTGCTTAATATTTACAGGCATGTCAGATAGAATAACATTTATGATTTACTATGGAGATGGCCAAGTACTTGTTGATCATGATAGTGCTGACCTTAGTAGTTTTCAATGTACCAAAAATAGTTTAAGTCGGGTGGTTGAGCGTAGCATAGAGAGTGTTAAGCGATGGCTTTATCATATATTTTGATTGGATAGAGAGCAGTGGGAGTTATATGTGTATGCCCGATGCAGCTGTGCGGCCGAAGGATATTTTTGGGAGATGGTTCCTGTTACCTCGACCGTCATATGGAGAGGATATGTCAGAAAGACGCTAGAGCAAGGTTGGGAATGGATTTTGCTTATCTATTTTACTCCTCGTGCCTTTCATACTCTAGACCTAGCACCGGACCAAGTTGCTGAGTCTGGAGTACAATTCGAGGTCGGCCAGAGTAGCCAAGTCCAGGAGGTGATCCCCGAGACAGATATAGTGCCACATTCTAGGGATGTTCTCCCATCTACGATAGCTAGGGTTGTTGAAGGGCAAGCTGATGAAGGGGAGGAAATAGAGGCCATACCTAACTTGCTAGAGAGAGGACCAAGACTTCGAGGAAACAGTCGAGCAGGGTACCAACGACAGCTTAGACAAAGAAGAGAAAGCATGAGATGACAACAATGACAATGAAGAGGAAGACAATGTGATTTCCAACGAGTGGCAACCATAAGATTATGATGCTCTTGCTATTAATGAGGGCTGTGACACTCGTTAGGAGTATAGACAGAACGAGGTCCAGAAGGATGCGGTGTATCCTACCAAAGATACAATTCAAGATGCCGTAAAAGCTTGGACATTGTCACTCCGGTGGTCATTTCAAATAAAGAAGTTGAACCGCACAATGTATGACGTTATGTGCGAGAGGGACGATTGCCCATGGAGAGTTCGCGCACATCAACCGAAGTGGAGAATTCATTGGGTACGCTCAATTATGGTGTAACATACATGCGTGGTCGATACAGCTGTAACCAGGCACAAGAATCTATGTGCCAAGTACATTGCGGGGGTGATATATTATGAGATTGTTGAGAATCTCAGTTATGAGCTTCGGGCCTTAATACTTGCCATAGAGAGAAGGTTTCAGTACACAATCAACTATTCTAAGGCATGGAGGGCTAAACAGAAGGAGCTTGAAATGAGGTTCGGTACATTCAAGAACTCCTATCATAACCTGCCTTTCTGTCTAGATACGGTGAAGAGGCGCAACCCTGGCACATACTTCTCTTTCGAAGAGAAAGATGCAATATTCCCGGAGGATGCGCCGATTCTACATCGAGTTTTTTTTGCACTCGGTGCTTGCATCCGGACTTTTCAGTACTATCGTCCCATTCTTTGTGTGGATGGTACATTTCTAACTAGAAGTATAGAGGTCAGATATTGCCCGCTATTGGTGTTGACGGCAATAACCAGGTTGTGCCAATTGTCTTTGGCTTCGTGAAAAGTGAGAACTACGAAAGTTGGTTGTGGTTCTTACGGCACTTGAACATTGGGATTTTTTAGGGCAGGACAAATGTTTATTTATTGTATGACCGACATGTTGGACTTATAAAGGCAGTCCAACATATAAAGTATGATCCAGAGGAGGCATATCCTTAGAAGGACATTCAATCTCGATAGTGTATGCACCATCTAGGGACGAATTTCTACCGTCACTTCGGAAAGAATAAATAATTGACTAATCTGTTCAAGAGACTGTGTAGCCAAAACCAAGAGAGGAAGTTCAAAGCCTTGTGGATGAAACTTGATGAGCTGACATCAAAATCAAGCATGAGAAGGCCACAAGGCAGCAATCTGGAAGTGATCCAGAGCCAGAGCCGGAGCCACTTTATTCTCTGCTCACTGATGATCAACAGACGATCTGCAAGCATTGGTCTCTACTCTATTACACTCACGACGCAAGGTATAGCATCATGACCACCAATCTTTCAGAGATGTACAATTGGGTCATGCGGGGTATGCGATGCTTGCCTTTGGTTGGTATTATAGAGGGCATAATCCGTGGAACCACCCGATACTTTGTGGACCGACATACTGCTACTTTTGTGGTGCACAGTGACGAGCACCATTTGTATTGCAAAAAGATTACGAAGTACTTCATTGAGAAAAGTAAGAAGAAAACCTAACATCGTGCCATCAAGACAAGTTCCCGGGAACTCCGTTTCGAGGTAACGTGTAGAGATAAAGGTCAGCAAGGAATAAATCGGGATATTATTGTTCATGAGTGCACCGTTACGGACACTTGTTGGTGTAGCTGTAACAAACCATCTCTGTACCACAAGCCATGCAGACATGTCATGGCGGTGTGCGCCACATTTGATATGCATGCCAGGGTGTACTTGTCTGAATACTTCACAAAAGAGAAGGTCCTTCAGACTTGGAGCGGTGAACACCGAGGGTATGGGGTTGTCAGCTCATACACATCTCCGCCAGATGTTGCATGTCGTTGGGTGCCAGATTTCTAACGTGTCAACTCAAAGGTGGGAAGAAGAAAGACAAGACGCATTCGGAATTATATGGATGAATCCGAAGCAGGCAGGAAAAAGAAAAGGTGCTTTTTGTGCAACATGGCTGGACACACATACAAGAATTACACAGAAGCCGGCACAAGTAGTCGAGGCACCCTATGATATACAGATCACCGCACATCACACTATGTACATAGTCCTCAAGATATACGTATGGTAGTTACTTCACTTGTTAATTGTCACATGTTGTATCTTTGACGCTAACAATATTTGTCTGTTTTACAACATGCAGATGGCGGATAATGATGATTGTCCCTATGAGCTTCTCTCCGCTACGGTCGACGGCCACCACAGGGCACGAGCACTCATGTCCACCAATCCGGACCAGCCTGATCTCGTCCCGCTCAGAGTCTCGACACCGCAGTATCTCTAGAGCATCTATTCCCGATGGGTTGGCAAGTTAGTTAAGCAAGCACAATGGTCGTTTATATTTTATTTTTATTTCATTATGTGACTAACATCTTCTTCCATGCAGGTTGCGCGGTGCTGGCCTACTCCCTCTAGCTAGATTGGTCGATGGAGCCACCAGGTTTCCATTCGACAGAGCTCTTCTCACGGCGTGGGTCGATAGATAGCCGCCAGAGACACACACATTCCACCTGCCTTTGGGGGAGGTGACAATCACACTTGAGGATGTATCTTACCTGCTAGGACTTCCAATAGCAGGAGCAGCAGCTGTCCCGAACGATGTTCAGCCAGATTGGCGCGTTGACATGCTCGCGCTCTTCACGGGAGCCCATCCTATCCAGGCTGGTGGTGCGGTAGTGGAGGAGTTCACGGACACACACGGGCCGACGCAGAGTTAGTTACGTCAGTACCAGGTATGTCGTTTTAACATGGTAATAAAATTAAACATTAACTTATCCATAGTGGCTGTATACTAACGTTTGATCTTTCATAGGAGGAGCACCTAGCTCCCGGTGCTGACGATTACACCGTTATTCGGCACCTGGAGGCTTACCTCCTTTGGCTTTTCGGCTGGGTGATGTTCACCAGCACGCACCACGACAGCGTCGATAGGCACTTGGTGCAGTTCTCCCGAGCCATCATCGATTCACCCGACGATGGCGTTTCACAGTACTCATGGGGATCTACCATCCTTTGCGCCACATACAGCGCTCTTTGCGACGGATGTCGACGCTGGACGACTGGCGCGTCCATTACTGAGTGTCCCTTATTGATACAGATCTGGTCGTACAAAAGGGTGCAGATTGGTCGACCTCAGGTTGACATGACACCAGACCTAGGGGGGCCGCCAAACGAGAACATCGACCGACCGACTATGGGCACACTTTGGTGTTGACGATGGGTCAGTATTTTGTTGTACTTAATCATTCATAAAAATTAAATTCGTACTGATATTTCTTCTTTTGCAGCCATCTTGGGCTCACTCTTAGACCCACCTCTCCTACCTAGACTACACGGCACAGCTCAACAATATTTGGGCGCACGACTTTCGTTGGAGACCTTACATGCCAGGCGAGGTCATCTGGCACACGCCTCACGGGCTTTCCGCCTTGTGCCTGCAAGACGCGTTATACTAGAGGACACATAGATGCCTCGTATTCGATATCATGATCGAGGGATATGCTCCCTACTGCGTCTGTCGACAATTTGGACGAGCGCAGTACTTCCCGTGTCCTATATAGGCCCAGGTGCCTGCTCAGATGCACCGATAAGCTCCTGCACACGTACATACGAACATGCGTATCACTTTTTGCTATTACCTACTATTGTAAACCTTAATTTAAATTGTTTGCTGCAGGACCACGCGGAAGAGAGTACCTGGCGGTATTCCATGGGATGTTAGGATACAGCCATGGGTCGCTCAGTGGGAGGGTGCGCTGGAGAACCTAGATGAGGAGGAGGACGACTACGACCCTACGACATACTATGACTACATTTAATGGTACTCCGTTCATACCAGGGTTCGTCTCGTCAGAGGACGGACGATGGTCCTCCACCTGCGGCTGGTGTGACGCACGGACATCATTCTCACATAGTCGCTGCCTATTAGGAGTCGGTAGGTATATGAATTGTCTAATCTCCGATGATTGATGATTGATACTACGTGACTATTTGACTTTATTCTTTTGCAGTCTGATCACATGTGGAATGCACGGAACTATATCGACGATATCGTTCAGCGGTGGGTCGATGAAGTTGGTGTGGTGCACAACTCGCTGGACTGGACGGGAGTGCGGGCGGCTCTCGACGAGATTGACACTTCTATCCGCCTCACGTCTACACGGCCACCTCCTCTAGCTGCTGCCCCTCAGCCACCTCCTCCAGCTGCTGCCCCTCAGCCACCTCCTCCAGCTCCTCGTCCACAACCAGTGCTTGTGATGCCGACACCCCTACCGGTGCAGCCATCACAGTATTGGTATCCCCGTACCAATACTTCTACGGTCCGGGCCCATCATCGGCATCGGGTCCATCGGGACATGCCACACCGATACTATTAAGATATGGAGCACATCCGACACCTGGTGAGAACAGTACAGTCTTACACCTTTTTACATCGTAATCTAAATTATGTCACTAATAACTCATATGGTTGCACAGCGTCGTATCCATATCAATACTGACGAGCTGGCGTGGACCCTGCCTATCATAGTCTGTCTGGACCGGTACACTCTGGTACCGGTGGCCAGCACGACTCAGGAGGTTACGACACCTGGGAGCATGGCACCACTGAGGTGTTCGGGCCTTCGCAGCTTGAGGGAACACCACCACCGACGTAGCCGGAGCAGCAGCTCGCTAGGCTGCCTAGGGTGCGCCGTTCGCTTGATAGGTTTACCTTCTCGGAGCAGCCACCAAGACGCACTTGGGGTAGGCATGGTGGTTAGTACGGCTTGTGATTGTTATCGTAGGGACGGATGATTTGTACTGAAACATTTATTACGATATATCGTATTATGTCATTATGCACTTTATATTATTAACATGCACTTCGTAGTATCCCTGCTATTCACTATCTACTCATAATTTGAGCTTACACTTTAATACCACATTTAACGAGCTTGTTTGCAAATGTGTGATTGTCTTTAAAATAGATATTGTAATGACATGATACAGTAATTTAAATAGTCCAGCATCAACAACTTCTAACAAAATAGTTCGTGACATAACACAGTACATTATAATGGCACATGCAAACGTGATTACGTGCCTTTAGAAAAATAAAAATAGCTGAGACTTATCCAAACTAACTACTGAGTATAGCGAGGGTACTTTCCCTTCCTTATGGCGTCTGGTCCTGCTTCCTTAGCACGACGAGCCCTCTCATGCTTCCTCTTTTTTTCAGCCTCACGCTCCTCTTTTGCCTTGTGCTCCACCTCCTCTCTTCCTCACGCTCACAGGCCCACTGGTATCGCATCTCAAAAAAGCCCCCTGTTGAACTCCTTGTGTCTCATAAGCTCTGCCCAGTTATCAGGGTGCACCTCCTTATTAATCCATTCGACAAAGTCACAGAGCGGAGGTGGCGACGGTGGAGTTACCTACACGCAGAAACATTATTAGAGATATTATAAGTGATTTATTTGAGAACAAGATATAACTGAATAAATAACATAATTATTCATACCGGTTTATTAACATGTGGTCCACGCTTTGGTCTTGGCTTTGGCTTTTCAGGAGTGTAAGATTAGTTGCCACACTTTCAATACCTCATCTCGTATGTGAGATCATCCATATTTCTCACGAACTTACATTTATCTTCACAAAAACACATAAGTGGTCCAACACCTTCCGGCGGACGATGACGAGGATCGTAACCGTACTCAGATTTGTTCTTTTTCACCATCTACGGTAAGAAAATATGCAATTGATATGTCAACATAAATTTAAAATGTTATATTTACACCTACATGTTCTGCATGACCTCATGATACCAAGAACAACTAACAAAAAACTTATATTTATTTAATATTCACATAATTATCGCTTAAGTGTGTTTAAAAAGCCCTACATTATTGCTAAAGTGTGATTACAGTACCCCTAAGTTACTTCTAAACTATTTCGAAATTAGTAAAATGTGTTTAAATTACCTCCAAATTATGTTTAATTAACCTCTAAATTAGGTTAAATCTACCGCTAATCTACTCCTAAATTATCCATAATCTACTTGTAAAGTATCCCTAATCTACTACTAAATTATATCCTAAAGAAAAAAAGAGAGAAAAAAAAACATACATGGAAGGAGAAGTGACTGCCTGCGGGCTAGGAGGAGTTACAAGGGGTGGTTGGGAGGGGGGCTTCGGCCCCCTTTTTATAGAGCTGATGTCGACACATGAAGTACCGATCTAGGGCCGATGGCCCTAGATCGACAAACCATGTGTCGATCTAGTGGGGCTAGCCTAGATCGACACATGGTCTACCGATCTAGGGCCACCCGCCCTAGATCGGCGCTTTATGTGCCGACAGGATCGCGCCGCAGGCTGATTTAGACCGATTGGCCTAGATCGGCTGAACTATCGATCTAGGACCGATCGGTCTAAATCGGTTGTTCAAGCGCCGACAGAGACCTAGATTTGCAAATTTTCAAAACCGTTTACCAAAATTAAAATTTTATTTTAAAAAATTCTATTAGATACCACTGAAAATGACTTGATTTTATACTTTATGTATCTTTAATGTACCGATTCACTTGCGATGCTCTAATATCAACAAATGGGCCAAAAGCGACAAGAATCGACGTTTAACGAAACATCAGTACTAAAACTGGAAAAAAGGACACCCTAACACCTAGCTGCTCTGACCCTCTGAAGCCTAAAACTTGAAAAAGAACACCCTAGAACCTAAAGGCCTTTAGACCAGTCCTACTACCACCACGTATCGTTTTTATTTTTATATCATACATATCGAATAAAATAGTACTAGATTTAACTATCTCCACACACATTTAATTCAATATTATTTTATTTATTTTCATCGTTCTAAAATATAATGTTTTTGAATTTAAAATTTCTCTAAAACATATAGAAGATAATTTTACTTATAAAATATACAACTACATTAAACTTTATTATTTATTGTTCTATCTAACTATTTTAAGCTCACAATTATCCATTTTGAGAAGGGTATTATTTTTAAATCTTCATATATGCCCAGACTAAAAACACTGTATTTTGAGATGTTGGGGATATTATATTTTGAATGTTGCGTAGAAACTAAATATTATCATGGAAGACATAATTTTTCTTTTTTATTTAATATATTATCATATCAATTTTTATTTTATATGATATACTATTTAATAATCATTAGAACTTCTCATAGCTGTGCACTGGCCGCTTAGTATGACGTGGCATCGTCCCCGAGTAAGAGCCAAGCCGTTTTGCTATGAGGGTGTCGGGAATAACCGATTAGTCTATCTGTAAAGGTATGTAAGGGGGTAAATAGATGTGTAACGAAGTATGATACTTTCAAGTCCTATGGTCGACTCTAGAAAACAAGAGCCAAGATTTATACAGGTTCGATCCTCCTAGAGGATAATAACCCTATGTTCTGTGTTTTGGTGTATTGTTTATGTGTCTAATCTTTACAATGTGATGAGCCCAAAAACTATGAGTCTAAGCGATAAAAACATAAAAGCATACCTCTAGAGGGTGCCTTGCCTCCTTTATATAATCAAGGGGCGAGTCCAACAATTTCAAGACTCTATCTCAAGTCGGTTCCCAAATATCTGGGATTACATACCGAGCTCGGATCCTAGTTCCTAATTACAGGGATCATAATACAAACATATCTCCTTATACCAGATTATAGTGTTCGGTTTCTAGATAATGCTACGATATTCCTTATCGGAATCGAACCTCTCTCATAGGTCGTAACGGACTATAATGCTGAATTTGATCTGCTCTCGGTCCGGACTGATAAGCCCTCCGTGAGGTATCCGGGAGTCATATCCCTGACATGGGACGCTTGATTCTCTTGTAATTAAAACCTACTCAAAAAATTTCATTTTAGAATCTTATATTATTGTTTAAAAATTATCAATTTTTGCGTAATTTTAATGGAAAGATGTTATAAATATAAATATGGTTCTTAACTCTCACCATTATTATGTAAAACTTATAATAAATTTTGCCCATTAATTTCCTTAGAAAACAACAATTTAAATAATTTATTAACTAGTTATTGTAGGTTATATGCTTTACACAATTTTTTCAGACCTATCTCTTTTCTTAAATAAATAGAAACAAATATGTGTAACAAACTTTTAAAACAAAGCAACCAATCAATTAACATTAATAATTAATTTTAAAATAAAAATATAATAATAATGTGTGATTTATTATCTCATAGGAGATAATAGGTTGTCTTTGATTAATTAAGATGGATTATCATAATTTATTTAAGTGTTACATAAACTTTACCAAAATCTTGTCAAAAAAATATTTTTTGTCGATACAAGAAAAAGACATCAAGCAAGTCCAAACAGGAGAATAGCCAAATTGGACCTTCGTGACTTTGTACAAAGCGTCGTCAAAAAAGATTTCGCTTTGTATCTTCTTTCCATTTCAATAGATCATCTATAGACCATCTATTTTAATTTTTTACATTTTAGTACTCATTTCATTTTGTTCCATAATATAGTAATTTATTATTAGATAGAACATTTCAGATTAGTTATACTATAAAATATTTTATATTCGATACTAGATTGTTATACTAAAGAACAAAGGGATTTGTAATATATATTTCAAGTATCCATATATTTACAAAATTTTCACAGCTAAACGGGTTTTGACACATGGGACGAACCGGACAGTGGGTCACGTGCTCCCTGGCCTGGGCTCCAGTCTAGGCTCTAGCCTCTAGCCCTATCTACATGGAGGACCAATATGAGGTCCCCTGGCATGCACGTGCTTACTGACCACTGCAGTGACCAGTGTCACTCGGCACGTGACAAGGGCTAGCTAGGTCGGTCAGTGTAGGCAGGGGTCACCCTCCCTAGCACGCCGGTTAACCCTCGTGCAGGGTAAACCATGGACCAAACCAAACAGACAGATCGGTACTTTCTTCCGCGAAAAAAATTCATCGTTTTTATAGGTAACTAACTGTACCCTATTTACAAGCTCTAGATTTTATGACGGCTTTAGATTTAAGATTCGTTAAAAATGGTTAATTTTAGCTTTAAAAAACATTGATCTATTGCTATAAATAGATTGAAAATATTTAGTTAAGTCATTTGGTCTTATTTTAGATTAAAAATAAAAACTTAAATAAATTTATTTTATCATACAATTCATAGATTTGTCATAGATCTCAAAGCTAAATCTATAATGTCTTTTATACCTATAAGCAAACCCTAGAATAACACAAGTACTATTGAGCCCAGCCAAACAGGCTAAGGGTTCACCTTTTTTACATTGGCAATTAATCCTTGTGCAGTGTACAACATGGACCAAATCTGTACTTCCTCTTGTAAATTACGATAGTCCCCAAATGTTAAAGATTTCACCCTGGTAAAACAAAATTTTAGTCCGGGCCCATCAGTGATAGTCCTGTAAATTCGACGCATTGAAGTTGTACGATAAAAATGTCGACGGTAATGTACTACGAAATATATATAATTATTTTTGTACTGTTTAAACATGTTACTCCGTAGAAAAAGAAAAGAAACATGGGCGTCATGTTAGCAACCTCGATTGTCAATCAAACACAGATCACAGAACAAAACGAAACTAGAAAATCTCACGCACAGCCTACTCACACTTAGTCCTTAACATATGTCTGGCCAAGCACAGTTAGGTTCTTGACATCCTCCCCTCCTTGAATTTTGGCTTATCCCCAAGCCAAAGAATCAGTGAATTTTTCTTGCATCTCATCCAAATCCTTTCCTTAAGCGTCTTTGGACTTGGCTTGAAAGCTTGGACCATGTCAGGGAATTTCATGCCATCTCGGATAAAGAACAGAGGCATATATGCCTCCGCTGAACGCTCGTAGTTCCTCCCAACACCCTGGACATAGTAGTAGGCGTCACCAATCAACAAGGCAGCATGTTCATTACCCTGCTCATATTCTTGCCACCACAAAGCATGTGCACGGAGATGTCTTTCCATGTCTGTACAGAAGCTAGTTTCTCCTATGCAATTACTTCCCTCACCATAACCCAGTCCATTGTAAGCTGAGTATTGTTGCTGCTTTGCTGCGAGTGTCAACCACTTGTATGATTCAGTGTAGTTTCTTTCCACTCCAGCACCTTTAACACAGATCTCTCCAAGAAGCTCCATTGCCCGTGTATCTCCTTTCTCCACAGCCTTTAAGAACCAATGATATGCCATCCCGTAATCACGACTGACTCCTCGTAGTCCATAGTAATACAGAAGTTCTAATTTGTGCATTGCAATAGTATTGCCTCGTTGTGCCTGGTACTCTGTGATTTGAAAATCTTCATCATCCTCACCTCCTGACTTACACAAATGTGCTTCATCCATCACAAATCTCACTATCAATTTCCTCTGATGTAGGCATAGGAGGTTCCCAATAAACGAATTGTTTCCAGCCATTCTTTCAGGAGTGACATAGAAAAGTTTGAAGGACGGTTTAGCACTTCTAAACTCTTGGATTACTTCAGATCTCTGCGAAGTTGACCGCTGAGAATTCAAGAATACTGCTGGTACACCAAACTTGAAGGATAATGCCACCATCTGATCCTCAATAAGCGACAGTAGGGGCCATACCATACCACAATAGTAACACCTGGATGCAATGTTGCAGGGAGCTGATAACACAAGCTATCCCCACCACCTGTTGGCATAAGCATAAAGGTGTCTCTGTTATCCAGTGCCTTCTTCTGGTTACTGATAGAACGATCACCATGGTTCTCCATTTTATCCAGGATTTCAAAATCTGAATCACCTGATAACCCGAGAGACTCCAAAGTGCTACGATTCTGTTGACTGGAGGAACCTGCCTTTCTGAACAGAGGAGTAGTGCCCACCTCAACTTCCCTTTCATCAATTACACCAGTCTTCATCATGTCAATCAAATTTCCACAAGTTTCATTCTCTATGGCATTCAGGTCATCCTAATCTTCAGTATCTATTGTTGCATCAGCCAATGCAGAAGGGAATTCATCGCCACAGTTCTCTACAGAAATATAACCCTGTCCATCCTCTCCTGGGCGTATTCCGCTGCAGTCCGCGCAGTGTGGTGGCGCGGGTGCGGCACTAGCCCACGGCGGCTCGCAGAGATCGGCGCGCGGAGGCCGGCGTCGCACGATGGCGAGAGGCACGCGGAGGCCGGCGCGCTGATGCCAGCGACGGGCAGAGGACGGCGCGCGGGGGCCGGCGCGTGGAGGGCAGGCCAGGGCGCGGAGGTCGGTGCGTGGAGGTCGGCGCGCGCTGAGGGCGCGGATCTGGCGGCGGCGCCGCACATCTGGAGTGGCCGGCCCGGATCGGGCGGTCGGCGGCGCTCTTGACTGGGTTGCGGCCGGCGACGGCGACGTCGGTGCGGGTTCGACGGTGGTTCGGCGGCGATCCATCGCGTGGGAGGAAGCCGACAGGGACGGGGCCGACGGTGGCACGCGGAGCGGCCAGGCAGCCGCGGTTGGAGGTCGTCGCGCGTGGGCAGCGCGGCGCACGGCACGACTTCGGCTTCGGGCGCAGGGAGCAGCACGGCTTCGGCCACACGGGGTAATGGCGAGCAGCTGCCGACGGCTGGCGGTGCGGCACCATGTTCGGTGGGATCTGGAGCGGACGGCGGAGGGTTCGCCTTCGTGCTTGTCAAAAGATGGGCGCTGGCCGGTGCGGAAGGAGAAGGACGAGCCGCCCCTGCACACCGCTTCTTGAAGCTTCTTCGAATCAACCGGACCAACCATGTTTCGGAGTAGGTAAACTCATCTTCTTTCTTCTTCTTCACTTCAGGAATCCTAGAATCATCCATCCTCTTATCTACTCATCCAACATCTTATTGAGCTTCGTGTTGATTCTAGGTTTAATCTCCATCAACGATGTTCTGATACCACTTGTTAACAATCTCAATTACGAATCAATCATAAATTACAGAACAAAACGAAACTAGAAAATCTTACGCAAGGATCACCCAGCCGAGCCGCAGCCGTTCCTCCTTGTTTTTCATCGATGCCTTACAGGAGTTCTTGTTCTGGCTTAAGTACTCAGCCAACACAGGCCCAGCAACCACAACACACGCACATAGCTACTAACAGCCCATTATAAGGCCCGTATACTCACACTTAGTCCTTAACATATGTCTGGCAAAGCACAGTTGGGTTCCTGACATCAGCCCAGACAAATCATGTACACTCTCAAGCATACACCATTTTACTGCTGGTAGCTGACAAGTTAAACCGAACCATTTTACTGGCATCAGTAATTTGATACACCGGTTGAGAAAGAACAACAAAAGTAGCCATTAATTCTATGTTTTATAAAACCACGTCACCAGCTATACTGGATTACTGGGTATGATAGATAAGTTAGCCATGCCGTTTTGGTTGTCAGCTTTATATACATACCAGGGTCGTCAGTAGGCAGCTTATGCCGCCTCACCCTGTTTCTGAATGTGTAGCTTTTACCCTAGCCTGATGCTGTCTTCTGTGGCCACCTTCGCACCGGGATTTCTGTGTGAAAATCCGTCATGTATGGCTTCATTAGCCATGGAGGTCCAGATCGGATGGCAAGAGCCACAATCCTGTACTTTCTGATGTTAAATTTTACTCAGGTTTTCCCCATGCTTCTTTCCAAGTGACTGGATCACGGAGTCACAGATGCCCTTACCTTCAGCTGCACCTGAGCCGCCTACAGTATCGTGCCTTGTGACTATTCTCAGTGGGTGAGCCTCAGTGTTGAAGACCCACTCGTCCAAGGATACCACCGATGGAGGGGAGAATAGCAGGTATAGATATTTGAGTGTCTCTGCCAAGAAGAAGCTCTGCATCATGTCGTCTTTTGTACCAATGTTTACCTAAAGAGCAAAGATGTAATATTTCAGCAAAACTGTAGCTGCTTCTGCTTCTGCAGTCATGGAAACGATGAGAACTTACGTCTTTCAGTCCGACATATCCAGACTCTATACGGGAGTTATTCTCGAATGCTTGGAATATCTCCCAACCCCAATCTTGGTAAGTCTTGTTCCCAGTTAAGCGCCACAAATACACGAGTGACTCAATAGTCTCCGGTCGAAGGATATTCCATGTGTGCCCAAACTCATGTCCTACAGCAAGGAGGCAACAACATTCAGTACAAGGGCAACAAGCAAGATTGCGAAAAACAAAGTTATAGGCCATCACAGAACCTTTCTATCATGGAAATTATAGTTTTCTCCAGCCAACTTTGTGGGTGTGGACTGGTAGAAGTTGTAACAGGTCCATGCAAGCTACGCCAGAAGACAAATTAATAAGGCGGATAAAAACAGGAAAAAGAAATGTCAATTGTGATAAAGATAGAAATCACATTTTCACAGAACAATACCATTTACACAAGTCATCTGGAATCAATTTGCTGGTTTTCAGCCTAATTGGTTTTAGTTCAACAGGCAAGGAGATATTACTCTACAAAATTTCTCCAGAATATAAATTTTGAGTCGGCAAATAAATATAGCTATGTTATTATCATGGGCTAACCCCATGTAAAATTAATAATCACAGCTATAAACATCGTATTACAGGCAAATGTAGATTAAATGAATATAGAAATAAGAACCATTCAGATCCATGTGGCAGGCGAGCCAACTAAATAATCCCTCCTACCTTCCTGACCTACACCTTGCCATTAGCTCCAATGTTGCAGCCAATCAAGCTCTATCGTGAGAAAATGAGAATCAAGATAGTTTGCATGTCCATAGTTGTTTTTCTGTTATGTTATTTGGCAAAAAGTTGTTTTAGGGGGGTGGAATTTTACTGTAGGGGAGGAACTTTATTCTTTTCCTTAGGACATGGGATGGACAGTGTACAACAGCGACCCCAAACTCAAATATACTTTCTGGTTCAAAATGTGTCAAGTCATAAAATCAGGATAGCATACATTTTACAAGAAAAACAATATTCACCTCTTTTGCAAGGTTCATAATTTCCTTCGCTTTTTCAGGACCATAACCTGATGCTCCCAATGCTAGCATTCCAGGGACAAAGCACGCAAGTTCATCCATCTGCTCTAGATATAAGCTGAACAAATCAGAATTTTAGAAGAGACCTAACTATTCACAATAGCCTACCGACCACAATTAACTGCAGGAGTGCTCTTTACCTTATCAGAAAATGAATCCCCATTCTTCTCAGAGAGGTAGTAGAAATTAGAAGTAGTTTTCCTTGTTAGGCTTATTAAACCTTCCATCGATGCCTCCCACATTTGCCTAAGATATCACAACGATCAGTCGAGTGCACAAAACATGGTATATAAACTTTTAACAAAAGAATGCAGTGACGAACTAACAAACTGTATTGAGTATGGGATGATAATGGTGCCAAGACAAACCTGTAATTTTTTACACTTCCTGTTTTGTTTCCCTGTATCCAGGCCTTCAGCAAGTATTCATAGAAACTGTGACATGCATGAAAGTTATTAGTAGAAAACAATTCAACACTGGCCCAATAGATGCAAAGTTGCTTAGATTTGAAAGAAATAGAATAGTTAATTAGCAATAGCTTCATAATTTTCATTAAAATCATAAAATGGTGAAAATTCATTAAGACAATACTTGTACCTATCTCCCATAGCAACAAATGTAATTGTTGAGTATGGCTTTGGAATCCCCAAATCAGGATTTATGTTAATAGGAAGTAAACCGTCACTAGGAAATATCTTCTGAAATTGCCTAATTGTATTCTCCACCTAAATTGAGAAAAGAACCTTCGATGAAATTTTCATAACATGTCAAACATAGTCGTGTGGTGTAGAAACAATCTGAACATAGTAATTGGCTAATAAATCTAGGTTACTTTAATAACACTGGAGAATCATCATATCCAGAAGTATGTCATCTACCATTGTTTTCTCTATAGGAATGAATTCAATACAGTTCACTAAGACAATTCAATGAAATGATGACGCATATGCATTATTTGGTGGACACTCCGTGTGCAATAAGAATCAGTGATTTCAGAACCTGACTAAAAATTGTTAAAAATAAAAATTTCATGCATACAACTAACAATGGGTAAAGCAATAATTGGGATCACTAAAGGAATAGAAAAGTTTAAAACATAAGCAATAAAAACCAAAACAGCATAAACCATGCTTAAGCAAACATGATATTTTGCATAATATATGCAATATTCAGAGATGATCAGCAATATCAGGCGATTGACACTATCAGACAGCCCTATACCAACAAAAGAGTTAATTAGGAGTCTACCCACGCTATCAAACTTTCCAAAGCTTGATGATCAATATGTTCAAAACTGTTAAGATTGACTGTTTGCAAACTCCATTACTAGAGTTGTCATTAAGAACACTACCGTAATTTTATAGGCATACATTATTATAAAGTTATAAAAAGTAATGATCAAAGTCACGTCTTGGACCATGAAAAAATAAAAAATGTTAAGCAAAAATAAACTGGGAGTAGGAGTTACAAGCATTATCATTAAGTTTTGCCTGCAATATCCAGATGTCAGGGCTGTGTAAAAACCTTTTCCTGATACTTTGGATCTCCATGTTGGGTTATGGAGAGGCTACGCTAGCGTTTAATTTCAAAAATTTACTCCGTTAATCCAGGAACCATGCGTGTAATGGGATCATGGATCGTTACCTTGAACCACGAGACGCGCTCGGGTAGCGGAAGTAGAGTTGAAGTAGCGCGGTCTCGAGCAACTCTTCTCCCGGCTTCGTTCGTTCGTCGGCGATCCAGCGATGAAGACGACGCGATCCGACGATCCGGCAAACTCCGCAGGAAGAAGATGAGCACCGATGCAGCAACGGTGCCTCTACGGTATCCACACGTACAGGGACAGGATCACCTCGCGCCAGCGTGCTAGCACCGCTCGCAAGATCTAGAAGATCAATCACAACACTTGTGATCGTGGAGAGAGGAGAGGTGTCAGCTAGGGTTAAGGTGAAGTAAAAATGAACAGTAGCCTCCACGTGCTAGCCCCACCCCTCTTTATATAGTGCATCAACGTAAGCCTTTAATCTGCATTAAAGCCTAACAGATCTAATCTGTTCGTGCGGTCCGGAACTTCCGGCTATAACCGGAACTTCTGGATCCCATCCGGAACTTCCGAAATAGACCTTCTGTATCGAATTAATTCTCAACCCGGAACTTTCGGTCCAACCGGAACTTCCGGTTCGTCCAGAACCCGGAACTTCCGGCTCCAGCCAGAACTTCCGGTTCGTCCAGAAAATCGAACACTGGGACTGATCCAGAACTTCTGGTCCTACTAGAACTTCCGGATGCTCCAAAACCCGGAACTTCCGGTTCCCCAGAATTTTCTTGGGCATAATTCCATCAATCTCCCACTTGCACAAGAACCAATTCTTTGCAAGATTCGAATTCCATTCCCTTAAGCGTGCGATCCGATAGGTTCATACGCAAACGGCCACTACCCGAAAACTCCTTTCCAGATAGCTGATCAATAGCGGCACCTAGCAGCACATATTGATCCCCGAAAGCATACAAAGTCAAAATCATACTTTCTGAACCTTGATATACTCACACACCAATCCCTTTACCGTCAAGCTCAAGGCGAGATACGTGCCACCCTTTTTGGATAGCTCGACATTTCGCTCGATCAAGTAGTGGATTCAATCATGACTAACTCTTTAGTCATAGTGGCATGGCAATGCACTTTTCCAATCCAACTATCTCGAGGGGCTCAGAGACGTCTCTCCCGTTATTAGGAGGGATAAATTCTATCTTAACCGCTCATATCACACGACATGTTTCGTGACACACCCGAAAGCAACCTTTATAACTACCCTGTTACAGAATAGCGTTTGGAAGCCCCTAAGTGTGCTACTACACATTCTGGAATCAATGACGATCTCAGGTCTAAGTATTCTGCAGGTACACCATTTGAGATGACAACTGATGGCACATTACAATAACAATCCCAGCAGTATCTCAAGGTGGGTCTATCCAATTCATTGTTCACTAACATGAGTCCACATCACTGATTTAACATCTCTATGTCTATGATCTGTGAAACATGACCATCAATCAGACGGATGCGCTAATCTATAAATTATAACTGTCCCACATGACGATATGAGATTAGGGATCGTTTTGAACATCATAACACAAAGAGTCTCACAAACAAGTCATCAACTTGCTGATCAATGTAAAAGACATTTATTCAAGGAACAAGATAACAAGTTATCCAAATGTACATCAGCATAGACAAGACATTTTCTCTCACATACACTGGACTTACTCACGCAAGTATCTACTACCCATTGAGCTCAAGTGCGCCTCATGCTTGGGCTGTGAGAGAGGCTTCGTCAATTGATCGGCTATATTCAAATCCATGTGCACCTTGCATATCTTCACATCACCTTTGTCTATTATCTCACGGATCAGGTGATAGCGCCGCAGTATGTGCTTGAACTTCCGGTGCGACCTAGACTCCTTGGCTTGCGCAATGGCACCACTATTATCACAATAGAGAGACACTGGACTGGACGCACTAGGGACGACACCCAACTCAGAAACAAACTTTCTGATCCAAACTGCCTCCTTCGCAGCTTCTGAAGCTGCGATATACTCAGCCTCTGTGGTAGAATCCGCAACCGTTTCTTGCTTGAAACTTTTCCAACTCACTGCGTCTCCATTGAGGCAGAACACAAATCCTGACTGCGACCGTGAATCGTCTTTGTCGGTTTGGAAGCTAGCATCGGTGTAACCACTTACAACGAGCTCCTCCTCACCTCCATACACCAGAAACATATCATCAGTTCTTCTCAAGTACTTAAAGATACTCTTTACAACCGTTCAGTGACTTTCACCCGGGTTTGACTGGTATCTGCTCGTAACACTTAGAGCATAAGAAACATCTGGGCGTGTACA
>KE370863.1:201438-224961 GCA_000418225.1 Zizania latifolia
CTATGCGGAGGTCGCCCTGCTCGGCGCCCTGTCCGCGCGCCGCATCCCCGTGAAGGGCGCCTCGCCGCGGCCCCGCGCATCGCACTCGCTGAACCTAGTCGCCGGCTGGCTCGTCCTCTTTGGCGGCGGCTGCGAGGGAGGTAATTGTACTCTTCTTTTTCACCAGTTCTTGATTATTTTAGACTTACTTTGTGCTCACGCTTTGAGTTACAAGTAGAAATTTGATCTCTACACTGTGGGCATGATGAACTGGAGTTGATTTGGTTTTGATTAGTATCTCCGGTTCACAAGTATTTCGGAGATCTTTATTTAGGCTGAGATATGTATTTTTGTTTGTTTCTGCCTGCTTAAGATGGCAAAATGGAAACTGGACACAGTGGTTGTGGTTGTATGATCAGTAATAAAAATTTCACTTTTCATAGATTGAGGATGCCATTTGCAAAAGAAAAGGAAACAAATGGAGGGCCTCCTACAGTTTAGCTAAAAACAAAATATCATGCTTGACAGCTTGAGGATTTTTTTATGGTTTTGGATATTATTACTTTTATTAGATTAATTTAATTAAAATGAGAAATTTATAAGTGCTACTCTGATAAGACTATTTGACCCAATACCTAATAAAGAAATATTATGGAAGCCACCCAACCATAGCCTCACTTTTATACTGCTGTAAATTACTTGATATGCTCTTTTGAATGTTTAGATCTATTCATCTTATTGTATTATTTCATTTTTGTTGTTGTACTTAATTTAGTTGCATTTCAATGTTTCTAGTTTGTTTTTGTATTTATGTTTTCACTAGTTCTATATTAAGGATTTTCCGTTGGGTCTTTCTAATTAATTGTTAACATGTTGTGACAATGGCTGGATGGCATGGCTTGAATGGATAGGTGTCCTTTAAATAGATTAATGGATAGAAACAAATCAGTTATGAAACATACAAAATAGCAGCAAACTGTAAGGAATATCTTCAGAAACTAATCATCTTATTTCCTAAATTAATGCTTACACATACACAATGTGCTGCTGTTGTGCCTTGCTGTGGCCCAACTGCGAATCACACAACACCATATTATATTTGCTTGCTTGCCTTGATTAGTAGGCTGAAAACTCCTTGATTAGTAGGCTGAAAACTATCACAGTATCTTGGCCTGGTGTGTTGAGAAAAATGTAAATAAAAGATGGGTACACTTTTGTGACAGTAAATTTCTGTGTCCGGCATCTGGTTACCCATGTTCATCATAGATGTGGTGGTTGCTAGGTATTTACTTAAGTGGTCTCCATTATAAGATTAACTTAGTATGGACCATATTTCACAGCTGCAGTAAGCTATGCTGCACTGTGTGCTTGCATTCTTTTTCTATTTTCTGTCCTTTTGAACACAAACATTTAAGTTTCGCGTACTAGCTACTTCAGTCAAAAGCTTAAATTATTAAGGAATGATGGTAAATCTACTTACCTCCTGACACTCACTCTCAAGCTGGGGTTATTCAGGCGTATGGCATGAATAACCCATGGCATATTGCTGCTCGGAAGTATGTGCAAGCATTCCCAAAGGGTGCCAAGGCACAAGGGGTGATAGGGCGCAATGCAAGCCCATCCTAGTCGTGCACATGTAAACACGCACACATCAGAGAAACTACTTTATAACAAAATAAGTCTAGTGGATCTCAAATTCAGGTATCATTCTGTTTCATGCACTAATCAGGAAACCCAAGAACTTCAGATATTAGGGGAAATCACTCATGTTACATCAAAACCTTACATATGTAAGCACCTTAATAAGCTACTTAATGCAGAGTATGGAGCTGCTTTACTCCTTCAACTATTGATAGCATGTGGAGGTCTACTTTAGAATTTGTTCTGTATCAATGTGACAAGTTCAGAAATCAATCCTCAACTACAAAATAGGCATTTGACAATCTTGAACTATCAAAACCAGTGCGCCCAAATCACAATGGTTTGGGATGACTTGTGGTGTCTATGTGCTGATCACCTCAGATGGGCATATGAATAAGCAAATTAAACTCACTCAATACCATTTACTTATTCCTACTTGAAATAAGAACAAGTTTAAATGCTAGCAGCATATTGGAATTATGATCTATTAATACTGCAAAAAAGACATAATCGTTTGGAAGTTTTTTCTGCTATGAAAAATAATGTAGATGTTTCAGCTCACTTATTCTACTTGCTTTAATTAAACATGCAGATTGATGAAATAGCCATAATTTATTCAGTAAAAAATGTTAGTCACATTTCAAAAATGCATATTCATCTTAGTATATATGGTAGGTAAATAATACTTTTGATCATTGGCAATTTCATGTCTGATAGATTTCATGTTTTTATTTACGGCAATGAGCCTTGCATGACTGCAAAGAATTTGACACAAACAATAATAAATGGGCATAATCACATAGGCAGAAAATTAAATTTGATACTCAACAAATTCAATTGCCAAGCATCTTTTGTGACTTATCTTGTTGATATTGGCCCTCCCCATTATGAGCTTACATCTGCACCCTTTTCTTCAATTGTGTTGAACAGATTATTAGAACATTAAGGATGAGGCTAGATTATGGTGTATGGCCTTAGCAGTTTTTGGCCATAGATGGGGACATGGGGTTTGTTTGGGTCGCTGGTTGTAGTGCTCTTTGGCAAATCCTTTTGTAATAAACCTTGCCCTATTGGGATTGATTGAGTCTTCTTAGACTCTTTTCCTTCTTAATATAATGATGTGCAACTCTCCTACGTGTTCGAGAAAAAAATTATTAGATTTGTGATTTTTCAGACAATAGTTTTGTTTCACTAGAGTGGTTTCATACTGTGCTTCTATGGTTTTTCTTTTCTGTTATGAAAATATATATGATTAGATTTTATCCCAATCTTTTGTACTTTCTTACTCCATGGATGTCTGATGTCCTCTATTGCTCTAGTTAGGTCGCCATCTTGCTGATACTTGGGTGACATATGTTGGAAATGGTGTTGGGAATAGATCATCCAATGTGTTTAGCTGGCAGCAATTAGACTCTGGCACTCTAAGTGGTCGTTTTGGTCATTCATGCTCTCTTGTTGGAGATGCATTAGTTCTTTTTGGTGGAATCAATGATCAGGGGCAGCGCTTGAATGACACATGGATAGGTCAAATCATTTGTGAAGAGTCTCACAGAATGAGGATCTCATGGAGACTGCTGGAGGTAGGCCCATTTGCACCATCTCCTCGTGGAGCCCATGCAGCTTGCTGTGTGGATGATAAGTTTATTGTAATTCATGGTGGCATAGGGCTGTATGGAGGCCGGCTTGGGGATACATGGCTTCTTGATCTCTCTAATGGCCTCCAATCTGGCAGTTGGCGCCAAGTAGGGGATACTGAGCCTTTGCCTTTATCTCGTTCTGGCCACACTTTAACTTGGATTGGTGGGACTCGCATGGTTCTATTTGGTGGTAGAGGATCAGAATTTGATGTGCTTAATGATGTCTGGCTGCTTGATATTAGTGAAAGATATCCAAAATGGAAGGAGATAAAGTATGACTTGTCTAGTGTTCTAGGTGAAATGCCTTTTCCACGGGTTGGGCATTCAGCAACGCTTGTCTTTGGAGGCAAGATCCTTGTATATGGTGGAGAGGACTCACAAAGGCGACGGAAGGATGACTTTTGGATCTTAGATTTACCTGCTCTGCTTCAGGTTGAGTCAGGTTCCAAGAAAATGAAAAAAAGGATGTGGAAAAAGCTAAGAATTGATGGTCAGTGCCCAAATTACAGGTCCTTTCATGGGGCATGTGTAGACACTTCTGGCTGCTGTGTATATATTTTTGGTGGAATGGTTGATAGCCCTGTGCATCCTTCTGAAGCTTCTGGTTTGAGGTTTGATGGGCAGCTCTATCAAGTGGAGATTGTGTTGCATCTGTAGATTTTGCATGTTGTTCCCTTATGAATCTGAGAATTTCTCAGTATAATGTTTAGATCCTAATAATGCCATCTTGTGTAGTGTTCGCATCACAACTGCTTGGTAATAAATTTGAATATCTCCCTCAAAATATCTCAGTAAACCATCACCATGTTGACATTCCACCTCCCAGATATTGACCACTGTAATGATGCTCCAAACTGGTGCTCGTCTGCCAACTGCGTAGGGTTGCAATGTTGCATACCTGTTTGCATTTAAGAATGGGTTTGTCTGCATATGGGTTCAAATTGTCATTCCTTTCTCAGTTATATATGTTTCCAAAGAATGTCTGTCAATACCTTCTGGAACAGATTGTTGTTTCCTTACCGTTGATGGGCTCTCATATGCCCGTGAAAAGAGGGATATTGTTGCCATCGATGATAAACTAAAATGACATGGTTGACGATTGCTAGGGACCATATGGAGCTATCCTTGATCTTAGCACCTCAGTCACAAGTTGTCTCAATGCAGGACCATGTCTGTATGCATCCTTTGAATCATTGTCACATGCAGAAAACATTTCATGTTGAATTGAGCTCATGATGGTGTCTGGGACACACTGGCAGCAGCGTACAATATGGAAGCTTTCGTATGGTTAGAGCGCTGGTTTGATCTTGGGTCCACATGGTTAGAGCACTGGTTTGAACTTGGGTCCACAGATACTAGATCGCTTCTGAATCTTTTAACAGTGCATCGACATGCAGGTTATTGGCATGTGCACATTAATGCTGTGATATGGGACCAACAGTTGTTTGGACTGTTTTTCCACTGGGGACCATTTGCAGAATGACTGGGATAATGCATCAGGGGAAAATTTATGAAGTTTCTGTTTGGATCTGCCTTGTGACAGCAAGGTCTCCCTACAATCTTCAGCTGCAGGATCATCATCCACCATGTATGCAATCTCAAGTTGTCTACAGTTTTTACCCATTCATTTAGGTCTTATCTGGTGCATTTATTACTGTTTATTTTATTTGTAGGCAATCATGTAGATTCTTGATAGACATATTTTCTCCATATATCTCAGTGTAGAATGTCTGGTTTATTTTTCTTTTTTACTTCATAAATTGTGTTACTGCTTTAGTCGCTACCCATGAATGGACTAATAATATTGCTAGATGAAATGTAGTTCCAATGTTTCACAAATGATATTGACCTGAATCTTGGATATGAATATTTTTGATAACCTAATTTTACTGAAGTTGAAGGCTAACACAGTCTTGATACTTCTACTGTTCCATTGGCATCTATCCTTTGGTCACTGTACTTTCAGTTGAAAAGTGGCACACATGCTATCTGTCAATGTTAAAATTTTCTGTTGTGCACTTGCAATTGGTATATTTGCTTGTCATCAAGCATAATCACATCATTCCTGATCATTCCTGTAACACAATTGTCTTTCCCCTATGTAAATATGTGTAATTCCAAGTAGATAGGTGAAACAAACTTCTACATCAGGAAATCTATCAAAGAAAATGACAAAATTTGAATGAGCAACACAATCTACAGCGGGTGATGATAGCAATATCCTTAGTGTCAAATTGGATACACCTGGTAGTAGATTTAAAGAATGTAATGAAATTTTGGTGAGGGTGATGTATCAATGGATATACAAAAAATGTGTTAAACAACTTCATCTTAGATTTGTGTGTGTGTGGTAACTTTGTTTTAGCTGTTAAACCTGTGGCATTTATTTCTTGTACTCACTGGAGCAACTTCTGACATTGTAGATTATCCAAATGAAATATTATAGTAGCTCTAGCAAAATAAAAGATTTCTACTCAAAATTTGTATAATTTTTTTAGTTAATGAACCTTTTTGGCATTGAGTTGAATACTGCCATATGTTTGATTATTTTTTTGGATAAACCTTTCTTGTGCAACATTCTCTATAACTGCCGGAACACTTTTTCCATAAGGATTATAGAAGCGCCTCTTGCAACGGTTGTATTTGAAGGAAAAATAGCATTTCAGTTAAATTTTGCTACCTTCTAGTAGGTAAAATTCATTGGCAGTTACCAATTTCTATGTTTTCTTTGTTGAGATTGATTATATTATTGAAACTTACCTTGCATTCTTGTAGGTTGTAGCTGTGGTTGGTAAACTGTGATAGTGAGTGTTGGTAAGTCTACATCAGCATGTATGTGATGAGGCGCAGGGGACCAGGTCACATAAGCTGCCAGACAAGCCCTGGTTGGTGAGATAATTGCTGGATTGCTACATAGTTGAGTGGCTTTCTTAGCTTTACCACAAAGTTTGTTGGCTTTGCTCTTTATGTTGGTGTAGGATGCTCAGCTAGCATAAATGAATCATGCTTGATAAATCTATTGGCAAAATTAATAGATGATCACCGCTAACGAGTTGTGTATTGATCTTGCCTTAGCAACTGGTGGTTCATCATTTGCACTCCTTTTGCTTGGAAAGTATGAATTTCATCAGAGATTTTCCTTGCTTACAGAATGGAGACTTGAGCCCTGCAATATCAGCACCAAATCTGGAATTGATGGTTGTGCTCTACAAGTTTCCTGTGTAGAGGATGAAACACCTACAAGGCTACAAGACTCAAAAGATAACTCTGTTGGAGAGACAAAATGTAGTATGGAAAATCATTGTGAGGTGGTACAACTTAGAAGAAACCAGTCACACTATATATGGCTTGTTTGGAAGAACTATAGCTCTTGGATCCTTGTCTGGTAAAGCTTGAATCAAAACAAATGCTACTAGATTCTCAATTTTTAAAAACGGAGAAGGTGGATCTGTTCCAAAAAAATACATAGAAAGAGTATAGCTATCCTTCTCTAGCTCCATAACATAGATCTATTATCTTCCTAGAGTGACCAAGCTACCCTTCTTGGGAGGTTTTATGTGACTGCCTCAAAGCAGAAACAATAAAGGTTTTGGGGGCATAATGTCTTTTTTGGTATAGTTCTAAATCTATCTAGGGTTGCTGGTAAAAGGTAGTTTCACCCTTTTTTATTATTTTCTAGAGTAAATTTACATGTTTCACACTTAAAAATTAAGAATTTACTCTTTCCGTTTCACATTGTAAGACTTTCTAGCTATATCTAGATTCATATGGTTATTAATGAATTTGAATACATATATAAAACGTATATGTTGATTTATAGATGAATCTAGACAGGTTTAGAAAGTCAAGTAGTTGTGTTCAATTTAGTTCTGACTCCACTGGATAAGAATTGCTTTCAGCTATGCCAAACATGCCGTAAATCCTTACAAGGAGATATGTCCTCATGATTTTGCATAAGGCCTTCGCCTCCACCATCTATCAACCTCGTATGCTTGTTGTGCAGCATGCTAGTCTGAGTCCACCACATAATAGCTAGGGTTCACCCTTGCTCCATATCCACGCCTAGTGTGGGGGTTTTTCTTGACAAGCATTAGGACATTTGGAATGTACTTGCTTCTAAGATCCACATCTCACGACTGTATGTATATGACTTAAATATGTTTTTATGAAGTACATACCGGGTGGAGAGTTTGTTGATTATTGCATCAAATAATACTTCAATTTTATTGAAAATATATACCATAAACTAAAACATCACATAAATTTCATTAAATCAGCCATAAAGTACGTCTCAATAGTATATTTATTAGATATTATAGATGTTAATATATTTTCATTTAAACAGATGTTAATATATTTTCATTTAAACTTTGTTAAAGTTAGAAAATTTTAACTTCCAAAAAAATCAAACGACTGTAATATGAAACATAGTGAGTAGATTATTTTCTTACTATGGAAATAAAATTTAATTTCGTTGGACCCAACAAGTGATACTAACCATTGCATTATGTATCTTACTACTCTACAAATTTAGATGTTTTCGCCCTTGCACACATTGTACATGGTCTTAGCCTAATATTTCCAAATAACTTTGGGAAATGAATGACATAGTGAAATTATTAATGCCCAAATAAAATGTTTTATCGCCGTCTAAACAAATAAATATAGGTCCATATCACCACATTATTCTTTTCTCAAATAACCATACTTTCTTGCTATGAGATTTCACAACTTCGCTCTTCTTTTATGGCCTTTATAGTGCAGGAATTTTGGAAAAACAGTTCAATTGTTGGGAAATTTGATAGAGAAAATAATTCAATCTAAACATGCCCACAGGAAAATCAAACTTATGAAAAAAGAAGTCAAGAAATGTCGTACAAGAAATAACAGATAATAAAATGGAAATTGTGGCAACAAGAAATGCAAAAGAAGCTTACGACTCTTCCGAATATCTTGATTCATATCTTACAGAGACTAGAATTAATTACAACGAAAATTATACATTATATCTACCACGGGAGATGGGGTAGTTTTAGAATAACGGTGCACAAATTGAAACTGCAACGATTTATGGTACTCTGATGGAATTCTTCACAAAAAAAACCTTGTGAACTTGATTCACCTGAATCTCCAAACAGCTCCAAGGTAAAACTCAAGCCATCCATGTTACAAGTATCCATAAGTCAACAAAAGGAAAAAAACTGAGAAAATACATAAAAATACTATACAACCAAGACCCAAGTAACAGACCACCGATATTGTACTTAGCCATAATCACAACCTGCATTTGCACATTTTTCAACTAACATCCCACGAAATGAATCCGAAGATTTTGACAGGAATTTTGTTTCTCGGAGCGACTGCCAGAGCAAAGCTCGCTTAAACTGGTATTACATCAATGTTTGATGTGTCTTCGCATCTTAATACCAGTCCATCAAGGCTAGTTGGGAGGATGCACTTGGCCCACTGACACCCAGTGGAGATGGGTTCAGATGGAGGAACAATCATCAACACATTGTCATTCCTTTGGACAACCCCCATAACACTCACAGTGCTGCCCTCCTTAATGTACCTGCCGTGCAATTGCTCGCGTCAAATGAAATAGGTAACTACTATTTAACGATCGGGCAACGACTGTGATTGAAATGATTTCATGTTCATGCATTCTAGAATTTAGATGAGGAACTAGAACAAAGAAGAGTACCCTTCTTTTAGGCGCATTATCCGATCATCACTTGAGAGATTCCTCTCTCGTAGCCATCTCAGAAACTCAGGAGACATGTCTTTGTTGTCTGGGTTTATGTCAATGACAACAGATTCGTCGACATAAGGGGTTACCCGTGCTCCATATCCTGTTTTGACCAATGCTCGCAGTCCAGATTGGAAATCAGAGATGTAGAAATCGACAGCATGCCGCTGCAATTGTAGCAAGGAAAAGGAAAATGTGAGGACACTGGACACATGATTAACTTGGGAGATTTGCAACAGTTAGCATTCTTCATTCAAATCCTCACGGTGAAAGACTAGAATACAAGTGTAGTGTGACATCCATTCTTGATTATAATCAAATTTCCAGTTAAAAAGAAACTCACCTCCATAGACCTGAGTCCCCAAGTAAATCTTCGATGCTCAGTGTTAGCAGCTTTTGACTCCCAACCCCTATACTCATACAAGCAGGTAGAAGTGTACACACATCTTGGAACCCTTTGAAATGAGGACTCAAGGGGGAAATTTCCGCAAGTAACAACCTGTGAAGATTAATATGCTGGTTGTTAATGCTGACAAAATAAGTTGTATTGCTTAAAGCCAATCTAAGTATAAAACCAAAAGCCAACTGTCAAAAGAACAACTCACTAAACATTTTTCAGGAAAGCATTTCATTGCAAGGCACCACCACCATTTAGTAGTCCTTGCATAGGAAATCATGTTTGTATTAAGTATTTGTTAGCTAGAGTTACCTACCGATGGCAATAATCAAACACAAACAAGCTTCTGTGTATTAACCACCATTGAAGTTTGCTGTCATTATTTATTAATATCAATATTACTACTACTGATAACCATCTAAAGTATTTTGTAAAAAGCTTGATACCTAACAAACTGCTTAGAAGCAATAAGGAGCAGAATCAGCAATATATATTATACATATGTGTGTGTGTATGATGGCAACACTTTCATCATAGCCAATTTAAATTATATCTGCAAAGCCACCTATGAAATTTTGATCTTGAGAACACATTCTAATCAGCTATGCAGACACAGGGAAAGATAAAAAATAATGAAGAAATAATAAAGGATGATAGAGCACAATAATCGAATAAATACGAGATCAGTATTTCACGTACCCCAGTAACTTTCACATACTGTCCATCTTTCGCTGTTCTAAGGTCAACATCACGGTGGCGGCTGACAAAACCAGTCACACCTCTTGTTCCCCAGCAAACGTTCCAAATCACAAGAGCAGCGACAAAGCAAAATATCACCACAACTACTACCAGCAGAACAGGATTATGAACAGCGCCAAGAATGAAACCACCTGCTATGAACCCCATCACAAAGAGCAGAACAGCCAACCAGAGAATTGTCTTTGGAATGCTGCCCTTAATAGAGTAACCATCATCAGCATTCAGATTTGTAACAGCCGGGTTGTGAGCAAAAGAGGTTGCACGCATCTTCAGTGATACACTAGGATCAAGAGAGCCTGATACTTTTCGTGGAGCACCAGATGAATTCAAAGGTCCGGAGGTGATAGGCCCTGAAGTGATCAGCCCAGTTGTAGGAAGAACAGGAGGTAAAGGGCCAGAATTCTGGCGGGCCATTGGGGTCACTCCACCTGATTGTGGGCCAGATGACTTCTTTCCTGGTTCTCCATGCTTATTGAGTGGTCCAGAATTTGATTTTGCCCTTGCCGATCCTCCAGCACCAGGAACAGACGATGAAATAGAACCAGAGTAGTTGGACCGACCGACGGCATTAGAAACTGGTCCAGAGTTGGAACCAGCACCGCCAAATGAAGTATTCCTTGAAGGTTGATTACCCAAAGGACCAGATTTCCGCGACTTCTCAACGTGGAGGTCAAACATTTTCCCTAGCTCTCCAGATTTCTTTATGTCACCACCAGTGTATGGCATTGCTGTGGAACAAATGACTGGAGCCTTCTCCTTAGGTTGCTCAGGTCGGCCCGAGACATAAAGGCCATTGCTTAGCTGATGGGATGGAAACCGTGAACCCATGTTCTCAACCAACAACACAACTATACCTTCAGAGTGTAACCAAGTAACGCTGTTGTCTATTCAAGCGAGACTGTCAAGCTTTTGAGCACATCATCAACAATCTCAGTCACAACCAAAACCTTGTATCAGCACCTAAAAGATAAAGTCAAACAAAAGAAATTAAATGATAAATTGATAACTTAGGTCAAGAAAGGCAATATGCAAATATGATACAGCGTTATGCCATCCGGAGGAAACAATTACACTACAAGCAGCGTGAAAAATACAAACGCGATAAGAGACATAAATTACCCTACTCCTACATGCATGCATTGCTAAAGATGAAAGAGATAGTACATGGAATAACCTTTTGTGCTGTTCTCTACCAGGTTCCAATGGATTAAATGAGAAACAGTACAAGATGTGAATCCAGTGGTGCATAATCTGTCCCCTTTGGAAGGAAATATATTAGATAATGGCTGGAGGCTAGCAGTAGCACAGCTAAAGTTGTGCCATACTGCCATTAATTAGAATTAATCTTATTGAAAGTGGCAGTAATCTCTCAAGGGCATTTCCATGTTTACACCACCAAAGCATTGCATCCTAGTAATAATTTTGTTCTGAACTTATAAGCAACATGTCCTAACAACAGAGAAAACTTAGAACTCAAGCTTTCTTCTACGAACAAGCACAACAAAATAACAAATAGTTCATTGCTGCTTATATTGATATATTCCTTCATATTCTAAAACAATTGCACAATTATAATTTTTTTACGAATGAACATAGCAAAATTCTAGGAAATATATGAGCAATAATGGACAATTAAAAATGAACCAAAGTATTACATTCATGGTAAGAAAAAAGAAAGACTAGCCTAACACGAGCAACCATCAATGAGGTAAAACTTTAGCTTTAGGCTTTGGCAGAACTGGTACTGGTTTGAGCAACATGTTTTAGATGTCACACATTATTTCAATAGAGTACTCTTTAGTTCCCACTTCCCACCACAAAACATGCAGAATTTATGGTCCTAGCAACCCTAACCACCATCAAGGAGATAAAAATCCCGCAGAAAGAATGATAGTGACAACATCAGTACCAAGAAATGCGTCCAAACTGTGGCTTTCCAAATCATTTCAAATGGCACATGCAGTGGAATAAACAACACATTTGACACCGACATCATTACACCTCAAAATTTAGCTTAAAGCTTCAGCAAAGAAGTCTGGCAGGTACATGGCAACATAGTTTCAACAAGAAGCAATGGAGCAGCACATGTACTGTATAACCTACAACTCACTCCAAGGGCCCAACCACCTCTTGTGCAGTTCTACTCTTCTGGAGATTGATTTGTCCATGCTGATAGCCTCAACATGGAACTTAAATCTCGGGAGCATGATCACAGAATCATGCATTCCACTCAACAGAGGAAAACAAAACAAAGAAAAGCTTCAGTTCGAGAACGCGGAAGGCATCACTGAACAACGCCGCCATTGCAGATCCAGAAACTAGCTGCAGATCCGGTAACATCTCTCACGAACAAAGCTGCATAACTAGCACTAGATCCAGCTTCCGGAAACTACTTCCAGAAAACCTAATTTTGCCGCTGCATCTCCATCCAATAAAAGAAAATAAACTAAATTTACCCAGCAGAAAGTGAAAGGTTACAAGCGCTGGAAAACCCCTGGCGAAATTTCCACCGAGAAAGATCCCAGCTTGCGCAGATCCACGGCCCGAAAGTGACAAATCCGTCGAGATCTCCCCCCAAATCCGACTCCACCGACATTGCAAAACCTCGAAGCCCGCCATTGCCGCTCCAGAGCGAAGCTAACAAGCACGCCTAGATGCCAAGAAACGCACCGACGGCCACTCCAACCCCGTGGACCTCATGACACCAACACGGCCACCCTAACTCACGCCTTCCCTTTCCACAACACAGCATACCGAGAAAGATCAAGAGCTCGCCTCCGGATCCCCACCAAGCGCCGCACGCTCAAACCAAACCGCGCCATTGCCCCCCAGATCCCAACACCCGCGGCAGCAATGTCGATGATGCACCAACAGAACCAAGAAACGCCGGAAGCTCCAGGCTTACCTCAAGAAAGGGCGGCAGGCGAGGATGCGCACCCCTCCGCCCCCTCCAAAATTACTTCTTTGCTGCAGATTTCTCTCCTCCCAGCGGTGGGCGCTCGTGCTCGGCCCTGGAGGATGCCAGAACGGGGCAGAGTGGAGGTGAAAAGGACTAGAGGGGAGAGCTCCCACACGCTCACAACAAACAGACAGCGACAGCGAGTAGAGAGGAGTCAGGAGAGATAATAAAGCAAATGGTGAAGACAGGGAAATAAAAAAAAACTCCAGTAAACCATGGCAACAGTAGTTTCAGGTAGAAACAGAAAGAGGGAGAGGAATGCAAAGGGTAGCAAGCAGCTTCACTCTCTCTCTCTCTACCACATATGCAACACATGCAGCTTCTCTTGCCAGATGATGCTGGTCTCCAATACTATAATATTATAATATAAAACTAAAACGTTAGCCACTAGCCGCTAGCCACGGGTATGTTATACAATTGATCCAAATGATCAAATGTGATTTACTCCGCTCTCCGTTGCATTTTTTTCTCTAATTTTAATTAATTTTATAAAAATATTATAAATAACTAGACTGTCAAATTATTTTTAGTGAATCTACCATGAAATATGTGGCTTAATAGGATATTTGTATATTTTTCTTGAAATTTGGTCAAAATTAGGGAAAATTGACTTAAAAAGTTAAATGGTCTTAAGGATCTCTAGAACATAAGATTATGAAAACATATAAATAGAAAAAATAATAGGATGCTATACACTATTGAATACTACATGGTTTTAAAACACATGAATATTAAAGTGGTGTATTTATGGTTAGTGAGAAATAAAGCACATAAATTTTGAAGGAATTTAATTTGTAGAAGAGAAAGAAAAGAAAGAAAGGAAGAGTGTACATTAGACTTCTAAAAGAAAAAATAAAGCATGAGATGAGCTCGTGCTTATTTTTCTATGTAAGGAGAGCATATAAAGATAATCCATAGAAATTTTGCATTAATATTTCTTTGTTCTAAATAGCCTCTTAGGAAAAAATTCAAAGGATTTTAATCCTTCATAAATCTTATGAAATTCCTTTAATATAAAGGAGCCCTGATATGAAACGGGAGTATGAAGTTACTTGATTCAAGTTGCTGTTGTGCATCAGTGCATCCATGATATATGGGTAATAGTAATCCCGTTCTTTGGCATTGTTAATTGCTTAGCGTGTTTTTTGCACTCAACGTGTTCAATATTATATGTTGTTGACTACAATGGCTTAGTGTTTCCTGCATATATATGTCATAGCAGCTCTCACCAGCATAACATTTGCACATATTACAATGTTATGCCGATGACATATTTTGGAAAGATTATTTATTGTGAAATTATATCACACATTATTTAGGTTTTCATTTTCCAAATATCTGTCTGAACTTTAATCGAGAGTATGTGTCTAGCACATTGAACTATAAAATTGGACATTGAACCCCTAAACCTACTTAATTATTTGGTTCAAATTAACCCCTAAGTGGTTTTAGTGAGTGATTTTACCTATGGCAGTAGCAGTTCGGCTAGTTATTAGGACGACGACGTGAGAGGTGGAGGCGTCGGGGTTGGCTCACATATGATTGGCTAGGTTTTTCATATCTACAAGATCGGTGACAACTGTTTTGATGGATGATGGCACAATGGCATAGGTAGATAGGTTGACGCTATAGGTGGTGGTGAGGTGCTTGTAGGAGAGTGACATAGAAGCATGTACCTTGGGTTGGTGATAGTCATTGACAGCCCAGGCATATGCGAACGGGAGAAATAGATTGAAGAGAGGGGTAGCAGCTGTGAGAGGGTATTACCCAGTGGCAAGTGGGTAATTACCTCCGAACTCCATAAGAAGATTCAAAATTGGCTCGTGGAGCATCTCTTCTCTTGCTCTACCGGTTCATACTGCAAGAGGACGTTGCTCCATAGAATGATGGAGTAGGGGTGTTTGAGAGTACTTCTCCATGCTTCATAGTGGAATTCAAAGATCGAGCTCTCTCAAACAAGACCTTAAGTTAGTTTCTCCATTGCCTTTCTCATTTTCTCCCTATATCCATGTAGATATGGTAATCATTGTGGAAAAATAAAAAATGTCCTATGCTCCCTAATGGATGGAATACTACTTGCTTGCTTATCTTTGTATGTATTCTCAAGTACATAAGTCAAATTTATCTAATCAATTTTATAGAAAAATATATAAACAATTACAAAATTAAATTATTTTTATTAAATCCATTATGAAATATATCTTAATAACATATTTATTTGATATTATAAATGTTAATATATTTTATTTAAACTTGATCAAAATTTGAGAAATTTGACTTAAAAAATTAAAACAACTTATAATACTAAAGGAAGGGAGTTGATATAAAACCATACTACCATGCATGATGCATCTACCTCAAGTCATACCAAGCGCTAAGAACTGCAAAGGTGGAATCATTTGTAGCCAGAACAATTTGCAGGCATGAAATGTATAATAGCTTGAAATTTCTTTCTTTAAAGAATACCTATGATGTAATTAAGAAAGGGAGATTTGAGGATTTGTACAAGAAATTTTCTCCTTCTACATTATTATTTATCGTGTTTATTAAGTGTAGGCAGAATTACTGTTAACAAATTGATTAAGAGAAAAACCTATGTTTGCCGGCACAACACTGATGACATAAAAAATAGTCTGGTAACATCAAAGCATACATAATGTATTGCAAAATAATAAAATACTAAAACTCTTCCTCTTACAAAGCTCATGTTAAGAGTACTCTTACAAGGCTCATTATAAAACATTTTCTCTTACACATAACATTCATTGTGCTTTCGTATAGAAGTAATTAAAGATTTGTTTGTTGTAACCAGAGCACATCTTTTTAATTATAAGCATAGATGATATATTTGGCTTGAGGTAAATGCTGAATGAATAAAATATCAAGCCTTTTATCAACTCCATGTAATGATAAAAAGAGGAAAAAGAGACATGTTTCAAACTATCATTAATTCAGGACCTCTTAAGTGCATGAATAAGATTTTAGGTAGGAGCGGATTCATGATTTTAGGTTAATAGTGTCATCATAAACTTATCAACTAACGATTATGACTTTCACTAAGACATTGAGGTTGCCAAATAGGCTAAACTATTATCATCACCATTGAATTAAAGAAAGATAATTAGATTAACCGATAATGTATTTTTGTCCTTTGACAATACGGTGTTCACTGTGGATTCACCACTGATTTTAGGTATGAAACCAGCAACACAGCACAATCTCACGCTTGCATGCCTTTGGTTTGGTTGGCATCAACTTACTAGCCCCAGCAAACAGTACAATATGTACTCTCACAAAGGCCCATGTGTTATTTTACATGCCACAAAAGCACATTGGTTGCAAGGATATCCTAAAAAGAAACTGAAATAAAACAGCAAAGAACAATCTTGAGTATTAAGAAAGGATAACATGATCTTTAACTTTGTCTTTGGCTCCTTGTTTTGGAGAAGCAAAACTACAAGCACTGGCCTAGCTCTAGTGGCATGCAATCTGAATCATGAAAGTTTGTACTTGGTGAGAGGTAGCAAGCTAGAGAGTGATGATGCTCTTCATTTCACGAAATATATTGTGTAAAGTAATGCTATTGATGATTTTTTTGTATCTTTAAGCACAAGACATATGGTACATTATTTGCAGGTCTAGATGCACTAATCACAATGTTGGTGGATGTATTTATGAAATCTCTTTTTGTCTCATTGCCCTCCAATTCTACACATCAATGTGACAATAAGAACTAATGATGAGGGCAACACTCAGTGGCATATAAATGTTTTTTTTAAAAAAAAATGAATATTGCATATAAAGAAATTTTCTTTTTGGTATTGTGTTGTGCCATTGTGGATCAATCTTGTCACTAGACTTCACCATAAAAGCCTTTTGAATTTGATAGGCAATCATACAATAAAATGGATTTTGGTACTTTTGTTTGGTAATGAGATGAATAGGAATAGAGAAAAATTCTTTTTTTGCCATGCACACGATAGTAGCAAAAGAAAAAACTCCACTAATTTCTAGTGGCAAAAGAGAAACTCCCATAGAAATATTATTTAGCAAGTTGACCGAAAAGCACATTAGAGATCATAATAGGTTCACCATGCATTGTCTATGTAAGCCTCCCCCTACCATCATCAAATAGAAGTGTGCATGTATAGAGATTAACCTAGACTAGATCTTAGAGCAACTTGAAGAGATACCTAATATAACTCTCTATATCTATTTTAGAGATTTTAGGTATAAAATTCCTCTCCAACAACTCCACTATCCAGTTTCTAATTTCTAGAGATCACTAAACCCCCTCTATTCTCCCTACTTTTAGGGAACAATTCTTCTTTCCTATCTATCATAGCCCTATCCGGTAGTGACACGAGAGAAAAAAAGAAAGAGAAGAGAGATAGGACAATTATAGTTCACCCGTTGGTGATATAAGAGTAAAATATAAGGAAAATAGTATTAGAAGTCCATGGAAGGGTAATAAGATTTAGAGAGTGAATTTTATTAGGAAAACACTTTATATTTTTCAAGGTACATGAAGCTCGACATGCTAAACCTCATAATTCACAACTTAATATTTATATATTTTTAATTTAAATTCAGGTTGATTGATTATTTTTTTGAAGTTTCAAAAATAGGATTTAAAATTCTGTTTTCTGAAATGAAAATATTACATTCATGGAATTTAAAAATCAATTATGAAACATGAAATCTAAAGTAATAGGAAGATTTGCATTCTAAACCTCATAATTAGAAATTTAAATTATTAGGATTCAAAAATATTTTTTGTGGAAAAATGATAAGTATGGGCAAATTGATTATTATCCCCCACTTAAAACCACATTAATGTGAGACAACACTGTCATGGAAGAGAAATATATTTTGTGAAGGACATATAAAATTGACTCTTACATATGATGGACATATAAAAAATCTTATATACTTTAAGGGTCAACATTGTCATGGAAGAGAAATACATTATACATTTTTTGACAGACACAAAAAATTGACTCTTACAAATAATATATAAGAATTTTTTTACTGATTTTTCATCGTATCTTAAAGTCTAGATATAATTCACAAAACCGCAATAACCGAATCAACACAAAAGCTGAAAGTGGTAACCGATTTTTGTAAACGTAAAATCGACTCTTACAAATGATATATAAGAGTTTTTTTTACTGATTTGTCATTATATTTAAAGTCTAGATATAATTAGCAAAACCGCAATAACCGAATCAACAAAAGCTAAAAGTGGTAACCTATTTTTGTAAACAATGGTTGTTGAAAATGGTAACCGATTTTTGTAAACAATGGTTGTGAGTTGTGACTACTCTCTCCTTTCAGGCTTTCACAACAGTATAGTATAGGGTAAATTTTGTAGAGAGAAGCTGCCATGACACCAACCATTTGCCAGTTTGCCTTCTCCTCCCTCTTGCTGTCTCTACTCTCTACTGTACCCTGTTGCCATGGTTTACTGGAGGTTTTTTCCCCTTTCTCCAGTCTCCACGGCTCCCCCTCCTTTATGCTCTCTCTCCTCGCAACGCACTGTCGTCAGCTGTGTCTGTCTGTTTGTTGTGTGCGTGTGGGAGCTCTCCCTTTCTCCTCCTCTCTCGCTCCTGCAGCCTCAAGCACGAACCGACCGCGCGGCGGCGGAAAATCTCGCAGCAAGGAAGTGATTTTGGAGGGGGAGGGGTGGACATTCCTCGCCTGCGGCTGCCGCCCTTTCTTGAGGTAAGCCTGGAGCTTCCGGCGCTTCTTGGTTTCGTTGGTGCATCATCGACATTGCTGCCGCGGTTGTTGGGATCTGGGGGTGGTGGCGCGGTTTGGTTTGAGCGTGCGGCGCTAGGTGGGGATCCGGAGGCGAGCGCTTGATCTTTCTTGGTTTGGTGTGTCGTGGAAAGGGAAGGCGTGAGTTAGGGTGACCGTGTTGGTGTCATGAGGTCCACGGGGTTGGAGTGGCCGTCGGTGCGTTTCTTGGCTTCTAGGCGTTCTTGATTCCCTATCTTTAGAGCGGCAATGGCGGATTCCGAGGGTTTTGCAATGTCGGTGGGGTGAGATTTGGGGGAGATCTCGACAGATTTGTTCCTCCCAGGCCGTGGATCTACGGAAGCTTGGATCTTTCGCGGGGGAAATTGGGGAGGGGTTTTCCGGCGCTTGCTACATTTCGCTTTCTGCTACGAGAATTTAGTTACTTTCCTTTTCTTCGATAGAGCTGCAGTGGCAAAATTAGGTTTTCTGGAAGTAGGTCCAGGAAGCTGGATCTAGTGCTAGTTTCTGCAGCTTTGTCTGTGAGAGATGTTACTGGATCTGCTATTAGTTTCTGGATCTGCAATGGTGGCATTGTTGAGCGATGCCTTCTGTGTTAGAGCTGATATTCTGTCAGTTTTTTTAGTGGCTGTATGCTGCTTTGTTCATGCTCTATAGATTTAAGTTCCAGGTTGAGGCTATAGCGCGGACAAATCAATCTCCATTGGAGTAGAATTTCACAAGAGGTATTGAGCCCGTGGAGTGGGTTATAGGCTATACATTAGATGTGTTGCTGCATTGCTTCTTGTTGAAATTATGTTGGCTTGTACAGTGAATCTCCCAGACTTCTTCGCTGAAGCTTTATGCTTGAGATGCAACGCTGTCGGTCGTAAATTTGTTGTTCATTCCACTGCATGCACCAGTTGTAATGATTTTGAACACACGGTTTGCTCTGACGTGGGGACACATTTTCTTGCTACCGATGTAGTCATTTTTTGCAGGAATTTTATCTCCTTGACTGCGGTTAGGGTTGCTAGTGAGATGTCCCCATAAATTCTGCATGTTTTGTCTTGCCTGCATTTGCCTCCGCTGGCGGGAAACGGTTACTTTATTGCAATAATGTGATATCTAAAACGATGTTGCTCAAATCAGTAGTGGTTCTGCTAATGCAAAAGTTTTACCTCAATGATGGCTGCTTTTGTTAGGCTGTCTATGTTTTTGTACCATGAATCTGATACTTTGTCCATTATTGCTCATATATTTCCTAGAATTTAGCTGTTATTTGTCTTAAAAAAATATAATTGTGCAATTGTCTTGTAATTCGGAGGAGTATAATCAGCAATAAACTAATTGATGGACTTGTTCATTGAAGATGACTTCAATTCTAATTTTTTCATTGTTGTGAGGAAATGGCGCTTATAAGTTAACAGATGCTCACGTGGTGTAATCTTGGAAATGCCCTTGAGAGACTACTGCCACTTTCGATAATATTAATTACCTAATTAATGGCACGATGCTAGCTGTACTACTGAAAGGCTGCAGCCATTAGCTAATATATTTCCTTCTGAAGGATCAAGGATGGCACATTATCTGTTGGAACCTGGAAGAACATGGTTCATCCATCTACGATCTCTTTCCTCTTTAGCAATATGCGCATGTAGGGCAATTTCTGCTTGTTCTCGGGTTTGTATTTTTCATGCTGTTTGTAATGCGATTCTTTCCCTTGATGGCGTGGTGCCTTATCATATTTGCACATGCTTCTTTTTTACTTCTGTTATGTGACTTAATTTCTTTTGTTTGACTTTCTCTTTTAGGTGCTGATACAAGGTGTTGGTTGAACCTGAAAATGTTGGTGATGTACTCAAAAACTTGATGGTCCTGCATTCTTGCTTGAGTAGACATCACTGTTACTTGGTTTACACTCTGGAGGTATAGTTGTATTTGTTGGTTCAGAACATGGGTTCACGGTTTCCATCCCACCAGCTAAGCAATGGCCTTTACGTCTCGGGCCGACCTGAGCAACCCAAGGAGAAGGCTCCAGTCATTTGCTCCGCAGCAATGCCATACACTGGGGGTGACATAAAAAAATCTGGAGAGCTAGGGAAAATGTTTGACCTCCATGTTGAAAAGTCGCGGAAATCTGGTCCTTTGGGTAATCAACCTTCAAGGAATACTTCATTTGGTGGTACTGGTTCCAACTCTGGACCAGTTTCTAGTGCCATTGGTCGGTCCAACTATTCTGGTTCAATTTCATCAGCTGTTCCTGGTGCTGGAGGATCGGCAAGGGCAAAATCAAATTCTGGACCGCTGAATAAGCATGGAGAACCAGGAAAGAAGTCATCTGGTCCTCAATCAGGTGGTGTAACCCCAATGGCCCGCCAGAATTCTGGCCCTTTACCTCCTGTTCTTCCTACAACTGGACTGATCACATCAGGTCCTATCTCCTCTGGGGCTTTGAATTCATCTGGCGCTGCACGAAAAGTATCGGGCCCTCTTGATTCTAGTGTATCAATGAAGATACGTGCAACCTCTTTTGCTCACAACCAGGCTGTTACAAATCTGAATGTAGAAGATGGCTACTCGATTAAGGGCAGCATTCCTAAGACAATTCTCTGGATGGTTATTCTTCTCTTTGTGATGGGATTCATAGCAGGTGGTTTCATTCTTGGCGCTGTTCATAATCCTATTTTGCTGGTAGTTGTGGTGGTGATATTTTGTTTCGTCGCTGCTCTTGTGATTTGGAATGTTTGTTGGGGAACAAGAGGTGCAACTGGGTTCATCAGTCACTATCCTGATGTTGATCTTAGAACAGCGAAAGATGGACAATATGTGAAAGTTACTGGGGTAGGTGAAATACTGATAATTTTGTATTTATTCGGTTATTCTGCTCTTTCATCCTTTATTTGTTGTTTATTTATTTCTTATCTTTCCCTGTATCTTCTTGTGTCTTGATTAGAATTTATTTTCGAGATCAAATTTTTATAGGTGGCTTTGCACATATAATTTAATATAGTTATGATCTAGTAGCATTGTTACCAACTTACCATCATATCTCTTGCTGCTGAGCAGTTTTGGTCTTTACATAATTCTTATATAGTTTTAGCAAAACAGTTTAGATTGTCATTGATAATTGTAATATTGATATCAATTAGAAGCAAGAACAAACTTTCAGTGGCAAAAACAAAGAAGCATGTTTGCTGATATGGGTTTGGTTAGTGTCATCTACAGGAAGCATGATTTCTTATGCAAAAAACTAGTAAATGATGGTGAAGCGTCTTGCAATCTAACGCTCTCTCAAAAAAACGATTTGACAGTTATATTGTGGTTAGAAGCTTAGATTGGCTTTTAGCAATAAGAGTCTTTTTGCCATCAATAACAACCAGCATATTGAACTTCACAGGTTGTTACTTGTGGAAATTTCCCCCTCGAATCCTCATTCCAAAGGGTTCCAAGATGTGTCTACACTTCGACATGCTTGTATGAGTACAGGGGTTGGGAATCAAAAGCTGCCAACACTGAGCATCGCAGATTTACTTGGGGACTTAGGTCAATGGAGGTGAGTTTCTTGTCAACGTTACCATCAAGGTGGTGGATCTCACAGTGACTAGTGTTGTATGCCATAGGGTTTCATTGAAGAATGTTACAACAACAAAGTCTTGTTAACTGTTGCAAATCTCCCAACTTAATGCTGTGTCCTCACAATTTCCTTTTCCTTGCTACAATTGCAGCGACATGCCGTCGATTTCTACATCTCTGATTTCCAATCTGGACTGCGAGCATTGGTCAAAACAGGATATGGAGCACGGGTAACCCCTTATGTCGATGAATCTGTTGTCATTGACATAAACCCAGACAACAAAGACATGTCTCCTGAGTTTCTGAGATGGCTACGAGAGAGGAATCTCTCAAGTGATGATCGGATAATGCGCCTAAAAGAAGGGTACTCTTCTTTGTTCTAGTTCGGCATCTAAATTCTAGAATGCATGAACATGAAATCATTTCAATCACAGTTGTTGCCCGATCGTTAAATAGTAGTTACCTATTTCATTTGACACGAGCATTTGCACGGCAGGTACATTAAGGAGGGCAGCACTGTGAGTGTTATGGGGGTTGTCCAAAGAAATGACAATGTGTTGATGATTGTTCCTCCATCTGAACCCATCTCCACTGGGTGTCAGTGGGCCAAGTGCATCCTCCCAACTAGCCTTGATGGACTGGTATTAAGGTGCGAAGACACATCAAACATTGATGTGATACCAGTTTAAGCGAGCTTTGTTCTGGCAGTCGCTCCGAGAAACAAAATACCTGTCAAAATCTTTGGATTCATTTCGTGGGATGTTAGAGTTGAAAAATGTGCAAATTCAGGTTGTGATTATGGCTAAGTACAATATCGGTGGTCTGTTACTTGGGTCTTGGTTGTATAGTATTTTTTATGTATTTTTTTCTCCTTTTGTTGAGCTATGGATACTTGTAACATGGATGGCTTGAGTTCTACCATGGAGCTGTTTGGAGATTCAGTGGGAATCGAGTTCACAGGTTTTTTTGTGAAGAATTCCAGCAGTGTTATAAATCGTTCCAGTTTCAATTCATGCAGATTTATTCTAAAATTTCAGCTCCCATGGTACATTTCATAGATAATGTGTAATTTTCATTGTAATTAATT
>KE370863.1:232311-242998 GCA_000418225.1 Zizania latifolia
CAGCTCACGTGATGGGTGTGGTGTGTGCGTGCCTCTTTCAGGCCGGACTGTCAGCATAAGGGCGTTTACAACACCCCTTTCAAGCTCGTAGTCTCAGCTTCTAGCTAGGCTCGGATGTTACAGAGATTGGTAGTAGTCTTATGTGCGTTAAAATGACTTCTGTAACCATAAGAGCTTGATAAAGGAGAGAGAATATCATTAAAAAAAGAACAGTCAAAACTTCTCTTAACGTCTCTATCAATACTACTTATTCCACCCACAGTAGTCCCTATACATTACCTATTTCTAAATATTAATGAAAGCTAATGATGTATTTTTATCTATTTTCTTAATATTAGTTACAAAGCTTAAAAATGGCTATATATTAGGATGGAGAGAGTAGCATATGCTGCTTATAATTTTAGTTATTAATATAGCTTGATAGATAATAATACATCTTAAGTCATGATAATCTCCTAATCATGCTATTAATTGAGTTAGCTTAGGCTTGTCTTACCAGAAATGGATTAGATTTCCGTTTCTTCAGAGGCTGGCGAAGTAGTGCCTCATGAACATGCCTAGACAGGCTGCAATCGAGGTGCAACCAACCAAACCAAAACATGTCGCACCAACTGAGCCTGGTTCAAGTAAATACAGGTAACCAAACATACCCTTAGAGTTCAAAATTTATTTTAAATATAACAACATAACTTTTATCTATAAAATAGTCATATTACTTTTATATTTGACTACTCGTTACTTCATCAACTACTCTTAAACACATACTCACATACATTAAAGAAAGTAGTATGATCTTCTTACTTAGCCGCCGCACAACAGACCAACATGTCGCCATCGGTCATGATGCAGTAGCTCGACAAGATCTTTGAGATTATGGAGGGAGCAAATATAATGTGACCTTCATTCTCCATTGACAACAAGTTCTTTGCCATGCACCACACCATACTCGCCATGTGCTTGCTCGTTTTCAAGTAAGGCAGAGATGTATGGGGAGATGAAGGAGAGTTGGAGCCCGCTGCTGATCGCCATCAATGACATGTGCCCTGTCGTGTTCGATGCTCTGCTCCGCTACATCTACATCGACTCTCTACCACCTACTACCACCACCGATGAACAAGAACAAGACAACGCTAACTCCAGTGAGGTGACCTAGGAGTTGGGCGTCACCGTGGAACGCTATGGCATGGAGAGGCTAAAGCTGATCTACGAGAGACTACGAGCACGTCCTGTGCAAGATGCTTGACATCAAGAACGTCATCGACATGCTGGGCTTAGCTGACTAGCATTACTGTGAGATGCTCAAGGAAGCTTGCATGGAGTTCATGGAGACGTTGGTGATGATATGAAGGAGGTGACGGCGAGCAAGGGTATATAGAGTTGCATAGCGCTTGCTCTTCACTTTTGCTAGTGGAATTGGAGAAGTCAAACAAGTTTCACAAAACATAGCACAATAGTTTTTCATGTGTTTTCAATTTTATTACATGTTTCATCGATATCTCACAATATCTCTAATATTTTCACGATAGGAGTTGGAGAAGTAAAAGCATAATTGTGGAACACACTGATGCTAGGAACCCGTCCACCGTTCTTTATGGTGACCTTCATAGTGCTACAGATTTGGTACTAGAGAGTAGTTCTGGCTGCTATCTCCGTAGAGATAAAATTATGAGTTAAGCCCGAGTCGAGGAAGGCATTGAGAATGGTACGTTCTATCAATATCCACAGTAACCTACGTGGTCTCATTAATGTGAGCACCCTTAATTAATTTCATGTAGCGAGATCAGTGGCTCCTTTGTGCCGGCCTCATCTGTGTCTCCGTCATCCTAAATCTCAAGAAGAAATAAATGTTGGTAGACCTTGTTATGACCACGTGTGTACTGTATGGATGTGTTCAACTCACGTAGCTCTTAGGTGAGAGCTTCTAGAGTTGTCTACGGCATGGCATATCGCCGAAAGACATGGTGGATGTCATTGCCATAAAATCACCAGAATTTGATATCAAGATTTTATGACTAGGAGATTGAGTCCCCAAGCTATGTAACTAATAGTTATGGGTAGCCACGGCTAGTGGTTTTTTACCTTATCACCAGAATAAATTGGCTAAGGTTATTCACCCTAACACCAAAATAGAGTGGCTAGGGCTGTTCACAATGACGTCATAATAGATAGGAAAAAGATTGAACTTTATTTCTTGCTTAAAGAGGTACAACAGACTCCTATATTTATAGCCTGAGTATAATCTAATCTCTTAGCAAATAGATCTAATCTATTATCAAATATCTCCTGATTTAGCTAAGAGATAAAGTAATTAACTAATTTAACTCTTATCTTTAGCTAATAGATTAACTAACTTAACTTCTAAGAACTCTTATCTCTAGCAAAACTGTTGGCATCAGCTAGGATTCTCTTTTGGATGTTTTCTCCACATATCGTTGACTCTGAATCATGTGAAGATGAGTTGTCGATAACTCTAACCAGAGTTACAACAGGTTGGGGCTGCGATGTTGCTCAATCTGCTACCTCTCCATTCATTTCATGTGATCAAGGAATTGAAATGTCTCCAGTGTTGTAGACCTTGAAAGTTTGCTGCATGAAGGTTGAGGATATTGTTGATGGTTGTTTGGAGCTCAAGTGGATTGAAATTTTGCATGTATTAGGGTGGAGTAAACATTTGGCCACATTGGGATTAATTAGGGAATGTTTGAAGGAAACTGATGGTTTGGGAAGATTTGATTATACTTGAAATATGTATCACTATTTAGAGGATTTGGGTGGTCTAGGCTTAAAGGAGGTCCATTTGACTTGTATAAATGAACTGATGAACTTGGTTGAAATTAGGGTTCTCCAAACTGCTCAAAACGATTCGGTTACTATAGTCTTCGGTCTTCTTACCAGCCAATAATTTATAGTAACCGGACCAGTATTAATGGTAAACAGACAGTAAGTAGCCACCATTCAATCATCACGATAACCAGTGCGTTATGGGCTTAGAAAACCATGGTTGGAAATATGTTATCAGTTTGGAGAACCGTAATTATGGGATAATTAATCTACGAGATTTTTGGAAATGGTTATCAGTTATAAAAACATAGCCATTTTTCCTTTTCTTCCTTCCTTTTTATAGTTATAAATTTTTTTGGCTAATGTTTATTGGCAGAGTCCGAAGATATAAAGCATTTCCGTTATCTAAAAATGCAAGCATAGTAATAATGGAAATTCTCAAATACCAAATATATTCTGATTTGAGCGTAGATATGTATAAAATCAAGCAGCAACTGATCTTGTGATCTTAATGAATTAATGTTTCCATTTCAACACCTCTTCATCGCTGCTGCCCTATATAAATCCCCTCGATGTTCTCTTCCTCTCCATCTCATTGCACCACTGCCCCATTGCTAGCTAGGTTGTTCGATAATCCATGGCTGCTCAGGAGAACAGCCCAGCCGATCTGGAGGATGACTTCCACAGTCGTCGATGGATCGGGCGCCAGATGCGTTCAACAGTACGAAAAACATCCAAATCTATATCCTACCTTCATATCTCTCTATCCATGCATAAATCGATCTGTAAATCTAGCTTCGACATGCAATCATTCGATCAATTCGTTTTGTGATTTTGGTCCATGCAGGTTGGGAAGCTGTGTTTTGGGATGATGATGCTGGATGATGATCTCAAGGACGAGCAACTGCGGAGCCGCAAGTGCTTGCGCGAGCTGGAGAAGCTGAAGGAGGACATCGACAAGGTGCAAGCCGAATTAACTAGAGCGATCCAGCAAATGCGGGTCCAGCAGCAGCAGCTGCAGCCGCAGCCGCAGCAGGAGAGTGGCGGCGCAGCTCCGGCCACCGGCCCGGCGGCGAAGTGACGATCTAGCATAGTTGAAACTAACTCCCAGACATGATCGATGTTCATATATAGTAGCTGCATATCGATGATGTTCACTGGAGAACGCAGCATCGATCGTCTGTTTTTTATCTGCCGCATGGTGTACGTGTTGGTTTGCTGTAATGAATTATATATGGTCAGGAAATGCATGCATCTACCTACAGAAAGCCATCAGATCCCAATTTTTTTGTCTTTATTTCTGGCATCCTGCAGTTTGATTACATAATTTCCCGTTATCAATAATATAACACGGATGCGTGATTTAACAAAAAAATTATGATCTATTTGGTACCGGATATACAGTTTTGTATGACAAAATATAATAGTTTAAAATTTTATTTTGAGTCCAAAATAAAAAGCACATGACTCAGCTGATTTCTCACACAATTGATGAGCTAGCTAGCACATATTAGATATATGTTTTTTTGAACTTATATGATTCTCATATGTGCCTACTGCCTACTTTTAATAAAAAGTACGTCTATAATATTGGTGTCGTTTTTTTAAAAGAATGGACACATATATTTGTTTATTTGTGCTGGTTTAGATAAACTGTCACGTATAGAAGAAGCATCCTCTATTTGGTGTTTTGTACTAGTGCTAGCTAAACAATTTTATTTTGTTTTGTTTTTTTCGTGTTTTAACATACATACATTTCTATTTTCTTCACGTATGCATGCTACTTTAATAAATTAGCATTTGCATACGAAATGTGCACGTGTTTGAACTTGTATCGAAATGAATTTATATTTTGATTTGCTCAAATGTTCAAATGTATTCAACATGTTCATATATAGTCAAGAATATGCACGTACATGTATTCTGGTTTGTGCTATCACGAGCTTGCTATCAAACTACTAAATTTTACAGATCACCTAATAATACGATGCAACATGCATAATGGTACAGTAACTAACAACTTTGTGTCAGCCATGAAACTATATAGAGAGGAGAGTGAAGTGGAAAACAAGATTGAAAAACAAGAGGTCATGCAGTTTCCAAACAAAAAGAAGCTAGCTTAGAGGTCACAAAAATTGTAAGCATTCCCTAGCTTGAAAAAACAAAGCTAGCAGTAAGAACGCACGCATATATAATCAAGTAGTGAATTAAATTGGTTTAAATATATATTCGTAATAACGTTGAAAGTTCTCAGTAATTCAAATATCTTCGAATTTGGATGTGAACAGAAAAACAGGAAGCAAATGACTGGTGGCCGGTCCTCAATTCTGGACAATGATTAATTTGCCGCGGTGGATTGCTGCTTATCTTTAGGTGATTAGTGATGACAGCTATTCAAGAGTTAGTGCTGCCATCTCAAACCCCAACCCCCCTCCCTCCTTCGCGAGAAAATTGATAATTTTTCACTCTAAAGTTTGGGTTTCGATAATTTGTCATCCTAAATTTATATTTTGATTAAATATCATTCTAAATTTCAACACATTTAATTTTTTTTGCCATTCTTCCATTTTTAATTCATTTCTTTTTTTCTACATGGGAAAAGACTAATATATCCTTCTTCTCACTGCAGACTTCAATTTTAGATCGACGTAGTCTTGTTTCTGGGCACCGACAAAACCTTGCTTCCATTAAACTAGTGTGTTGACATGATTACCATTGGTTTATATATTCTCATTACTCACAGTCATGTACAGCAACTACTAGTATCAAATTCAAATCAGCCACATAATTTTGTATCAATCACCACCCGCTTCTAACTACTTCTAAGTTCTAAAAGCAACTTCAATAGAATGGTTATCTTGTTCTCTAAACCAAAATTTGGCCATTCAGCTAAAAAAACTCCTCTAACAGACTAGTCAACCAGATGGCTAACAGACTAGTCAACCGGACGGCTAAGCCATCTGACTAGCGAAATAGAGCTTCTCACTAGCCAAACTTGGAGACCATGTTGCGAAATGCTCTGTTCTTTCCAGCGATAATCATGCCGTGATAAGTATCCGCACAAACATCGTGTATTGCCCCCCAAACGCCTAGTGTTACATGGAACTTACAAATCAACTCTAACACCATTCAGCCTGATAGGAGAGCTTTTTTTCCGGGGTGATAAGAGGCGATTTATCCTTTCAGTATTACATGCCAAAGGAGCTTTAGCAAGTGACTGAATAGAAACCACACACAAGTAAAGAACCCCCCAGAATCCTATTTATACAACACACAAACATATGGGGTATCTGTTGGGTGAGTTGTGACCTATTGGTCCCTCTTAATGGAGGATGGCCATGACAACCTCCTCTGGTTGGTGCCGTCAAGTCCATCGCTCTCAGAGTTTATGTCCTCCACTTGCTTCCAGCTATTGAGCATCGAGCCCTCTCTCCACTGAGGCGGTGTCAAGAACTTTGAATTGCCACTGGATCCACCTGGGGTCATCGATGGAGAAGAATGTCCAACACGTAATTTCTGGAGCGTAGAGAAGGATTCCCTCATTGCAGACATGGCCTCAAAGAAGCGCGTGCAAGAAGCAAGTGCGGCAGGTATCGGTCGCAGCATTTCCTTCATCAAGACAAAGCAACCATTAAACCAATCTCCTATAACATGACTAGATTTACAATTAAAAATCTGAGCCATCATAAGACTCGGCAGTCACAATGCACAACAAAGCAAATTGTTAATATGGATACTTTGATAGATCGTGACATCACGTTATCTAAACCTGTCATTGATAATTAATATTTGCATCCCAAGAGGAAGGTGTTTTCCAGAAGATGAATTTGTTATGAACAGTTGAACACTAATGTAACACTTGGAAACATATTTTTCAACTTACCCCCCATACGGCAGGTGACTCTCTAAAGTTTTGGCTCCACTGGAAATCACCTACTGATGCTGTCAATGCCCCATAGTCACTTGCCGCTTTCAAAAGTAGCTCTGAGAATTGTTTCTGAGAAGACACCAAGATGATGAGCAGGCAAAACATGGTCCACCCAAAAAACCACATGGTTCTTTTAATAATAAAATCATGTAAACAGGTGTAAGCTAACATTCTCCACATACCATCTCCTTTAGTACTGAACCACAGTTTGAAATGATAAAGACCTAACCTGGTATTCAGCTTCAACAGGAATGCAATCGAGGGAGTAAGGTTGTTGCAGCCGAGCAATGATGCGATCCTGATAGAAAAGGATCATTATTTCAGATACATAGATTTTGTACAATTGAACAATGTAAAGCATCAATGCAGGCATAAGCCGCATAACATTCTCCACACAATCAATCTGAACAACTGGTAATCCCAAGAAAGAAAAAAGTGAAAGAACAATTTCTGACTTCCATTACCTTGTTTTGAATCACATCTTTCAAAATAGCAGTGATTCTGGCCAAAGATTCACACTTTTTCTCCATTTCACTAACATGAGTCAAATGAGCAATATTTTTATCATCCTGTGGAAATCCAAACTTCATCAGTATGATAAACAATAGTAACACATTAGCATGTATTCAGATCATAAGCTCAGCAAAAAGATGAATATGCCATCATTCTGAAATGGTATGCAGCAATGATTTTGAGTCTAACGTAGATTGGATTCCAGAGTCATAAACATTGCGAGGTTTCATGCACAGCCAGTTAAAAGCTTTAGCCTTAAGATCTCAAAACGGTTGGGCATCTTTATTCATTTTTCAAGAAACAAGAGCTACAATAAGCTTTAATACCTACCAATATCAAGGTGATATTTTGCATAATTCAGTACCACAACAAGAAAAAAATGAAAAGGGTGTTCATTACATCAAAGTTAAGTGAAAACATGAATGATGTAATCTAAATTTAGAGCAGTGTCATGTAGTACCAAATCTGAAAAGGTAAAAGTATAACATATGCATTAGCATGGTGGACAAGTTGTGAAATTCTGGTATAGATGTATAGAGCCTAATGACTGGATATCAATCCATCACCTTTCTGCCTTGTAGCTCCACTTGCAAATTGGCAATGTTCCGCTGTACGACAGTCAGTTCCCTCAAGACCCTCACCAGATCATCGCTTTTGTCAGAGCTGCCGTGATCTTCCTGCCATGATAAGCGGCCACAAGGAATTGTAAAGGCATCAGGTGCACATTTGACATTTCCCGAAAAAACATATTCTTTGATATTGATAAAATCCTTTGATAACCATCTCTTCAGGTTGCCAATGCAGAACACTATCCATGACAAAGAACAATGTAAATTTCTAGGAAATTAAACAAGCATAACAAAAAATATACATTAATACATAGGATAACATAGAAACCTCAGCTCACGGTTTTTTATGGTTTCATAATTATGTCGAAGCGAGCAGGGTTTCAAGGCATCTCCCTATGTTCACCAAAGTTAGGACCAGATTCCGCTGGTGATTATTGCAAGAAAAGCCAAGTTCATGCAACTCTCTCGGAACTAAATCCTCAACCCCACCGAAATCATGCGGAAATGCATTTATAGGGCTCGATCTTAGCAGCAATGCTCGGCTCAAAACCTACATTTCACAGCCGTGCCACAATCGCCAGGAGCCAAACCCTACCATCACCTCCAACGGAAGGCGCTGCAACCTAGTCGGGCAGATCTGGATCTAGCGAAACCGCGGGGCGGAACCAGAGCAGGAGGATGATTTGGGCGGGGAGAGGCGAATCAGCGAGGGCGCGGATGGATGGGGACGGAACCGACCTGCTGCGCGGGAGGGGCGGGGAAGCCGAGGTCGGCGGCGATGGCGAGCGCCTCCGCCATGCCTCCCAGCCGCTTGGCCGGCTTCTGCGCCGCCGCCATGGGCTCGCCGGCCGCGAGCGAGCTCGAGGATGGCGCCGTGCACGTGCGTCTGGTGAGCGGCTGCGGTTCGCTTTGGCCTCGCCGGCTGATCCACTGATGAGCTCCCGAATTTTGAACCGAACCACCATATTGCCCTCTGCTCCTTTCTTCTTAATTTAAAAAATCTGACCTCAAAAGTTGTTAGATTATGCTTGTTTCGGACGAAAATTCCCGTAAATTCCTGCGCATTTTTAATTCCCCATTGATTTTTAAACTCCAAGTGCCCTTACAATGTTTCGTAAAATCGGGCCATAATAATTGCACTCGTCCACATACGACACGATAGAAACCAGAGACTATTCATGAGCAGGTTAGCGGAATATGTATGGTTAAGACCCGGACCCGGACATGTTACAGTAGTAATAGTGACTGTAAATTTTGTGGTTGCAGTTGCTACCGTTAGATCCGAGTTAGACGGTACAGATCAGCTTAGACCATGATGGACCGTTGAACAGCACAATGGACGGCTGAGATTGCATGTCGTCCTAAGCTGATCTGAATCCATAGGTTAAGTTGTCTTTGATCTTTTAGAAACACCCATACTTGATGAACAAAGGTGATAGAAGGCATGGAGTTACCCTGTTGCAAGTTCATGAAAATGACAGGAATGTTCTTATGTTCATGTAAGCTGGGAATGTTAATATGAACATTGAACAGTGGATGCCTTCAATGAATAGTAGTAAATTACAGACATTAGCACCAGTATTTATCTGGCCTACACTAACAAGTTGTATACCCTTGGCCCTTTGGTGGGCAAATGAAGCAACATCAATCAAAGATTGAGCTATGAACTTGGCACTATGATACACTGGAATGTAATGGATACACAGGATGGCAGTATTAGGGCTATCAGATGACCCAAAACCAAGCAACAAATGAACCAATGACCAGTCCAGTCACAAGGAACAGCACTATGACTATCCCAGCAGTCTCAGAGTGTTGGATGGGCACAGCCTTGGGAGCAAGGGTCATGAGGATGCAGGTCAGGTATCCATTGGTGAGTCCAAGAAGACATGTTAGGACGGTGACCGGGATCTCGGTTCTGAAGAAGCTGGGTCCGTGGAGGCAGCCGTAGAAGAGAGGGTAAAACAGGAGCCTTGAAAACGATCCGGCGACAGCAACATTCACGTTCTGGAGGGAGTAGACTGCAGGCAGTGACTTGCCAACAAGATCAAACACATTGTAGGCAGTGATGAGCATAATTGGATACCAGTCCTTAAGTGCCTCAGAGTGCACATCCTCTGTGATGTATCCCGGAAATATGGAGAGAGTGATTGCATATATGAGAGCCACTCCTACCCCATGCCATTTCACTCTCCCGACAATGCTCCACAAGGTTGATCTCCAGGCAGATCCAGACATGCCACCATCCTCCTCTGCCTTTTCTGCCCTCTTCTTGATGTTCTTGTAGTACACGACAACCGGAAGCTTGTAGGCCAGATTATAGCACACTATGCAGATGATCATGACAACAATGCTAACAACAAAGTAGAGGATTGCGCTTCTCCTTAGCCCATGGGCATCTTGCAGGTATATTGATTTGGTAATTACCCTCAACGCCGAGACAAGTACACCTGAAAAATTCGAGATAGCAAAGATGTCACGGTGTGTCTAGCATCAACATCTATCCATCAAAACAAATCATCATAAACACCTAAAGATATTGATTGCAACAAGTGGACTGGTAAGGTGCTGGTAAGTTTCCAAATTGCCTTTTGGTTCTCGAAGTTCCTCAATTGAATGTATGAAGTTTGCAAGTAGTCCATTGGCGTCGCTCTAACATTAATTTCATAGCTTTAAACCCAGATGGCCAACAGCTGTTTGTCAAGTACAAACTTGAAATCACCTTGTTCATGCATTACAATAGGCTAACACCATATATCCTGCTTGAATTTCTCATCCCACACATTTGAAATTGGCTAGTTGACCATTTTGACTAAAATCGGATAAGAGAAAATTTGTGAAAAATCGCCATGAATTAGACAGCTCTTTAATGTCAATATCAGAGACTGATTTGTGA
>KE370863.1:273185-284363 GCA_000418225.1 Zizania latifolia
GGGGGCTATCCCCCACAGATTGTTTTTTCATTTTTTTTTCTTTTGGTTAACGTGTGTGAAATTAATGATCGAGCTCTGGTTAATCAGGCTAATTTTGACAATGGTTTTTTACTCAAACCATTTCTAAAATATGATACTTTATTATTTTATATAGCAAAATTGCATTATACATTATAAACCATAGCTGAAATATATACATAAATAATATGAGATTGTGTCATGCACTTCGCTCCCAGCAATTCTAGATCTAGAATTTTATGGGCATTTATGTGCTGCTTTAAGATTTTAAAACAATATATTTGCATATATGTATAGGTAGTTGGATAATTGATCAAATTTAGTTATGTATATAACGTTTATATTTTGAATTTTTTTGTTTTTCACTTTTTAAGGCTGATAGTATATTATCGGAGTACTTTTTATCTTTACTTTTGTTTGAGGCTTACATGGTTCGACTTATACTGATCTATAATAGATTATATTAAATTTTTATTTTTAGTCTAAAATAAAAATTATATGACACGGATAAATACTCTCAATTCACTCATAACTCCTGAATAAGAATTTTTGAAGATAGATTTGATCAGCTTAAAAAAAATCTTAGATATGAAGTTGTGCTAAACGGAACCATAATTAATATACTCAGGGATCTATTGCAACTTATGGACATAATTAATTCTAGTACCGTTGTAATGACCCACTCATGATAGTGTACAACAGTACAAGTGTGTATATATGAACTATATATCTTTATAAGAGAATGGTAGGGATGTCATTTTCGACAAAGTTGTTGCTGATGGTGAACACAAATACATTAACCTCTGCGTGCTGCGTGCATGGTTTTTGCTGCACGCTGTCAATAGTGCCAATGAGGTGGTTGTTCTGCCTTTGTCTCAACAGTCTTTGGATTTTGTAAGTGTGCAAATGAACGCATCTTTTTTCCATTGTATTTTCTTGTGTGCACATCAAAACACATGAACTTGGTACCACTCAATTTGCTCCAAGTACTTGCATTCAAGCTGATAAATACACAAGTTTTACTGATATCGCATCTCATATATTATCAAGATTTTTATTTGTGAGGAAATGCGACTAGATTAAAGGATTTTTATACAAATTACAGTTATTACTGTGAAAATTATATAAAATTTCCGTTGTAACAATCAAAGTTAGCAGCAGTACCATCGCTAATCTTGGAGGACAGCAACAGCAGTGGCAGGACCAGGCGCTGCCAGCTGAGGGAAGGCAGTGGTAGGCTTGGGAGCAAGAATCCAAAGAGACGTTTCTGCTCTTCTCTAGCACCGAGCTTGACTGCCGCATTTGATACGGAAGAAATCCACCAATTGAAGGAAATATCCAATCTTTTGGTTGGAATTTTCAATTCAAATTCCTGTTCCAATTCCAATTTGAGGGCTCCTCGCCTACCTCCAGTCCAGCCATATGCGCTTGCTGCAAGCCTGCAACTTCTTTTATGACCGTGCAGATTGCGTTCTCTCTCCCTTTCTTTTTCCACGCCATAAATCATTTTCTCCTCTCTCTTTTTTCCCCACTCACTCTCTTCTGTCAAGATTCCTGCGCTTTTGCCAATTGGACGACGGCCCACCTCGGTGCGTGTGCTCTGGGTGGCGACTGTGGCATCAAAACTTGATCTTGGGGAGGTTTTGGGGGTGGAAGATTGGGTTTTTGGTTGTTTTTCTTGGTTCATGTCTCTGGGCAAAGCGTTGGGGGTTGTTTGGAGCGCGGATTGCTATCGTAATCAGTCCCAAATCCGATTTTTTTGGCTCTGGATTGGAGGCTTTTGGCTTCGATTCTTGGTTCTTCGCACCAGAACCAAAGCTCCCATTTTTGATTCTTGTGAGGGATCAAACAGGGAGTATTTCTATTTTGGCAAGACCTTTGCCGTGAAGATTCGAAGTGGCATTCTGATTTGAATTATACAGGTTCCTATTCTTGATTATTTCTTTCAAGATTAGCCTTCGCACGGGCCAAAGTGACAACGGTTTCGGTGGTAGATTTGAGGACTTGAGTTGGAATTGACGGTGAGAGTTCTGAGAGTTGTAACTGATCTTTTCTTTGCGAGCAAAGCTTCTCGAGTTCTGTTTGGGAAGTTGGAAGCTTCCATTTTTGGCTCAAGCAAAGGTCGCTTTCGGCCTTTTGAGAGTTCCCTGGTGTGAGGAGTTTTTGAGGTTTGGACTTGTGACCGGGAGGTTGAAGGAGACTCATGGCGTCTATATCGGATAGCGAGACGACGAACCATGGGAACATATGGGATTTGGATCAGAACCTTGATCAGCCCATGGATGAGGAGGCCAGTCGGCTCAAGAACATGTACAGAGAAAAGGTCAGAGACTGATCCATCGCATGTTAAAATTGATTTTTTTTCTACAAAGATTATGCTTTCCTGGGTACCTATCAATGGTTATAGCTTATTCTCTGCTTGCATTTGGGACGAAAAACGAGTGATTCTTTGACATGGATAATTCTGTATGACATCATGGTTTTCGGGACCATTTCGATAGAAAAAGGATTGGAACCGTATGATAGATGTGCTGTTACTGTTGGTTTCCGAATGCAGAAACCATAGGGATTTTATACCATGTTTTATTCATTTCACCTTAAACTGCTAGGGACTGGCATAAGGTGTTGTTGGGGGTAAAAAAATGATAAACTCCCAGCGACGCTTTGATGATGTGTTATATAATCATGGAAAACTAAAACATGTTTTATTTTTGTTCATGCAGAAGTTTTCGTCAATTTTGCTACTACGGCTTGCATTTCAGAGCCTTGGTGTTGTCTTTGGTGACTTAGGTACATCTCCATTGTATGTTTTCTACAATGTCTTCCCTCATGGGGTCGATGATGATGAGGATATTATCGGAGCTCTTTCCTTGATCATTTACACCCTCACCCTCATTCCATTGATGAAATATGTCTTTGTTGTCTTGCGGGCAAATGATAATGGGCAAGGTGAGATATCACATTCTGCCAGTGTTTACCATAATATGCCACTTTATTTATTTATCATCCGCAAAAAAATAAAAATGCCGTTAGAAAAGATTCCATGTTTGCAAATGTACAAGTATTTCAGTATGAGATGAGAATTTAGATAGAAATATGCACTTTTACTATTTGAATAGGTTGGAGGAATAAAAAAGAGAACATTGTTATAGCGATGGAGTTTTTTATCAACAGGATTTAAAATGAGATGCCAGAGTGAATGGTAGACATCACTGTACTAGTCATGATATCTGTAGAAGGTGATGTCCCGAGTTCATTTCATTTTGCGCTTAGAGAACAGTTACTGATACCTCTTGTTCACTTGGCATTAAATTGTCATAAATTTTTTTCTTTTTGCAGTTTGCACATTTTGCAGATGATAACTTTTTAGACTCTGTTCACAGGTGGCACATTTGCTCTGTATTCTTTACTTTGCCGACATGCAAAGGTCAGCACTATACCCAATCAACATAAGACAGATGAAGAACTAACAACATATAGTCGGCAAACTTATGAAGAGAATTCACTTGCAGCAAAAGTAAAGAGATGGCTAGAGGGACGTGCATATAAAAAGAACTGTCTTCTTATTCTAGTTCTCATCGGTACCTGTACAGCCATTGGAGATGGTATCCTTACTCCTGCTATATCAGGTATTCAGCATAGTATTTTCATTAATAAACAGATTGGAACTTGGATTGTGACTTTTGTGCACTTTGCAGTTCTCTCTGCATCAGGTGGAATAAGAGTTCAGAATCAGAAAATGAGTACAGGTAATTCTGCTCTTTTGTATTTGTTTATATTGGTTTTGTGAACTCTGGTCAATTCTTAAGTAAACTTAAGATAGTGAATCCTAGTATACAAGAATGTGATCTTGAGCACAGTAAATAAAAGAAGTCAGCAACTGTGTCTGAAATAGTGTGTGACAAACATTGTGATCTTAGGTTGCTGTGTTGTATTGTTCATTTTCCTCAATTTACTGATAAACATTCTATTTTTCATGTAATCTGTTCTGTTATTGTTGTAAAATATTTTGATATGTATTGCTTTAATACCTGGCAGATGTGGTTGTAGTAGTTGCCGTGATCATATTAATTGGCTTATTCAGCATGCAGCACTATGGTACAGATAAAGTTGGATGGCTCTTTGCTCCTATAGTGCTCCTTTGGTTTATCCTAATTGGGACTATTGGGGCATTGAATATACACAAGTATAACAGTTCAGTCCTAAAAGCTTATAATCCAGTCTATATCTACCGGTATTTCCAACGAGGGAAGTCTAAGAGCTGGACCTCCCTTGGAGGAATCATGCTTAGCATCACAGGTTATTTCACAATTCCCGTGTAACTTTTCATTGATTAACCTCATTTGTCAATGATTATAAGATGCAGCAGAATTACCGACATAACTTCTCTCTTCAGGGACTGAAGCATTATTTGCTGATCTATGTCATTTCCCTGTCTTGGCCATTCAGGTAATTAACACTTTAAATAAAAAAATCATGATAAATTGTTTCAGTAAAATAATATTGTCTATGTGCAGATTGCTTTCACGTTAGTGGTGTTCCCTTGCCTTCTCCTAGCATACACTGGGCAGGCTGCCTATATTATTTGCAACAAGGACCATGTAGTTGATGCCTTCTATCGCTCCATTCCAGGTCCCTCTAAACTAACAAATTTGGCTCATCATATATTGTAAAATAAAATGCATCATGCATCCAATGTGCAGCTTGGTGAAGTGCATATCCCACTACTCTTATTTACTAGTGCTGTATGCACTATATGTGCTCATGGTGTGATGCCTGATTGCTGCAGATGCCATATACTGGCCAGTTCTTATCATTGCAACTCTTGCAGCAATAGTTGCAAGTCAAGCTACTATATCTGCTACATACTCAATAATAAAGCAAGCTCATGCACTGGGCTGTTTCCCTCGTGTCAGTGTTGTCCACACCTCAAAGAAATTTCTCGGACAGATTTACATCCCTGACATCAACTGGGTACTCATGATTCTTTGCATTGCTGTAACAGCTGGATTCAAGAACCAAAGCCAGATAGGAAATGCATATGGTGAGCTTTGCTTTTTACACCGTCCTTTTGTCCAAACTCCAAACTTGTAACTGACTAGGGAGAAACTTGATTGTGGTACTTCCAATGCACTTAAATTAAAATCAACAGTTATTCATGCTACTTCTGAATAAAGGATAGCTAGGATGAGTGTTTCATTTTGAGCCGAACACAATAAGCATTTGGTCAAAATATGTTCCATCTCTGTGACATGATATGCTCCCAATGTGTTGCTAATTACTTAGTCTAGATAGAAGACTGGTACAGTGGTACAAAAGAAACAACTCAGATGAGAACCACTAGCTGGATAATCATTAAATCCTAAACGAACTTTCTGTTACCATGTTGTAAACAAGGTTACATTTCCAAGAAGTGTAGTGGGTCAAAGTCATCTAGTAGACACTAGACAGCATTACTTTACCAAAACAGAGCATTGAAATTTATTTAGAATATGCTGTAAATTACCAACTGAGATTCTCAACATATAACTGCAACTGAACCCTACTTGCTTTCTTATAATGTTGTATGAACAGGCACTGCAGTGGTGATAGTCATGCTGGTGACAACATTCCTCATGGTCCCAATTATGCTGTTAGTATGGAAAAGCCACTGGATCCTTGTTGTCACTTTTATCGTGCTTTCGTTGATGGTGGAGCTCCCATACTTCACAGCCTGCATAAACAAGGTGGACCAAGGTGGTTGGGTTCCACTGGTAGTTGCAATTGCCTTCTTCATCATCATGTATGTGTGGCATTTCTGTACCGTGAAGCGGTATGAATTTGAGATGCACAGCAAAGTCTCAATGGCCTGGATTCTAGGGCTTGGACCAAGCCTCGGCCTCGTCAGGGTGCCTGGGATAGGCTTTGTATACACAGAGCTGGCAAGTGGCGTCCCACTTATCTTCTCACATTTCGTCACCAACCTCCCTGCCATCCACTCGGTTGTAGTCTTTGTGTGTGTCAAGTACCTTCCAGTATATACTGTCCCAGTTGAGGAACGGTTCATCATGAAGAGAATTGGGCCCAAGAACTTCCACATGTTCCGCTGCGTCGCGAGGTATGGATACAAGGACATCCACAAGAAAGATGATGACTTTGAGAAGATGCTCCTTGACAGGCTCTTGATCTTCGTCAGGCTGGAGAGCATGATGGATGACTATTCAGACTCTGAAGACTTCACCATGATGGAGGACAAGACTGAGAGATCAAGCAATGCATTGCTCCTAACTGGAAAGGCTGGGAGCAACACAATGTGCTCCACTGGTGACCTGAGCTACTCATCACAGGACTCCATTGTGCCTGCCAAGTCACCCCTAAGGGGGAACAGCCTGACAAGGTACTCGACCCAAACCTTTGGCGATGAGCTGGAGTTCCTGAACCAGTGCAAGGATGCCGGCGTCGTGCACATCCTCGGGAACACCATCGTTCACGCGCGCCCAGATTCAGGGATCATCAAGAAGGTTGCTGTAAATTATGTGTATGCCTTCCTCAGAAAGGCCTGCAGGGAGAACAGTGTGATATTCAATGTTCCTCATGAAAGTCTTCTCAATGTAGGCCAGATATACTACATATGAACATTTTTTGTTCTTTGGTTTTGATTCAGAGAGTGAGCAGATGTGGCAGTCTGCTGTGTGTAGGGTAGGTGAACATTGTAAATGGTCAGTTCTAGAGTAAGATCCATTGATGCTGTAGTTCTAGAGAGTGAAGTGAACAGATGCCATACTCTCCATCAGCCTAACCCTTTACAAGCTTAAAAGAGGTTGCAAGATTCAATTGCTTGTTTACCAGAGATGCAAATCAATGCAAGATTGCAAGTGCACACATTATGTAGATGCTGGGCTTCAAATAATGGAATGCTTCTGTCTCTTGGTGCCAGTTTGTCTGGGTTGCTTCAATTATTTGATGATGTGTTGAATTCCACACATGAAAGCAACATTTTCAAGCAAGTTAAACAACGCTGTCATGACCTAACAAACCATCTGTAATGATTCACTGATACAATAATCTGGAAAAATGAGGAGCTAGCTTTCTTTTCTAAGAGCATTTCCATGAGAAACTCTAAAGAATTCTCTTCCCTAAATTTTAGAGATTATAACTAAAAAAAATAGCTCTAACAGATACTTTAAAAAACTTCTAAAAATGAGGTGCTCCCTAAATCTCTCTCCATCCTCCCTACTTATAGGGAGCGACTCTTGTTCCCTATCCGCTTTAGTTCCACCTGTCGGTGATACAAAAGATACAAATAAAAGAAAATAGGAGATATTTAATAAGTAGAGTTCATCTGTCGATGATATAAGAGTAAAATATAGAGAATATGATATTAAGAGTCTGTTAGAGAGTAATAAAATTTAGAGATTAAATTTTATTAGAAGGACTTCCTATATAAGATTTTAGAGAACAAAAAATAGCAACTCTCTTATAAATACTCTAACCAGAGGAAACAGTTCTTCTTGCAAGGGCTGAGACTGAGGTAAAATATATATAACAAGATTCATAACCAACTAACAACTTATGTTGGTTGAGAAACTCACATAATGAAAGCTGCCAAGAGTTTCAGATCAGATAACACTCTTACACTCAGCATCATTCGCAAAAGGCAGCAGTAAAATAAACACACACAAAATTTCTACAAAAAGTTCCAACCGAACTCAAGCTAACCGGACACTAATCGTAGTTCAGCTACTCTCATTCATCTTGTCGATCATCAGAATCCTGCTGCTGCAGCTGCTGCTCTGGTGGCGGCCACACAAATGCAACAGGCTGCTGGTTTGGATACACTCCAAAAGGAATAGCCATTGCTGGTGCGTAGGGCGAGATCATGGTCTGCATGGATGGAGCTGGCGAACCCGTGCCATCCTTCTTCAGCTCATCCATGGGCATGACATCCATCAAGAAATCAAAGATGTCAGTCCTCCTTGCTGCGGCGGTGATGTCATTCTTCTGCAGAATCCTCCTCTTGTTCTCCTCGGTGTGTTGCCATGCCCGCACTGTCAGGTCCAGGATGAACATCTCGCAGGCCTTCGCAAAGATCGCTGGCGCCTCGCCCGCGATCATCTTGACATCCTCATCGGCCTTCATTATCCTCTTGATCCTCGCAAGGGGAAGGCTGTGCATCTTGAACTCGGTCATCTGCCCAATCTCGGCCATCTGGTCAGCCCACAAGGCCTGAAGCTGCTCCTGCTCCTGCTGCTGGTGGAGTGCAATGAGCTGCTGATATGAAAGTTGTTCTTGGTTGACTGGATATACTGAAGCACCCTGGGAAGCTGGAGGAAAGGAAGCAGTGGATGATGGATCTGCAGAAAGCATTACTACAGGTTGGTATGCTGCAGCATATTCTGCAGGGCTGTCACTAATCAGACCTCCATTTGCCTTGTTCTGTGGGAGTGGCTCCATGTCCAAATATGCACACCACTACTACAGAATCTGTCATTTACAAAAAGAAAAAAATGACATAATCAGCTCGACAGAATAACAATGTCCAAATTTAAACATATGGACTACAATGCAGTACAAATAGGTAAACTCCATTTTTTTCACGATATCTGAATTAAACAATATTTTACCTCAACAAAACGAGGAAAAATGTGCAAACAGAACCGACCAACAATGTACTGCATGACCCGATATATAAAAATACTCTCTTTCATCTTGCTAATCGGTCTCAATGGAAAAGCAAAAAAATCTGACTTCAGCTAGTTAGGAGTTAGGACTAGATTTTCTTCATTATTGAAATCAACCCCAACTGCAAGTTTACACCTTCCATCAACGAAAACAAGAGCGAGAAACCAACAGTGCAAGAACTATGACACAATATGAAGGCAGAACTATGCTTACGCAAGTTTCATATGCAGGTAAAAAATAGTCCCACCGTTCATTGTTTTAGATGCAAGTAACAAACAGTCAATGCCATACTATTCCACACACAGGACAAAACAGTTCCATCGTCTTATTTGCTTCCAATGCAAGTAAAAAAAGTCAATGCCATACTAATACACACATAAGAGGTATATCTGATCGAAATCAATAAAAGAAAGCTATCATGTATGGACCTCTTCCTTGGCTATTAGTAGTACATAACAATCTATAAACAAATGAAACTCTCTAGCAACACTGTCAGAGCAACTAAATGCCAATTCAGCCCATCATTCACATCCAACAGTTTTGGTGGGTAAAACAGGATGGCAGTTAGCGGTGCAGAGCTATTCAGGTGCTCCCGTCCAGTTCAGCTGAGATGTTGATGCCGTCTGGCGCGTGACTGCAGAATCACATGTAGGCATGTGAGCACAAACGGCACCACGCCATGATAGAGAACTTATCTGGTCCAACAAACTAACGGATGGATTAGCAATGGGATCCATGCACAATCCATGACCTGCATTAGCCTACGTGAGAAAGTCATGCTCATACTAACATACTGTTCCATAGATGTGTTCTGTGCTAAGCAATTGGTTAAACATAAAGAAGATGTATTACCCGGTACCCACAAATATGATTCCTTTGAAGTATTAATACAATATATTCAGGGAGGAGAGGACGATGAAATAGCGGAGCAATCTAAGAGTGGGTATTCGAATAAAGCAAAGAGGCAATATGAATTGTGATCCAGAAAAAAGATTCGATTTTTCTGTCTTTACTAAGTTCAGAGACAGCAGAGTGAAAAGACAATCATATTCCAACCAGTGTAGCTTTGATCGAAACTGGATTCACCATCAACGAGACTAATCTTCCATCCTCATGAACAGAACAACCCACCCAACCCCAATCCATTGCGAGAGAGAGAGAGGAAACAACAGTAAATCGAAACGGCACAGATCAACATCAATAGAAATAAAAACCCAGAACCCCACAGGAAAAAAGAAAGAAAGAAAGATCAACAAAACCGACGACCCCGGGCGCCGGGCGGCGTCAGGAGGCGGGTGTCTGGCGGCTTTGCTCACCGCGGGCTCTCGGAGGACTGGGCAGCAGGCAGCGGCGCCGCTTCGATCGCTCTCTCCGATGGGCAACACCTGCCGAAATAGGAGCCCTAGGCGGAGGTGGCGGCGACGCGACGCGACGAAGGTGGGGACGACCGCGGGAGAGACCTGACCTTGCGGGGAGACGCGTGCCTTACGGCCAATTTCGCTGCAGGTTTCAAGGGCACATCAGGTTTAGATTCCTATCTATCCGACGGAATCAAAGAATTTGATGCCTTTTAAGAAGTTCTAGATATTATCGAGACTATCATATGAGTACTCCTATACCTAAAAAAGTACCCTTATATATAATCATATACCATAATCAATATCGTATTATGACCTGTTTTTAGCTTCTAATAGCTACAGTTATTTTTAGAATCATATATCATAATTTAGATTAGATTTTAAGAATCGGTAACTGTATAATTTAAAAATAAATTAGAATTCAAAAACAGAAAAACACTAGTTTCTCTGTAGTCTCATCAACTGAATACATAAACCAGCTAAATACTTAGACCTAATACTACTTTAATGTAATTTACCTAATACCACTTTAATGTAATTTGTTTTCGGGTCCTATGGTTGATATCAGTTAATGTGCATATTTTATCTCTTCAATAGTTCCATTTAAAAAAATTGATCATATACTCTCTGTTTAGATGGAAATTGAGGATTTATCCTCTTAACTCACATATCATTGACCTGAAAGAATCTTACATATGAGTGAGATGTGAAAGATAAATCCTCAATTCATCTAAAGAGACTAGTAGAGTGACCGTGCTAACGCTACGATAAAAATTAAAAGAAAATAAATATGTTAAACTTGAAACGAGTAATGAAATAAATTAAGATTCATGCAAAAAGTGGTCGATGACAAGTTATTATATTATTAAATTTATAACAAATATACTTAAAAAGAGTAGCAAATATTTAGAATATGTTTCCATTATAACATGATCACTCACCAACGGTGTCAAAAATGGCATCATTCCCATCTTCTGCAATTGGATGGGCACTCGGTGTCCCTAGTGCTTGAAATTTCTGCTCACCGAAATAATGTTCATCTATAAGAAAATCATAATTTGCTTCTTATTTTCACGAACGCAATTGCAAGCTTATGCTAACTTCGAATTACCATGCACACATAAGCTTTGAACAGAACAGA